>JAOPUP010000028.1:600000-986600 GCA_026873135.1 Eucalyptus urophylla | reverse complement strand
CTGTTTAACATCAGTCTATGATATCTTCAAATATTGTAGATAAATACTTAATGCATATATGGAATTCAGCTCCATAGCCTCACAGGTACGGGTTACCCAGGCTGATGCATTGGTTCTTCCCGTTGAACCCTCTCACGCTTTGCACAACTAGGTAAGACCTGAATGATTGTCACTTTTCTGAACATCATACATCATGTATGGTACATATAACTCTGCTTTATGTTGAATGATTGTCAGTTACTTGTGCATATAATAAGTGGGCTGCATGGTGTGACCTTCTATAGATAGCCTGTTAAAAGGGAATGGCACAAATTATGGCGCTATGGCAATGTTTCTTGCTATGGCTGTAGGATATGATGCTCATGCTAAAATGGAGTATACCTATGGCTATATATTTCCTTGTATGATAGTAGTCAATCACAATGAGTACACTATAAAGTTCTTCAATATGAAGTTAGACAACATCCTTGCTCTTCATTCCTGATTCTTGCTTTATTCTGATTATATTGTTCATTTTTGTTATTCCTGTTAGTTAATCTCTTTATTTGACTATAACCTAAGTCAAACTTGCAGTTTAAGGTAGTTCCCATTCTTGAGGGGAACTCATCAAGAAATTACTTTGAACTATAGTTTTGTGACTCTTTGTATTCTACATGTAAAGCACAAATCTGGATGTGATATCATTGGTGCTGATTCTAGCATAATAAAATATTCTCCTATTTGTGCGTGATATCAGAAACAATTAATTATTTTATCACAAATGATGTTCAAATGGCCATTTTAGTATAGACACTTGTTTGAATATTACTGACGATGATTAGAATTCTATTTTATGATAGGAGGATGTGGTTAAACATCTAGCACTCCATAAAGCAGCTTTAAATGATTGTATGCACCGACTGACAATGCATGTGCCATTTACTACTTTTCCAACCACAGAATTCCTCAAGGGGCCTGAGAGAAGAAGTCCGATTCTTGTCCAGATTAGTTTTTGCCCAGATGGTCATGTATGTGTTCACTGAGGATTGCAGCTACAATCACAAGTTCATTTCGTGCTCCAACTTAATTATTAGATCGTTAAGATAATTTATGGCACACCCTATGTTTTTGCCATCGACACGTTCTGTAATTTGCTTGATTTTTTCTTTTTATGAGTTTTTTGGACTCTTGAGTTAATTCTAGGCATGCAATTGATCTGTTCAAGCACCGGTGTTTGGACTACATTATGTGTAATCCCTAATTATGATAAAGTTGTATATAATTTGCATGTGATTCGCATGGATTTCCTGGCAAAGAATGCATCGATGGATTTAAGCTTCTTGATTGTACGAATTTTGTCATAAACCTCCTGAATATATAATTTTGTAGAGCCAGTTAATGTGGTGATCATTGCTGACTTTGCCTAGCATAAGAATTGTGGTAAAATCTCAATGATTTGATTGGTCACGTGGTGATCGCGGTTGGTTTAGATAGTCAAGTGGTGGCTCCAAGAGCACATGATAATCTCAATGTTCTGCTCGGTCAAGAGGCAATTGGCAATTGCTTTTTCCCTGAGTGTGCTTTTTGTATTGTTCAATCCTCCATGAGAGACCTTTTTTGGTCCAGTTATAAAATGTCAAATTTCAGTTCTTTCTAGCTAGTACTGATTATATCATAACCCTATCTGTTAAAACATTTGAAAAGACCAAAATATTTGCTTGAAAAACCAATAGTCTAACACGAATAGGAAGATTGTAATTTTTGACCATAATGTGTTCGAAATTTTTACGAAGTGCGGGCTAACATTAATTGCATAATATTTTGGTCCTCGAAAAATGCTCTGTTATAATATTAATAAAATATATGAGAATATTATATTGCCCAATCATGGTTATGTGTTATCATTATATAGCGCTTACCATGACCTATTTATGTAGCATATTTAATAAACTCATCCATTATAGGTCTTCATTAAAATATTGGTCATTCCCCTCCTAATCCCACGCACCTATGGTTTATTCATCAAGACTAAGGAAGGAGAAAGGGAAAAAAAGCCTAATCCTTATCTATATTTCTCAATTCAAAGACGATAATTGGCTAAATTAGGTACGTCTCTTTTATTCCTAATTCTAGGTATTGTAAATCCTATACATGAGTTTTAAATCATTTAATTTCTTAAACGTGATATAAAAGCAGCTGTACATGGGTTCAAAAGTCACTTGATGCATAATCTCAAGATCATTGCATTTATACTGCATATATCTAATGGTTTATGGGCGAGTTAGGGAATTTGATTCTTTTGGTTGCTCATTTTAAATATTGATATGGGATTTTAGTTACCCATTCTATGCTAGATCTTGGCGAATTTCGTGTTATGACTGTCTATGACCTAAGAATTTCAAATTCCGGAAGACAAGTGAACCGGAAATGATATTTTGCAATCTAACCTTTTGGTTCGTTATTTGGTCAATTAAATTATGGGTTTTGTAACTCATGCAAGGGTTCTTATGCTCTGTAAGTTTAGTGCCCTAATTTAATTTATGCATAAAGAATTTCCAACTTGAAGATTTCGGTATGAACAAGAGCATCGAAAATCATGTGGTGCAATTCAACAATTTTACTTATTGCTGCTCAAAATCAATTCATGAGTTTTGTTCTATAGCGTATATCAGTTCTAATATGTGAATTTCATGTTGTGGTATGAATTAGGTCACGAAAAATTTTGATCTAGAAATTTCATTAATGTTTGGAATAATTACCTTATAACCGGGTAAATAAGCTTCCAATTGGATGTTGATTTCTTACTTTAAGTCCAAAATAGGCTTCATTATTGCGCTACCCACAGTAATTTCGGTCATTTCGCATCTTTAATTTCAAAGATATCCATTCAAAGCACCTGAATCCTAATAATTGGATGTCCTTAGGTTTCTAGATGCATGAGGAAGCTTTGTGATGCTGTTTCTGATCTTAAAAACCATTTAATTGAGTGTAATTTCAAAGTTGTTATGCATTTACTAGAGAAATGCGTTTGATTGGTAATGGAGTTATTCACCACTTTTTCGGTTGTTGGTCTATCTTTTGATAAATCAGAGACTTTATTTCAAATTAAAGTATTCAATGTTTTTAATGTATAATAAAATCGAGATAGGGCTTCAGTTATGCTAAGAGATTACTTCATAATATTGTGGCATTTATATTGCCGTACATGTATGTGAGCTCATCATATAGAGAGCACTCTACAGCATCTTGTTACAAAGCGCATCAACGTAGTGATACGTATGTAATAGTAATATCTCCTTTTGTGAGATGCTTAATGCTTGACAAATCAAAACGCATTTTTATATAAAAAATAAATAAATACAAAAATGAAAAGTTAGAAAAAGAAAAGAAAAATAAGAGAGAGAGAGAGATAAGACAAATAATAGAGCTCCAGCCCATCCCTTAATTTCGGCCCCATGCAGTCCGGTCCGACCACGAGCGCAGCCCAGCCCATTGCATCAGCCCATAACTCGAGCCGACAGGACACTTGGCTTAACTCGCCGTCGCTGCGCCACCTCCTCCGCCCCCGCCTCCGCCTCCTCCTTCAGCGCAGCTCCTCTCCCTCCGCCGGCATGTCTCTGCTACCGCCGATGGCTCCTCTGTTTGGGTTTTCCCCTCTCCGGCAGCCATCACTATCACCGCCTCGCCTGTGACAGTTTCGATCTCGATCCGACTATGCTCGCTTCGCGAGATCCTTCAAGCACCATGCTCCAGCCTCCTCTTCTTCCGTCATCTGCCCCTCTCCAGCATTGCTTTGGGCTTCGGCCTCGGGATTGCGCGTACCCAGCGTTGAGTTTCTGAGGGCGATGGCTTGAAGCCGTTTGTGGCCTTCGCTGACTCAGTGATGACGCCCACAGCTGAATCAGGTCGTTTTGTATCCGACTAAATTCTAGATATGATTTCATTTTATTCCTGCTTTGCCCTCGCTGTTGTCCGAGTTCTATTGCGGTTGATTATGCTGTGGAGGAGGAACCGAGTTTGCAAGGAAGGTGTTCGCTGAAATGAGTAAGCTGGACTCTGTTTCGAGGAGTACCTGTCCACGATAGAGATAATCGACGACTCCGGCGGTGGTGACCTCAAGCTTTGGACTGGTGATCGAGCGAGAGCTAGTGTCTCCAAGATCGAAGTCCAAAGAAGCTCGCGAAATGCGCTCGACGAAGCCACGTTCGTGTCCATGGACTCTCTCTATCTCTCTCAAGTCTCAACTCAACCAGACCAAAATAAAGAATTAACCTCGAAAGAGTTTGTACGAAAGGATCGGAGCTGGAGATGGTGAAGCAGACATGGTGGGCTCAGGGAAGGTACTTGGGATCGACCGCTGGGTGAGCTCACACCGTATCGGCCATATCACCTTGAACTCGAACTTGGGGCTCTCCACCTCCTCCAACGCCAGAATCCGCAATCAGCGCAAGAGCAATTCAGGACCCGAAAGAAAGTGACAAACCTGATCGGTGCGGGGAAAGAGAAGAGAGGCACACCTCTTTGTAGAACTCAGCCAATCGCCGGAAGCCGGAGGATTCTCATGAGACGCAGCAGAGACGCCGCCTTTCTTGCCATTTTTCGATTCTGTTTTGGCGAGGAGTGAAGGACTGGCTGAATTAGAGAGAAGCTTTGAGGTCGAGAGGGAAAATCTGGCTTCTTTCTTCTTTTGATTCTGGCTGTTGATTTTTAATGTCAAAATTGACGAAAAATTGAAACGTCGTTTGGTGTTTATGATTCTTTTAAATGACAATGTGTCCCGACGACCTCCCCAGTTCATTCTTTCTTTCGACTTCTCAGCCTCAGGGTTGGGCTTTGATTAATTGTCCATATGCTGCCCCATCTTAAAATGAGTGATGCAATATCATGCTTTTAGATTAAAATTTTCTTTTTATCGCATGGACGATAACCACGTCGTGATCTCATTGGAAAATACTTCTCACCGACGATAAAAAGCGGCGAACAACTAATGACTGCAACTATGACTGGCAATAATAGACGGCAGTAGCGGCATTGGCGACCGACAGTGCCCACTACCGGCAACCGATAGCCAAGAAAGGGAGGTGGCTGATCGAGTTGTGCTTTTGGCAATTTTGTAGTTATAAGCTACGGTTAACACACAAATGAAATGTATCAATTAAATCAAGTTTTAAGCACGCTCGCTTAGAACATGCTTGTATATTTTTAATATGGGAATATGCATGTTGTTGTGAATAAATTTGTGACCGATGAGAATGTCCGTTGGTCTCTGGACGGTCATGCAAGCATTTTTGTTAAAGGAGACGACCGAATATCAAGGAGAGACGAAGCTGCCATCTCTATCCTAGATATTGATGGAGGGGCTGACCATAAGGCCTTTGTTTTCGAACTTCCTTCCCCTTTTTTTCTAATTTTCCTTTGTTTTGTTTTGGCCACTCCTAAATTTTCTTCGCTCTTCAATGGAATTATTGTCTCGTCTTCATTTATAGGACCACCATTTCGAAGCTTGAGTTGTGCCGTTGCTCCTGTTGCGGATGATAATTAATTCTTATGATTTTTCTTATCTTTTTTGTAAAAAAATATTACGAAAAATCATAAACTAATATACATGTGCAAATTTACCAAAACTAATTTTTAACCACAAAAAATCGTAAAATTACATGCCTGTGACAAATTTACCCCTCGTAAGTTTCCGTTGAATTTTACCGTTAAATTACTAAGTTAGATGACATGTGACAATTGATAGATATACCGGTTTGAGGTTTTACTCTCCATTCGACTGGTTGGTGGTTTTTTGTGGTATTAACTAGAAGGTAAATTTATCACAAATATATCATTTTAGAACTTTTGGTAGTTAACAAATTAGTTTATGGTAAATTTGTCATAAATGTAAGAATTTAGTATTATTGATTATCAAAAAATTAGTTTGAGGTAAAATTTTATTGGTTTACCAATTTGGAGTTTTTTGTGGTACTAACTATTCTTTTTAAACCACTTAAATGGCCGCAACCCATTGGCTCTCTTCCTCACGGCGAGTGAGTCAATCCCGTATGACCTATCAGGCTATGGTCTATAAATAAGCTCCTCAGGGTTTGCTCGCCAATTGTCGGCTTACGGGGTTCCTTGGATCACCAAAAAAAAAAAAAGACTATTCTTTTTTAAAGTAGGGATATGTTTAGCAGAAGTCCTAAAACTTGTGCAGAAAGTGCAATTGAGTCCTAAAACTTACAAAAAGTTCAATTAAGTCCTAAAACTTCTGCAGAAAGTGCAATTGAGTCCTAAAACTTACAAAAAGTTCAATCAAGTCCTAAAACTTGTCCAGAAAGTGCAATCGAGTCCTAAAGTTAACACCATTAAGAAAGTTAACGGAAATTGCTGACGTGGCGCTGACGTCATATTTTAAATGATTTTTTTATTTTTCAAATGGCTTTTTAAAATGATTTTTTATTCAAAATCTTTAAAAATTAAAATAAAAAATAAAAAGGAAAATATAAATTTATTTAAAAAAGAAAAATCTAAATTTATTTAGAAAAAAATGGTTAAAAAAAAAAGGGCGGTGGACTTCCGCCGCCGCCCATCGCCGGAGGGGCCGGCGACCGTCGCCGGCCTTGGGCGGGGTGGCCGGCCCTCACCGGGGGCCGGCGACCTGGCGAGCCTCGCCAGCCCCGAGCGAGGGCCGACGAGGCCTCGCCCAGGGCGGGCGACGGTCGCCGTCCCTCGCCTGGGGCCGAGCGACCGTCGCCCTCCCTAGGCGAGGCCTCGTCACTACGGGGGCCGACGAGGCTCGCCAGACCGGGCGAGGCTCCTGTGACTGGCAGCCCGGCGGCCCTGCCGAGGGCCGACGAGGCCGCACCAGCGGCGACGGCCGGCCGCCCCGCCTCGGGGCCGAGCGACGGTCACCGCCTCGATGAGGGCCGCCACTCCTCCTAAGGCCGGGCGACGGGTCGCAAGATTGGGTCGCTGGCGATGTATACAAGTGGGAAGTCCACCGCCCTTTTTTTTTTTTGAAAGTCCACCGCCCTTTTTTTTTTGAATAATTTTTTTAAAAAAAATAAATTTAGATTTTTCTTTTTTCAGTAAATTTAGATTTTCCTTTTTATTTTTAATCTAATTTTAAAGATTTTGAATAAAAAATAATTTTAAAAAACCATTTGAAAAATTAAAAAAAAATCATTTAAAATATTACGTCAGCGCCACGTCAGCAATTTCCGTTAACTTTCTTAACGGTGTTAACTTTAGGACTCAATTGCACTTTCTGGACAAGTTTTAGGACTTGATTGAACTCTTTGTAAGTTTTAGGACTCAATTGCACTTTCTGGACAAGTTTTAGGACTTACTACACATATCGTTTAAAATAAATTTTTTGGTCCTAAAACTGCAAATTTGGTTGTTAAATTAGCTCTTACTACTGGAGGTTGGACTATTCTTTTTTTCTTTTATGTGGTTGAACTACTCACGGTGATGCTTTTGGCACCAACAGGGAGCCATTGGTAACGGATAATTGCTTTGTACTTTTTGCAACAAATTTGTCTCACTTTTTTTTTTTTTAAGGCAAAGCTTGTAAGTTAGAACTTGAGCCCATAATGCCGAGGATTTGAGACACCTTTTAAATATTTGTTTGTAAAGCCAAAGGATTAAAACGGATATTGGTGATACAATCCCTGAAGAGATCATAGAAAATCTCGTTAGTCAGTTCTCAGTCTATGCATGAGAATTTTAAATATTGAAAGACATGTGAACTAGAAATGATATTTTGCAATTTGACCTTTTTGGTTGTTAATTTGACAATTAAATTATGGGTTTCGTTAACCATGCAACAATTCTTATACACTATAAATTATGTGCCCTAATTTAATTTGTGCATCAAGAACTTCCGACTTGAAGATTTCGATATGAATAAGAGAACCGAAAATCATTTGGTGCAATTCACTAATTTTACTTATTAAAGCTCAAAATCAGTTATCGAGTTTTGTTCTACAACATATATCAATTCTACTATGTGAATTTCATGTCATGACATTTAACTAGGTCGCGAAAATTTTGATCTAGAAATTTCATAAATTTTCTGGATAATTACCTTATAACCAGGAAAACGAGCTTCAAATTAGATGTTGATTTCTTATCATGCTACCCACAGCAATTTCGGTCATTTTGCATCTTTAATTTTAAATGAAATCCACTCAAGGCACCCGAATCCTAATAATTGGATCATTGTTAGTTTTTTAGATGCATGAGTAAGCTTCATGACACTGTTTAAATGTCCAAATTCCCTTCATTATTGCATTACTCACAGCAATTTCAGTCTTTTTTGCAGCTTTAATTTCTAATTCAGGGCACCCAAATCGAGTTTAATGGTGCAAATTCCTTCTAATTGGAACGTCATTAGGCTATCAAATAAATGGTTAACCTTCGTGAAAAATGGGTATAAGCGGGCGCGTGATCTAAAGCCAGAATGACCATACAAAGGAGGAGGAGAAAGGAGAGGTATACTAATAGAGTAATTTTTCTCATGAGTTACAAAGGGACAGGAGTGATTTTTTCACGATCTTATGGATGTGGTCAAGAAACTATATATCTTGATTCCTTTTGTGTATGTAAAAATCCCATTATTCATTTCTTTTTAGAACTTTGTAGCCCAAAATGAAAACGAAATATTGTCACAAATTGATACAAACACAGGGTTTTTTTTTTTATAATCATTTTCATCACTTATAATTTTAAAGTTAATGCTTTCACAAACGGCTTTCTAAATCTAAAAGAGATCAGTCGATAGAGACAGAGAGATCTATGCAAAGATGCAATGAAAATACAAGGTCCTGCCCATTGAACCCTCAATAATCTTTCCTGCTTCGGTACTTCCTCAACATTTTATTGACTCGTACATCTATAGATGAGGAATAAGGAAAAGCACCCTTTAGACACTATTATAGTTGTCTAATAGTCACCTACTTGATTAATTCAGTATGCATGCTCCGGTGCTAATGCCGGTGCGGGGACAATGGTCTCATACTGTAACGTGATATACTCCTCCCATAATTCATCCACAGACTGACCAAGAAGGATCACGAAAAACGCATCGGAGTACAAACTCTCCATCATTGCGTTGAGGTCCGACACGAACCCACGCCTCTTCGCGCTGCAAAACTCCAGGAAATACGCAGTCACGGCATACCCATCGTCCCATCTGGAACCAGACCCTCTCGGCGGCCAATACTTTGATGGCCATCCCGCGTTCAACCGGATGTAGTCGGCAATGCCTGTGATAAGGCCGATGGGGGCAGTATCACTGCCTGTCCATTGCCATACGAGAGCGCTTTCGTGGTATACAATCCCCGTGAACTCGGCCTTCACGTTACCGACATATGCTTGGAGGTAGTCTGCGTCCACTCGGAATTGGTTACCGTTGTTGGTTGCGATGGTGGGGGGATATCCATTAGCGACAAAGCTCTCGATGATCGCAAGCACCGTGGAGTAGCCTCTTCCCCCACCGTTGCTTTGATTGAACGTCTCCAAGACGAAGTCAGAAGCGGTTGATAAAGTTTCCAAAGCGAATTCAGATCCGATCTCGTCCTTGAATCTGTTGCCGGGGGTGTTGGGGGTGTTGTCAAGGACCTCGCAGATCAAGTCTCGAGCTTCTTGTGTTGGTTTCAGAGCAACGAAGACAAAAAGGAAGAGAAGAAAGAGCTTCAAAGGTCTCATTCTGAGAAGATGTAATGTATCAGATTGTGATGAGGTTTATGCAATCTCTTGTGTCTGCTTGTGGAGTATATATATAAGGTAATCTCGAGGATGAGTAAACACATGAGATCTATTCATTTAATGTAGTTGACTGTTGCAACTGCATATGCTGTAGTGATTGTCGCCATCGCAGTATGTTTCTATCCCAGAAGTGGAGTACAAAGTGCGTTTATTAAGATCGCTTGGAATCATGAAAATTTTCAAAAAGCGAAAAAGTGAATAATTAATCGTGAAAAATATAAAAGAACTAGACTTGTCCCATGTGCTGAGATGACAAAAGAGACTAAATACGGGCTAAGTCAATGAGTTAGTAGAGTGGAACCATCTATATTGGCCACTTAAGTCAATGAGATTTCATTCTTAGAACACTTGAGTTTACCATGTCAAGATAGACATTAATGCAATCAATTTAAGCAATATGCCTGTATTACAAAGAAGATCAACATGGCTCTAGATTGGTATGATTTTGATAAGCATTCAAGCACATGATCCCCATAGGTGCAATTCGTCCTAACAAAATTGACGCCTAGAGGAATTATAAGAGATGGAAGGGCATAACTCTTTATCTATTTATTTATTCTTTTATAGTCAAGAAGACCCAATTTAAAGGAATAGTCCCTCCATCCCACTACTGTCACGTAGGAGTGACCCAAGAAAAGTTCTTTTTGTTGATTCATGTGCATATACATAATCGTATGCTTCTCGAGTATTTTTGTGTGGTGAATCATTTCGATGAACCTAATATATTATTAGGCATAAACGGAGTAATTGTCAATATAAAAGGTATAGAGGAATTTTTAACTTTTTATTGGTGGATGGGTATTGTGGAGCAATATTCATGAAATAATAAAACGAATCCGTTTTCACGATTGACCAAAAAAAAAAAAAAGTTGGCCATCTTACTTGAAATGGTCGATTTGTATATAGGGAATTATCTCATCAAGAGATTGCACCAAGTACAAATTGAATATGAGACCTCATCTTGAACCTAGGTTTAGAGTTATTTCAAATCCGAGTCAGTTAGAATTTCTTGGAAAATGGAGCCATTTCACTAGCAAAAGATTTGTTTTCTTACTCGAGCAACGAACATCACACATGTAGATTGCATTAGCATCAAATGAGTTTCAACTAGTCAAAGACTCACGATATAACATGCATACAGTTTTGATGAACAAACACCACACACGATTTTCTTGATACAAAAATGCATTCTATTTGTAATATCTCTCATTCCCACTTTTCCTCTTTTTTTTTTTGGGTCGTCTCCTATCCCCACTAAAGTTAGATTGAATTTAGTGGCGTAATGCATGAAATTATAGTACCAAAATTGCAGCGTAGGAAAATTAAGGGGGTTGTATCATTTTGCAAATTAAATAATGGGTAAAAAAAAAAAGGAATTTTGAGTTCTCTTGTTAAGCTAATAAAGGCCGAAAAAAAGAAGAATAAGAAGGAGAAGTGATAATTGGGGGACCACAATCGAAAGACAGAAACGTCTATTTTGCAAGTGTAGAAGTAAGTTTAGCCATAAGATTTTATGGTCCTATTGTATCATATTATAATGAGAAATGCTTTTATATTAATACATTAACTAAAGTGCGACAAATTACATATCAATTGTCAAATAATTTTTTTTTTTGGTGCAACAACAAAATAGTTATCTTTTGTACAAAGCAATATTTTATATGATTGGATGAGATTTTACACACAAAAAAAGCTTACTGAAATTATAAACCTTAACTATGAAATGCATTTTAATCACAAATCATTCATTTTATACTATCAGGTCTTAATCTTTATAAGAGTAATTACAATATCCACTTTTAGTGTAAACAAAATTTGCACAGGCCGCGCAAATCTACCATCGATTTAAAAGATCGGATAGTTTTAATCCTCAAATAAAGAGCGGATAAAATCCCTTGTATAAAATTTCATTTATACTGACAGTATATTTTATATTATTCATCACTCTTTATTTTCTTCTCTTCCTTCTAGAATTATCTATACAATTTCTTTATTAATATTTTTTGTTTTGTTTTATAATCTACTTTTACAGTCAGAGTGACCCAATTACCAGGAGAAAGTATAAAAAAGAAAGACATTTAAAACACATGAGTAATCGCATTAAAAGGAGTAGTCCCTCATCCTATCACTATCGTGCGCTTCTTGAGGCATTTTTTATGTTTAAGTTTTTGAACCATCTCTATCAACTTGATATGTTGTTATTAGACATAAATGAAAACAATTGTCAATTAAAAGGGAATGGAGCTATTTTAATGTTTAACTGATGAACGAGTATTCTGGAGCACTCTTTATGAGGCAAAGAGTGAATTTCTATTTTCCTAATCCACCAAAAAATTGGCAATTCATATATAGTAAATAACTTCATCAGGAGACTGCACTAAATACGAATTGAATATGAGACCATGTTACTGAGTCTAAATTTAAAACCAGTTCCATTTCGGGCAATCTTTTGGAAAATGGAGCCATTTTACCCGCAAAAGATTGGTATTCTTATTGGAAGAACAAACATCACACATGGAGGTTGCACTAGGAGGAACAAACACCACACATTTAGGTTGCACTAGCATTAAATGAGTTTCTGTTTTAAGTATCCAAAATTCTTATCCCATGTTGATTAGGTTGGATTCAGTGACGAAATGCATAAATTACAAAGCACAGTATTTTAACCCCAAAAAATTAACAGTACCAAAATGGCAGTAGGAAATCAAGATATTGCTGGTATAGCATGTTGCAAATTAAATATTGATATAAAAAGTCAAAATCATTGGTTATGTTTCTTCAAAAAATGTTTCTTAGAAGTTTTATACATTTAGTATAAAACGCAATCTAATAGTAAATCATTCATTTGACACTATCCAGTGCAAAGGAAAAAAAATTACACAAGCAACATAAACTCACCATTAATTTAAGTTAACTGGCAATTGTAATCCTCAAATTTATGGGGGATAAGCTCTATTGTGTAAAATTTTCTTTACATTGGTTATGTATGCTCTAATTTTCCTCTTTTTAAAATGTGATGAAGTTTAATGGGTATTGGTACTATAAATTGCTCGAGTGATAGCGTTAGAGATTTAAATGTACAAGACAATTGAGAAGTGATAACCAAATTGACTAGAATGTACTATTAGAGGAAAAAAAACTTACAATTTGGTTGCACTATTTGAAAAGTTCATAACCCATTGGCAACAAAAAAAGGCTTATTACTTGACTCATAAAAATTTCAAACTTCTAATATGCTTTTTATCTATTTGTTTTCTGAAAAATACAAATATAAATATGTGCTTCCTTTGACATCATTTGGTCTTTTCATTTTTTCAGGGGTCAAGTTTGTAATTTAAAAAAATTAGTGGGGCCAAAGTCTACGAAAGAGATAAATAGATACTGCATGTGAAAATTTACAGATATATAATATGAAATATAACAATTTAAGACCCCACTCAAATGAGGGTCGCGTTGTCCTTCGATCCAGTTCAAATGTTCATTGGTTAGTAAAGTCTAGTTAGGTTTTCTCTGGGCTAAATCAGAAGTTTGCGCAGCTATGGTCATGTTTGACGATATCTCAGCAATCGTTTCCGCTAGTCATTAGGTGGTGTGAAGGTCTGTCGATAGTGCAGCTGTGACTGCACAGTGGTTCAGATGCTACGAAGACCGTCGGGGTACCATCATGGGCTCCATCAAAGAGGAATTGCTAGAGCCCATGTCAAGCGTTGGGAGGGACAAAGGGAGATTTGTTGACATTAGTTGGGTCTGTTCATTTCGGGGAACTAGGGAGGAGGATGGTGGTGGTTTTTTGGGCTCCTTTTGGGACAATTGAGGCTTCTTCGATGAGATCCGACCCATCAGGTAGTAAACTAACAGCTGTGCTTGTGTATGTTGTATCCTAGAATTGAAGTTCTAAGTATTCCTCATGGCCAATTGGATGCGATTCAAAAGGCGAAGTTTGATACGAGTAATGGATATTGCACTTTGCAAATTACATATATACTACCTTGGCTTTATGCCACGCATGGTACATAGAAAAGGAGAAACATGAAAATTTAGTTATTTTAGTACAATGAAGAACTCATTCTAACACTATTAGTAACATGTATTAATATGAACTTTGTATTACGATATTTATGTATTAAAATTTTCATTCATCTAATAACTTACATTTCTAAAATAGTTGACAATGGTCTTATAAAACTTTCCATGGTACCAAAGTATGGGATTCGAAATTTTATGCTCAAATCTCTTGGAGTCTCTTTCCTATTACATATTCTGGTCCTTTAGTGTGAGATACAATCAGAGCCTACGAGTAAGAATGTTACAACCATTAAATATTAAAATATGTCTTCATTTACAAACTTCATCATGTTTATATTAGATTTTATATTAGATGTTGTTCATCCATTTGTGGAGATTTCTTTTTGTTCTTAATTGCAATTTTAATCATACTATTTATCGAGCTTTCTAACTCAATTTTCTTTTAAAATCCAGAATGATGTCCAATAAAATAATTTTGTGTCCTTTTTATTTTCTAAAGATATTTAAATAGGCCAAGTGCGGAAAAAAAAAAACACAACTTTTTTTTTACTGTGACCATAGTACGACCTTTCTCATGTACTAACAAAAGCGCAACATTCATTTTCCCTTTGTAACACAACCTTTCAAGTATACAAAAAAAAAAAAAAATGCACATTGGTTGACTTATGTGACCAAAATCACATCTATTAGTTTTTGGTCCATAACCGGAATATCTAGACCTCTATCCGTAAGATCCAATTCTGGAAAAAAAATCTCTGTACTTCTTTTAGGAGGAGGGAATTTTTTATTTATTTAGAGAAAATAAAGTGATTTTAATGTCGAGAAAATTTCATGAAATCCACATTAAGATGGAAGTGGACTGTAATTGAGGGATTGAGGTACATTGGTACAAGACATTACTTGCTGTCAATGTAGAGTGAGTCTGGTAGGCTAACACGTGGACATAATAGTAGAGAGAGAATGGATGGATTACTAAAGAATGCTACTCTTTCGTCATAGTTATAACATTTTATGCAATTTTCGGGTAAGTATGAAAGCCTGTGTTACATATGTCTCTGTGGTAAAAGGGAAATTTCCAATTAAGAGTTTGAAGTGGGATTATTTTCTCAAAAGAGGGCCTAGAGTAGATCATGTTTCAAAAAATGACATGAAGTGGCCAAATCAATTTCTAATATGGGTCTAGGCTCGCCGGAAGGCCATTTTGACGAGTTGAACAGGGTAATTTCAGTCAAAATTTGCCATTGGATAAAAATTTGAAGAAAATCCTCAAATGATTTTCTATTTTTCACGTTTTCTTCCTCTCCCTTGTTGCTCTCACCTGATCCTCGACAATGCCACTCCCGGTCTTTGCCGCTCACCTAATCCTCAGCCGCGCCGCTTCCGGTCTTCGCCACTTGCCTAGTCCTCAGCCACGCCATTCGGGTCTTCGCCGCTCGCCTGATCCTCGTCACTTGTCGCCCGCTCCTCGCAAGCTTCAGTCCGCCATTCACCATTCACCATCGGCTCTTCTTTCCCAGATTCATCATCCACAATCTTTAAGTCATCCACGAGCTTCAAGTCCGTTGTCTCGTCTGCAAGCTTAACTCACTTTCGATTGAGGTCAGTGTCGTTCGTATCGGTGTATAGTCCGTTAAAGGGAAAGCTATCGTAGCTTGTTGAAACAACACGTCACCTAGGTATGGGCATGTCGTGGAACATTACAACAATGGCACTGAGGCTCTCTTCCCAAACCTGAATGTCTGTTCCAATCACAGTCAAAAAGCCTGCTCCTCTGAATTATCTTGTTGCATTGTTGTTTTCTCTGGTGGAGTAATTTTCCAGCTTTCGAAGAATGCTGGTGGAACAGCAATCTGGGCTTTGCCATGATTGTAGTTGGGGGAATCATTAGGAGGTTGGCGATTAGAACTGCTGGCGGGGGGGTGGGGGGGTGTTTACACATTTACACATTCATCAAAATTCATCACGAGGATCATCACAAGCTTATAGCTTATGGAATCTATCAGTTCATCCGTCATCCTGGATATTGAGCATTCTTCATTTGGTCGATTGGGACTCAAATAATACCGTGCAATCCCGTGTTCGTGTTTTCATTCACAACACAAGTTTGGCACTTATTTGCAACACGGTCACCTTATGAAGAGTTTTTGCCGAGACAATTCTTCGAGCAAGAGGATGAGCAATATGTGCAAACTGTCCTTTGGAGGTTCCATTTGTGAAGAGTTCTGCATCTTATGGTCTCAGGAAAGAGTGCAGCATCCTAGATTCAATTCATTTGTCTGTTGGAGGCCTCAATGCAGCTACTTGGATTGGATTTTACAATGTTAATGCATCTATTTGTTAGATGAAACTCTCTGAGCCCTCCATCAATAGATTGGACTATTTATAAGTTGTAAAGCACAATTTTACAAATTGAGAAATCATCTTCGCTCAGCATGTTTGTTTTGAAAATTTTGTGCAGACTTAACTTTCTGCATGAAGGCTTGTCATTCTTGTCCCTAATTCTCTCTTTAGTTATGGTTGTGTAGCATTCACAACATGCTTTGTATTGATTTATCAAAATGGCAAGGTGATGGAATGGTTGAGTGGTACATGTTCTAATTTCCCAAATAAAATCTTTCGTTGCTGTTCATTGATGTCTATTAACTCTACAATATTCTCGTGGTTGTTAATTTTTGTTTTCTCTTGGTTTTCTTGCTTATTCGGAGCAAGTAGAACTATGTGGCAAGTTTATCATATTCGATCTGCTAATTACTAAATGAAGTTCCATAATTTGCTTTAGTGGCGTTATTCCAATTTCAAGCAATTGTCGTCACTTCTTTGAAAGCTCAATGGGATGCCAATCTACACTCATTGGTCAGTACACTATGCTGTATATTAATGACATAGCCCAGGATGAACAACTAACCAGTAGACATGTGCTGGCAACTTTGTAAATTTTAGTTTGAGCTGTTCGATTATTTCCTGTCCTAAACCAGCAAAAATTCCATTGTTCACTCAATTCAAACCAACTTTGTCTCTAGCATGCACCAAAGGGATGTAAGAGTTTTTCTAATATGGACTAAATTAATTGATATTGTAATTTACTATTTTTACGGTTCTTGTAAAAAAGGGTTGGTCTAAAGGGAGATAGAATGTTTCTTAATTAGTCTAATATGGGGGCTAGTGTGGGCCGAGTTGAGCCTGGCCCGTAATGAGGGGGACTGGCTGGAAACTCTATAAATAGTGCTCAAGTCTCATCTAACCCTAATTCTCACATGTATCCTCATCTAAGGGGCGTTTACCTAACACTAAACGTGAGAGGGCCGCCTCATTGAGCTAGTGATACGGAGGGCAATAGAGGAGAAGGACTTGGTGGCTCCTCTTGATATATGTGAGTAATCATTTTTATGCTTCCGCTTTATGTTCGATGGATCCCAAAACAGGTGCGTTAATCTTTCTACTCAATTATGCATGTTCTTGTTCTGGTTATGGAGATCTTGGGGTTGCGCAATTTGCGTCTAACATGTGGTATCAGAGCAACCATAACCCTAGAACTCGAACGCAATTGGTTTTGCCCTAATTTGTATGGATTTACCATAATTTGTACGGATCTACCCTAATTTGTATGGATTAACCCTAATTGGTATTGATCTTGCCCTAATTTGTGATTTTCGAGACTTTTTGTTCAATGAAAATTAAATTAAATCACAAATTTGGATCGGGAGACGAGACGAGCAAGAGGGTCGGCGGCGCATCGGGGGATGCCGCACGCGCCCCCACGCGCGGCCACGCGCCGCCTGGGCGTGCGAACGCGAGCCGCGCACTCAGGCGGCGCGTGCGGGCGCGTGGAGGATTATTTTGGTGCATGGTTGGCGGCGTTGGACTCGTATGGTGATTTTCTATCTTGTGGTATATTTATTTTATATGTTTGATGGTTTTATTGATGTGAAATTGCATATGGAATCCTAAATACGTATATTTTTAGTGTATTTTTACGTATTTTTCTTGTATTTTCTGTGATTTTGGAAATACAGGTGATGGGTTACTAGTATGTTATCACATAATAAAAAGGTGTGATTCATCAATAAAAATCAAACTTTATTGTGAATTGAAGCTGGCTTAATGCGATACAATTCATATGAGATTGTATTTGAGCTATGTATTGAGCTGATGAGAAATAATAAAGATTATGAAACTTTTGTTACTCAAATATACTCCTTTACACACTGGTAATCTTTGAATGATAGACGACTTAAGGACTCGTGACCAAACTGATGTACTGATTAACACATCTGCTGAATGTGGGTAATGCATGTCAATTAAGTTACTGCATATTGTACATGAACTCATCTGGTCACTTGTTAATGTCTATCAAGTTGAATATTTTTTATGGTTAAGGAGTATGACAACATTTATATAGAGCAATAGTATCTACTGTTAAATTTTAGATATTTGGTTCTCTAGTTTGACTCAATTAATAGGCCACTGGTTGAAGTAATGATATTTGTTACCTAAAATTGATTAATAAATCAGTTGTTGGCCTTAGAGTCATTTTTGCCTTATGAATTCATGAGTGATAATGGATCAGCTGTCAAGCTTGTCGATTTTGTGCACCCTGTATTACTATTGATGTTAATTTGAGAGATATTATAGATCAGCATTCTTTTTATGTTGTTCTGGTAATATGTAATTGGGGTGCATAAGAGATATTTTATTCTCTGTTATGAGAAGTTTCTTGTGTTACTGTGATCAATATATATATATGATTAATTTTTATTAATGAATAAAGTAATGTAATTAGCATGATATGTGATTTTGGTGATATGATGCCCTATCACTAAAGTTAAAATCACATATATATATGGTGTATGTGAGGAGTAAAGTTTATATCCTTGGTATGAGAGAATTTCAATGATTCAATTGAGTAGTGACCGCCAAAGTGGCACACTTGATTGGATTTGAGAAATTTCGATCTCGTATGATGATTGGGATGTCTCCTGGTCTAATGCGTAATCATACTCCCAAAGGAAGTGATTGTGTATTAGTTCATGGAGGGATACATGATAGTGTGGTGAAGGAGTGACTGATTCTAATGATTCATATGCCCAAAGGTGATGAATTCACGAAGAATTGGAACATATTCTCATAACCCTTATCATGTGGGGAGTGTACAATTGCATGTCATATATTCTGCCCAAATGTGATTATGTAATTTTGCATGTAACTCTTTGGATGTGTACTTGTACGTCAAGTTACACAATGCTCACATGATACTAATTATATACTGCTTGTTTTTTAGTCACATTTTATGTAAATGGTAATTCCATCATCATTGAGGTTTTTTTTTTACTGCTTCAAATTTTAAGTTGTGGACATATGATTTGTTGCTTGAGAAAAGAGCAATTGAATTTGCTTATTGTCCATGAAGCGTTCCATTCTGGAACACTTGAAAAGAGGTTTGCCTGCGAACTGCACTGCTATAAGATGATAGAAGCCTTAGTTGCTTGAAATTATGTCTTGTCTGATATTGAAATTAGGACACATCTGCAAAAATTGTGTTTAAGTCCTAATGACATATACATCTCGTATATGATTAAAAGGTTGTCAGGTTTAAAGTGGCAATGCGTATTTTGGTAAGTATGACAATGCGAAATATCTTAAAGGGTCATTTGTCAAATACTTGATAGATTCTGGGGTGGTAATTTAATTACTATACCTGAAAATTCTGACAAAAAGATTTGGGCGAAAGGCATAAATGCACCATATTGAACATGGTGATAAGTATGATTAGTAAGACTAATTTATCTAGTCTTTTGTGGGTTGATATTATGAAAGCAATTTTTTTTATTACAAAAGGGGTATTGATTTTATGACCCTAAAGAAGATACAAGAATTATGGAATCATATACTCTAAAGTTTCTAAATGACGTAATTGTAGAGGATAGCTGCTCTCAGATTATTAAAAATAATAGTGTGATGGTGGTTACTATGTTTTTGTCTTTACCTATACAGATAATTATGGAACCTCCTGTACCATAGACTAAACTTGTTGAAGTTCAAGGTACTATTTTTGATATAGTTTATAATGAAATTTCTTAAACTCTCAAGTACAGAATGAAGTGATTGCAGCTTTATTAAGGAGATTTGTTAAGGAAAGACGGTCAGTTATACCATCAGACTATATAGTCTATTTGTGAGAGCATGATTACAATATCCACTATATGGTTGATGTAATGACATATTTATAAATGTCGTTTCTTATTCTCAATTAAGTATGTGATTAGATGCCATAAAAGGTGATATACAATCTATGAAACATGTTTGGAAACTTATTGACTTGTCTAAAGATCCCAAGTTTATTAGTTGCAAATTGGCGTACAAAACTAAAAGAATTTCAAACAAAGATTGTGGAATTTAAAGCCAAATTTGTAACTAACGTTTTAACTCTGAAAGAGGGGTGGATTGTTTATAATGAAGAAATAATTATCTCTTTAAATGTTCTTTCAGAGTGAACGTGGCATTAATAATTTATTTTGATATAAAGTTACACCAAATAGATACAAAATCTATATTGTGCAACTGGATGATTTTGCAGCAGATTCAAGTAAACTTGTGTGTAGACTGAAAAGTTCTAATTCATGGTCTTAAGCAAGTTTCCAGACAATATTATTAAAGTTTCATAGTAATATTATTTTGTTCAATTGGGAACAAAATAATTCAATATACTACAAGGTTAGTTGGAGGAAATTTTAATTTTTCTCATACTTTATGTACATGATATTTTGCTTACAAGTTGTGACCTTGAGACAATACTGAGATCTGCAAGGATTTTTTTTGCCATATTATATTAGATTTTCTCGGAGGACATTTGCTGATTGTATATTGGAAATATTCAATATACATCATTGCAAGCCAGGAATTGCTCATATTGTTAAGGGTGATGGACTAAATCTATCACATTGTCCTTATTTAGATATTGAGAAAATCTAATTAAATGATGTACCTTGTGTCAGTGCACTTAAAAGTATAATGTATGCTCGAATTTGCACTAGACTAAATGTTGTCTTTATGACGGGACTTCTAGGCAGATATCGGTCAAATCCAGGACATGATCACTGGGTTGTTGTCAAGAAGGTTTTAAGGTACTTAAAGAAGACAAGAGATTATATGCTAATTTATAGACATGTTCAAGTCATGTTCAATTCTTGCAGTTAGTAGAGTATTTAGACGTAAACTTTGCTAGCTGTTCTGATGACATGTAATCAATAATGGAATATAGATTTATGTTAGTAGGAAGTGCAGTAAATAAAGTTCTTTGTTATCTTCTACTATGTATGCAGTGTTAGTAACATTCTTTTAGGTTGTTACTTGGGCTATTAGGCTCCAAAACCTCATGACGGAATTGATTGTTTTAACTTGATAGATAGACCCATACGGTTGTATTGAGATAACAAATTTGTAGTATTATTTATTTACTACAAAGGTCTCAAGGGGTCTAAATATATGGTGGTCAAATATTTTTGACCATAAAGAAACGGTACAGAAAGGTGACTTATGATATAACATATTTTCACAGATGATGTGGTTGCAGATCCACAAACTAAAGGCCTACGCCCATGTTTATTTTAGTAACATATCGTTAACATGGCCCTAGGAGTATCTTCGGATACTGTTGTTTAGTGGGAGCTATTTTGGCTTTACTCTGATAAAGTTCACATCTGTGGTTCGTTACACTTAGTAACAGTTTGATATATATTAACTTTTGCATTCAATAAAATATTTTGAATGTGTTGTTATTATGTTGAATACATATTGATAAAGTCTCAAGGGATTGTATAGACCTTGAGTGAAGGCTAGGGGTATCCGGGCATTAGCCTTGTGCATATGTCTTGTGATACATAAAGAAAAGTTAACCATAAGGACAAGACATATGTGGGTTCATTGGAACCATAAAGCATTCTCTAGTGGCACAAGTTTTTTTGTGACACCTAAGGTAAGAGAATGGTGCCTGACAAATGAGATCTTTCTATGAGAGATGTTATCCATTTGACACACTACCATATTGAATCCATATCAATAAAGTTGAGAGCACTTGTGACCATGGAAGGCTCTGTGTGTATACATGCAGTTACCGCCATGATTCGGTGTTTAAGACTTTATGGGATAGGATTGACTATTAAGAATTATCTCTGGACCAAATGTGCGCACATACGGTACGATTTCAATTAATATAGTCCAAGTGTGAGATTGTAAGAGTTTTTCTAATGTGGACTAAATTAATTGATATTGTAATTTACTGTTTTTACGGTTACCGTAAAACATGGTTGGTCTAAAGAGAAATAGAATGTTTCTTAATTAGTCTAATATGGACTGGCTAGTGTGGGCCGAGTTGAGTCTGGCTCGTAATGAGGGGGACTGGCTAGAAACTCTATAAATAGTGCTCAAGTCTCTCATCTAATCATAATTCTCACATGTATCCTCACCTAAGGGGCGTTTACCTAACGCTAAACGTGAGGGAGGCCGCCTCATTGAGCCAGTGATACGGAGGGCAATAGAGGAGAATAACTTGATGCGTGGATCCCCTTGATATATGTGGGTAATCCTTTTTATGCTTCCACTTTATGTTCGATGGATCCCAAAACAGGTGCATTAATCTTTCTACTCAATTATGCATGTTCTTGTTCTGGTTATGGAGATCTTGGGGTTGCGCAATTTGCGGCTAACAAGGGAAACTATTTTGCATATGGAAACATAACATCTGTGATAGCAAACTATTTCGTAGTTGAAGGGAAAACTAGTTCAAAAGATCAGTAATAAGCGCAACGTATCATATATTTTGGAATATGGAGATGAAAACTGACAGTCACATGAGTCTTGACACCCTTCAACAAAGTATATATATATATAGGTCAAGTCCATGACAATTTCGTGTGAAACACTTGACGAAGAGCAACGCACTCGGGGATGAGCTTGTCATGGGGTGGCCAACAATCTTTGATTCCTGGAGCATCCGAGAACTCCTTCATCCATGCAAATAGTCAACCACTTTGAGACTGAAAATCTCCTCAAAGACTCTAAGTAGATTGTCCAACAATCCAATTGTGATGTCCAGATATTCAATGGTGTCTCCGCTGAAAATTTATTCCCTTAGAGCTCTTCCTCCAGCTTCTACAGGTGCTCACTTCTCTCTGCAAGAGCAACTTCCTGCTCTTTGCCTTCACTTAAGAATTTCTTCCGTCAAAGCTCTTCCTTCAGCTTCTGCAGGTGCTCACTTCCCTCTGCAAGAGCAACTTCTAGCTCCTTGGCTTCAGTTAAGAATTTCTTCCCTCAAAGCTCTTCCTCCAACTTCTGCAGGTGCTCACTTCCCTCTGCAAGAGCAACTTCCTGCTCTTTGCCTTCACTTATAAAAGCAGTCGATATGGATGTAATATTTCATGACATGCCACAGCTTGAGCTGCAAATCTTCCAGTGACTCTGCAAAATTCATTAGACAGAGTAGTCTCTTGTCCATCAGAAGATATAGGAAACCCAGTGAAGAATTCATCCCCTCCTGTAGATTACCACGAAAGCATTAATCAGAGAAGTTGATACCTAGCTTACTGATAATAACAAAGGACAATTACTAACTTAAGGATGCCATAAAAATCGCAAAAGAAGAAGAATTTCCACCTCGTTTTCTGCGATGTCCAAAACCCGCAACTCCAGCTTTTGTCCTCACAACTCCAAAACATTAGTAGTCACTAATCTTATTGTTAAATTCACCAATGAGCACATCTGCCGCATGAACAAACAGTTCATAGATTACAACGAGAAAAGCCAGCCATTGAAGTTTGAAGTCAGAGGACATAACAAAAGCTTTTGCTAGAGCAACGCTGGTGCGAGGCAATCCCAACTTTGCCCCGGAGGAGAACCCTTCTCGCCAGCTTGGATCAATTTTTCGGGGAAGGGCATTAGGGGGAATGGAAATTCCTTTCCTCTGGGATTGCAGTGGCATGAACAGACCGAGGAGCATCGAAGAGAGGATCGGCACTTGGATCTTTCACACTAATTGCTCGCGCAAGAGGAGCAGGCTTTGTGACTGTAATTTGAAGAGAGGCATTCGGGTTTGGGAGTAGAGCCTCAGGGCCATTGGTGAACATGCCTAGGCGACGCGTTGTTTCAACAAGCTACGATAGATTTCCCTTTAACGGACTGCACCGATATGAACGACACTGACTTCGATTGAAAGTGAGCGAAGCTTGTAGACGAGACGACGGACTTGAAGCTCAGGACAACTTAAAGATGGTGGACCATGAATCTAGGAAAGAAGAGCCGACGGTGAACAGCGAATGACGGACTGAAGTTTGTGAGGAGTGGGCAAGGAGTGACGAGGATCGGGTGAGCCGTGAAGACCCGAGTGGTGCGGCTGAGGACCAGGCCAGCAGCAAAGACCAGGAGCGGCATGGCTGAGGAACAGGCGAGAGCAACAGGGGAGAGGAAGGAAGAAAAGGTGAAAAATAGAAAATCATTTGGGAATTTCTTCAAATTTTTATCCAATCGCAAATTTTGACCAAATTACCCCTGTTCAAGCCGTCAGAAATGGCCTCCGGTGAGTCTACGCCCTTATTTGAGACTAACTTGGCCACTTTAGATCATTCTTTGAAACATAATCCACTCTAAGCCATCTTTTAAGAAAATGATCCAACTTTTGGCCCTTAATTAAAATTTACCCTTGATAAAATGTTGCGTGTTTTTTTTTGGTGGTATGTCGCCTGCTTAAATATCATTTAATATCATACATAGTTCTCATTATTTATTCATTCATTCTTTTATTGCAAATTGAATTATTGGTATGAAAAGCCGAATTTTGAGTTCTCTTCCTAAGCTAATAAAATTGTATTATATTCATAATCTCACTCGCCGGGGAAAAAAAAAAACCGCCTAATACTGTAGGCAAAAACATAAAAAAGAAAACAAGTAATAACTGTGGACCACCATCAAAAGACAAAAACGTTAATGAATCGACCTAATTTACATTAAACAAATGGGCAAAAGATCCGGTCGGACAAAGCACGAGCATTTCATCCGTGATGTCAATAGAGCAAGGGTATGAGCAATTTTAGCCGTAAAATTTTATGTTTTCATAATATCATACTATAATGAGGCAAGCTTTTATATAAATGAAATAACTAAAGCACGACAATGTGAAATAATATTTGGATGATTGGATGTGTTTTAATGAAAAAAAAGATCATAGGAAGCTCTGGACCTTATGTATAAAACGCAATCTAATTATTAATCATTCATTTGATACTATCAAATTTTAATCTTTTTAAGAGTAATCATAGCATGCACTTTGTTAAAAAGAAAAGAAGTCTACCCAAGCTGCCCAATTCCACCGTTAATTTAAGAGAATGAGCAGTAACGATCTTTAAACCAATGGAAGATAAGGGCCTTTGTGTAACCATTACACACCAGTTTATTGTTCCTTTTTCTAAATTGAAGAAGTTTATTGGGTATTAGTATAGTAATTTGTTCAAGTAATAGTGTCGGAAATATAAATATGCAAGAAATGGAGAAGTGATGATCATATAGTTGCATTACTCAAAAAAATTTGTAACTAATTGGCAAGAAAAAAAAAAGGCTTATCACTCAACTGCATTCTACGCATAAAAATTTCGTGTTTTTAATATGCTTTCTATCATTTTCCTTTTCGAATTCAAATGTAAATTTTAAATTTTTTAATTTTTTAATGTTGTTTTGTCTTTTCATATTCTAATGGGTCAAGATTATAATATGGAAGTGGGGCTAAAGTCTACAAAAGAGGCCTAACATACAATGCATACAAAAATTCATAGATGTCTTCTAACAAAATTAAAAATTCAATACTCTACTCGAATAAGAGATGCTCCATCTCTGGATCCAATTTAGATATTCACATATAAATCAAGTTTCATTGGGTTTCATTTGGGTTAGATCAAAAGTTTGTACAGTTGTGATCATGTTCGAGGATACGTCAGCTATTGTTTCCAACGCCATCGACTTGGCATCTTCACTGGCAGCGCAGAGGTCTAACGGTGGCACGGCCCGGCCATGCTATGGTCAAGCGCTACGAAGAACCTTAGGGCACCATTGTGGGCTCCACCAAATAGGGATTCCTAGAGCCCATTTTGATCGTTGGGAGGGAGCAGGAGGACTTTGTTGACATTAGTTGGGTCTTTCAGGGAGATGGGGAGGAGGCATGGTGGTGGTGTATTGGGCTTGTTTCGGGGTGGGGCCTGTATGATCAAGCTTTTTCTCGGGCAAGATCCAACCCATCAAGTAGAGGACTGAAGTCTTGCTTCTTGATGTTGTATCTTGGAATTGAATGTAAGACATAAATAATTCATATGTGGAAGCCAAGATCGTTTATAGACAAACCTCCAGCCATTGTTTGCATTCACGTTCGTCGAATCTCCTGAAAAATCAAGAAAGCAATAGGCGCACTCTACTAACCAAATTTCCTCACGTACTGATGGTGTATTCTAAATGTGAGGATTTTGTGTTAGACCTTGATCACCCGTCAGAAATGAACGTACGTCCCTATTTATACATCGTCTCCCATCAAGACGAACGGTTGTCACGAAAGGGTACGAAGCGTGGAAAAATTTATGTCGAACAGTCACAACCTTTAAGAGAAAATGCGGGTCTAAATGTGGGATCACAAAAATAAATAACATTGAAATCCTAACTATTTATCGTGGCCAGTTGGACCGGGAAGGGTTTGATACAAGTGAATTTGTTGCACTTTCAATTTACATATATACTGGCTTGGCTACCCCTGCCATGCATGGCAAATAGAAAAAGAAAAGCATGAAACTTTAGTGATTTTACTATAATGAAGAACTTATTCTAAAATTATCGGTAAGAAGTACTAATATGAGCCCTTTCTTACGATAGTTAAATATTAAAATGCCCATTCATTTGATAACTTGCACTTCTATGATAGTTGACAATGATTTTATAAAACTTTTCATGTGATAAAGTAGGAAATCCAATATTGTGTGCTCAAATCTCTTTTGAATTACATGTTTCTACCCTTTAGTGTTATGAAAAATCCTAGTCTATGAGTAAGGGAGAGCGTTCCAACTTTTTAAATTGAAATATGCTCTCATCCCCAAAATTCCTCATATTTGTATAAGACGGTTTTCATCAATTTCATGATATTTTACATAAAGAGAAAGTTATTTGTTTTCATTTCTTTCTCTTCTTGATTGTAATTTTGATCATGCTATTTATTGAGTTTGAATTTTTATTTTCTAAAGATACTTAACCAGGTCAAATACAAAAAATAAAACTTTTCATTACTATGACCATTTGAACGCAACCTTTCGAAGGTACAAAAAAGATGCACAACATTTTTGGTCCATAACTGGAAAGTCTAGACCTTTATCCGAAAGGTCCTATTTTTGAAAAAATAATTTTGTGTACTTCATTAAGGAGGATTTTTTTTTTATAGAGAAAATAAAGTGATTTTAGTGTTATGGAGACACCATGAAATCAATATTAAGTTAAAAAAAAAAAAAAGGACTGTTTTTTGAGGTTGAGGATGTGCCGGTTCTAGTCGTTACTGGTTCTAGTTGTCCTTTTTTTGTCATGGTGGTAAAACATCGTACTTAGGCCTACTTAAATATCACTAATTATCATATATTGCTCTCATAATTGATTCTTTCTTTCTTTCTTGCTAATTTAATAGTTATTGACAATTTGTATATGTAATAGTAGAAATCTTCTTGAATTTTGTAACACAAATTTTTCATACTATTTTAATACTACTTATGAAATAACTATGGTTCTTGAAATTTGATAGACATTGACAATTTTTTAATAAGTTTCCAAAATTTCGTAAAAATTTTTAGGGTAAATTTATTTTGTTTTGATATAAGTTTAAATATTCATTTTTAATTTGCATTGTGTCTTTTTTGTAGTGCCGTCCCATTAATTTTTATCTTTCCATTAAGCACATGTAGAAGTATGCGATTTTCAACACTCAATCAACAACATCAATGGATAGTAAGGAAAAACACACACATATCACATGTCTCCCATGCTTTATTTATTTATTTATTCGGAACATTTTAAAATTTACAAGCCCTCCACTTTAGGGCCATTTCGATCCGGTCATCCCCACATAAATATACATATATATAAAGGGGGTTTCACAAGCTTCAAGGGGAAATGTGTTTCCTCTAGCAGAGATTTAACCAAAAATGCCTCCCTTACGAGGACTTGCTACCTAGGCACCATCCACAAAACTTAACGGCATCGGAGATTGCGTTCGTTGGTTGAGCTGTAAAAGGTCCTGTTGCCGATTTGAGCGTTCGTCGCAATGCAAACGTCACGGGCTTGGTTAATATCTATTATCCTTGCTCTGCTTTCGATAGATTTCGATTGAGATCGATGTTCTTTCTTTCAGGATTAAAGCACGTGTTGGGCGCGATTGGATTGTTGCCTTGCTCCGAGTGCTGCTGGTTGATCTGCTTCGAATCAGGCGGTGGATTCGAGCCTGAGACAGTGTAATTTTACTTCCCGATTTGTTGACTACCGAGTGTTTGATAATATGCCTCTTAGTCACTGACATTGAATACTGCGGTTTCGTTCGAACTGAAGATGCGCAGACGTAGACTCATTATTTTCTTGGTGTATTGATTTGATCTGGGTTATGTTTCATCATCATCAGCATTGATTCTAAACGTGTTCTGTTCTGTTCATCTCTTCTTTGTATTTGGCATGTTTCTTTGCTGCGTTCGATCACAATAGCCACTGACGAGAGGAATCGGCATTCAAAATGATGGTCCAAGCATTCCGTCTCTAAGTTCTGAGGCACTGGTTTGATTGCGGCGCTTGTTTATCCAAGTACGTTCCTGTTCCTATGCTCTGCGTTTGAGTGATTATGGCCTGCGTGTGAGTGACGGTGATCCGGTAGGGAATGGTGAGGCCGGTAATGAAATTGAATTGGTTCCGTGGAGAACCGAGACTGTGATGGAGATCCAGAGATGGTTGCCGGCATCGACGGCAGACGTTGAGGGGAAGGAGGTTTCCGGGAAGGAAGTTGGCATCTCTGGATCTCAAGGTTTCTCTGGCAATATAGTTTTGTCGTATTTATTGATGACGCTTCATTCGGCTTTTTGAGTAAGGGGAAGAAATCATCGACTCTGTAAAATTTGACAGCATATGAGCAGTTTCAAATATTGGAATAGTTCGATTTGATGCTCCTTCCTCCAAGTTCTTTACAACTTGTCAAGTACCAAATTATATTTAATACGTTTCTCTAACTAGCATGGTATGTTTATAAAGGATGATGTTTTTGAAATGAAACTCAGGTTGTTAGAAAGAAACTTTCTTGCTTGACTACCTTTTCTAAAAGGTTTGATGTTTTGTGAAAAATATGGTAAGTTTAAAAGTCAGCAGTAGTTCTCAAAATTTAATTTGAATTTGCGTTTTATTTGGATTTAATGCGAATCACTAAATTCAACTTTTTGACGAACCTACATTTGGTATATTTTTAGTAGGCTCGGCTTGCTAACTTGCATGTTTTGCAGTATGTTAAATATTTGACATAGCAAGAGTCAATATTTGAAGATTCTCAAAGGGAATTCATGCATATCTTTGGTAACAGTGGTTACCGATGTAAAAAAATAAAGTATTTTGAAATGTAAGTTGTGACATGCTTTCAAATCGAAAGCTTCAACACCATTAACATTTTCGGCTGCTTCTTTTAACATTCTTTACAAGTATAGTAAAGTATTGTATAGAATTGCTTTTATCAGTGGGAGTGACTTATATTATCATGCTGGTTATTATGTTTTAACGTTTCATAGTTGGTTCCATCTAGAAGGTACTGAAAATCAATTGAAATCATTTTATGGCATATTTTCTTGTAGAAATAATGAGAAATCTTTGCAGGTGCATTACATTGCCAAAAAGATTAATGATTGGATAGCAGGGACCTGAGAATTTATTTTTTGTTTGAAGATTTTGGAAATGTTAATTGATTTTGATCAAAGGAGTCGAGTACATCATTGATCTTGTGAGATTTTACGGGACAATTGCACCATTACTAAGGTCTAGAAGACTTAAACTTATGAATTCTTGCTTTGATACAATGTGAGATTTTGTGAAACTATTATGACTGTTTTAAAAGCTTAAATTATTAGATAAATACGTGCTTTAATATTTATTCATTTTTTATCTTCTTCTTTTTTGTTTGTAATGTGTATAAGGTATTACTAATTCTAGTAAGAAGTCTCGAGATTGGATGGCCATCTTGGGTACGACGGTTTTGCTAAAATAATATCTTTCAAGGAAAATAACATAAAATATTACCGCAAGGTTGATATCATAAATGAGGCATAAGTGTCAATTGAGTCTCTCTGACTTTTTTTTGAAGTATACAGTTTTACATAGAAATCAAAGGAGGACCGGACTTTAAAATAGCATTAATGGATCACAGAAGACATGTTATTTTTGGCTATGTCATCACATTGACCCATCCCGATAGAATAGCATATAGCATTTGTAGTCATGGTTGTCTGACATTGATTGAGAGAGGGGTTATGATGGCTATGGTTCGAACTTCGATGTTATTGTGTTTGTTGGTAGTGGTTGTTTAATGTTTAGCAGCCTTAGAGTTATTTTATAAAATTTAGTTTTTTCAAAAATGTCTTGCAATTAACGTTGCCCAAGAAGAATGTTGAAAATACTTATGAATGTGGGTTAACATTAATTGCACAATATTTTAGTTTGTGAAACAGATTGTTATAAAGTTAATAAAACGAGACAATGCTAAATCACCAAGTTCGTTCATGTAATTATATTATATTGGGCTTAGCACATCTTAGTTACAGTGATCGTAGTTGAATGGTCAATATAGGTCAGTATTTTAATAATGACTTGTGATAGATGACTCTCTTAGAATATGCTATGTAAATATGTTATAGTCCTCTCTCCTCTCCTAATTTCATACACTTACTGTTTATCCAATGAGACCGTCCAAAGGAGAAGAAGGACAGAAAGACCTACTCTCGAATTCGTACGATTTTATTTGTTTTGATTAGTTCAAGAACGATGTTTGTCTAAACCAGCTACGTGTTTTTATTTAAGGATAGGTATTTCTAAATCATGTATACCAATTTTAGATTGTTGAATTTCTTACATTATCAATCCCAAAACATGGAGTGAAACGGCAAACTGTTTTTTCAAGCCTAACCCTCGAAAATATTGTGAGAATATCTTCATCGATTTTCTTACCTTGATGCATGAATATTTTAAAGACTTAAAGAAAAAGAGGAGCCAAATTCTTATATGAAAAAGAAAAAAAAAATACATCACATATGGGCATAGTAAGGTGAAACACCACAAATTCTCGGTAATTATTTCCACTCATGTTTCATTTTTTTATTGTCAATTAAACATATAAATAAATGTTGCGTATCTGGGCAAGCTTCCGAAACACATGTTTTTGCATCGGGCGGGCTTGGGCCTATGGAAGGTCCCTGGAAAGTCCGAACTTGAGTAGCTTCGGCCCGAGCCCGTCTAGGTCCGGACGGTGATCAGGTCTTGTTCAAACTTTAAACCCATGACACATAAAAGACAATTCCTACGTTAGTACCTACACGTCGACTGATTTAGCAAAGTTTGGTGATAGAGAATGCTCATACGCAATTTTGACATGTTTATTGAATATTGGATTGTTTTTGTCACTCCTCCCATATATTTGGAAACCCGTTGTGATTTTTCACAATCTAACCGATGTGGTGAATGAAACTACTTCTTGACTTTTTTGTGCATGTAAGAAACATCTTGTTCATTAGATTTGATGACATGCTAGCTGAAAATCAGAAAAACAAAAACAAATTCTCGTGATTTGGGAGAAATGCTAATCATTGCAAACAGATTGAACATTGGTTCCAATTTTTTTGACCCCTTTAAAATTTTAATGTTATATGCTTTCACAAACGGCTTTCTAAACCTGGGAGAAATTATTTGGGATTGAGAGAGAGAGAGAGATCTATGCAAAGATGCAATGAAAATACAAGCTCCTGCACATTGAAGCATAAATAATCTTTCTTGCTTCGATACTTCCTCAACATTTCATTGATTCATATATTTATAGACGAGGGAAAAAGAAAATCACTCCCCCAGACACTATTATTGTTGTCTCATAGTCACATGATTGATTGAATTAATATGCCATGCTTTGGTGCTAATGTTGGTTCTACGACAATGGTCTCATACTGTGACATGATATACACCTCCCAAAGTTAATCTATAGACTGGTCAAGTAGGATCTTGAAGAATGCATTGAAGTATGATTGCTCCCTCACCACATTGAGGTCCAACGCAAACCCGCACCTTAGCCCACTGCAAAACTCCAGAAAATGTGCCGTCATGGCATACCCATCGTTCCATCTAGAACTAAACCCTCACTGGTGGCCAACTTGCTTAGAGTGACAGACCTTGCCTAGCCAGATGACGGGACTGCTCACATTTTTGCAGAAGAGGCGAGCAAAGGATCATGACTTCAGAGACCTTACCTAGTTGTGCAAAGGCAAAAGGAGATTCAACAAGAAGAATGGATGCACCTAGATCTAATGAGAAGCCAAAGTAACCCCGTGACTTGTGAAGCTTATGTTAGTGATCTAAGTTTAAAATTGATCGAGACCACTTGCATAACATTTTTGAATTAAAAATAAAATGTAATGAAAGTGCATTTGATTTTTCTAGCGTAAGTAAGTCTCATATTTATGAATATCTGGTTCATACAAGTAAAAAAAAATTAACGACGATTCCTAATCGAATTGAATTGTACGTTAAATCGATTAAATTAAAACCCTAAAGTTTCACTTGGTATAAGCTTGGGATATTTTGCATTGAGTCTTTGGCTTAGTAAACCCATTAACTGTCCTTTTAATAGGTCGCCCGAGAAAGGTCGTGATAGCACTCCTCCATGATAATCTAAGGTTCAATGACTTTCTATCTAGAACTTATGCGTAAGTATAAATATAAAAACAAAAGAAAAGAAAGGAGCATGTTGAGCTTAGATGGAGAGCAACTGTGACCATGCAAAAGCCCATGAAAGAGACTCAGCCCATGTTTTCACCGCGAGGATTTCCTCTGACCGTTTTCACAATTCCTGTCTAAAATGCTAGTTACACGCTCGGGTTTAGGGAAGGCCATTTTCGTCGTTCACATCCGAGAGAGAGGGAGAGAGAGCAGAGAGATTTTTCAAACGAAAGTTCGCCCTTGGGGGAAACATTTCACCGTCTTAGCTGCACCACTGGCGGAAAAAATCCTGTCAGCGAAATAATCTCCCTCTATCTTGTTGGTTTTAACTCTTCCAAACGCCACTCACCATTTCTATTTGTGGTTTGCACTCCAGTTCGCCTGTAGAGCCATGTCGAGATTCCCCCGTTTGACTCTGTTTCAGGATCTAGGAGCTTGAATTGTTGAGTTCCCGCTCACTCTACTCTTGTCGGTGTGCTTCTTCATCATTGACACCTCAAAGGATCTCTACTCTTATATTTGCTCACTGGCCGAGTGGGTATATTCGTTTCGAACAAAGTTACAATCGTGTCTCTTGTTACGGTTCTTCTTATATGTAAAGAAATAGGTATAGATATAAGGTCGTGATTATTCGAAAACTGGCATCTAATGAGTCTGTTTTGATTATTTGGGTCTGATGTTTGCTGATTGAAATGATCAGAAACATGTCGCGCTTGAAATCTCATACGTGAGTCCCCTTTAGCTGAGAATCGCTTCACCTATTCGATAATTGCCACAACCAAGCTTGTTTGGATTTGCCTCCGATTTTGGTTTGTTCCGAGATTATATGAAAGTGTATCATAGGATAGAAATCTTTCATTGATTGTGAACCAATATCCTCTTATTATCCTGCCATTGCTGAGGCCGAATCTAAGTGTGCTTTTGTTATGTGTTTCCTGCACATTATTGCTCAATTCTGTTAATCAGAGTCCATGAGTTGTTGTTTAGGCTTGAATGAAATTTGAACCGTGATTAAGTATTGGTTAGTAATTGTAACTCCTGAAGATGTTGTCTCCTTTGTTTGGATTGAGATAAGCACTTTGTTAATATCTCTGTGAGTTGCGTTAGAAACGGACACCATATGTTTGTGAAAATGCTTAAATGAAACGACAGACATACTCGAGGAATTTCTTCTGGATTATAATCATTCATATGTTCATAGCATGATTCAATCATGATTGGTAATTTCGATTCACCCATTTCAACCCTGTTTCTTAAGATTTGCATGTGTGGCTGAGAGTAACTCCGATTTTTCTTGTTTTGTTGTTCAATATTTTCATGTGGGTCCTGGTGCCGTTCAATGGCGATTGCTGGAGAGGAAATAACTCAAGATCGATGACTCGAACGTTAATCTCTTTCATTGGCTTGTCCGTAGCTTTCCTTCTATCCACTTGATTCGGTCGTATTTGGATGTGACCGTAAGTGTTGGGTGACTGGTGATTGGAATGATGACTGGCGGCCCCTAACAACGGTGGCGGCGGCGGCGGCGGCATCAGTCTAGCGACTGGAGGTTGTTGATAAAGAAGCGCGTCATTTTCGGTTCAAGAAAGAATAGACATGAGTCATTGTCGAAATTTTGGTTTTCTCGAATGCGTGGGCTCCAGGGTTGCTACGAAGAAGATGATGGGGGCAAGAAAACGAAGTAAAAAAATTGTAATATTTTTTGTTCAACTCAAATCAGTATTTACGTGTCCGATTCAAGGCATAAGTTTCACGACGTAACATGGATGGGGCCGCATAAGCAATACTTTCCAATGCATATGTTGCACTTGATCGAGAAATGGAGTTGGTTTCTCAAAACCTATTTTTCAAATATTTCCACATTATTCTCAAAATGCTCGTAGACCTCATTTTTACATTGTAACTCATTAAAAATTAGATCCAACGATATGATTACGTTGTAACTCGTTAACAATTTTCCAACAATATCCAATTTTACAACAATTTTCCAACAATATCCAATTTGCTAAAGTTAAACTATTGGTTCTTAAAATCGTAACTTTTACTTACAGTTGCCTAATCATGATTATAAGCAATATGTGATTTGACCCATTTGATTAATTGCATCTCAAATATCAAATCACAAATTTTTTGAACTCCAAGAATCTCGTTGATTGGAATTTTAACAAAGAAAATATCTTAACCTTCCGCCATAACTGTATGCTTGGCCTAACTCTAAAGAATTCAAGTCACAAGCATGCCGTGGATGCGAAAATTGGGTCAATTGGATGTTGGATGAAAACTTTATGCATAATCATAGGGGTTAGTGGCCCTTCTACTAGAGAAAAGTCAATGCTTCGCAACGCTTGCCATTGCTAACCAACGCCTACCCCTACGCAGGGCACAAATGACCTTAGTTAGGCTTTATAAATAATTCACTTCAAAGCACCCCATGGAATTTGAATTAAATTGATTTAGAGGTAGGTCTTCATTTCTATGTACTTGGAGTAGTCTACTCTATCAATAAACTTCCTTTACAAGACGATACATTCAAACTAGACAATTTCGCTTAATCTCGATCTATTCACCTTTTACATTTAGGTTCTTCCAATATCGATATCCCGATACTATTAGAGTCGTTCTCCTTTTGTTTGGTCCGTCCAAGCACCTCAGATCCCATGTCCCTATCTTCCTCACCAATATCAAATGGTTTTTCCAAGTCTGACGCTCTTCACTTAGTATCTTATTCTTTATATGCAAAGTAAGAAAATTCTTCAATAGCACATACAGCATTGTGTTAAGATCATCTGCATATAAAGTTATATATGGGGAGGATAATTCGCCAGCACACTCACATGCAAATGCATGAGTTCATATAATTTGCTTTGTCATCTTCAAGATATATAAGGAGTCTTTCCAACATAATTTACCTTGAAAAAAATGAGCGTTTGACCCCCTATTTAAAGGGAAAAAGCGGAAGCGCAAGGGGAATGTTGAGCAAGGGACCTATGACCTTACTCAAGGCCAGTGGGCCATTGCACAGCGTCCAAACGATATTAGGGTACCTAATATTTTCTCTATTGTACAGGGTCCTCGGCCCGCTGCTTAGCAGATTCGGGCTTTCTAGGCAGAAAAGAACCAGTGCGAGGTGCAAGCGGGGCGCTGCCATGCTCCCAAGCACAATTTTTCCCTTTTTTATGGGGAGAAATCATTGATTTCATTTATACATATATCGGAACGTTGACCACCGTTCTTTTCCTCTTTTTCTTTTTTTTTCCCGTCGAATTGACCCCATATTCACCTTCACAACAAGCCATGATCTGAATATTTTGAAAATTCAGTCTGATTTTTGGAAAAGTTTCAAGATTATGGATTTCGCATATTAGGTTAAATGGTTGGTCACCAGTGTGAAGTCACAACATCTTCCTTGTTGAAAACTCTAATTGATCTGATTCTTGAGGCGTGTTGACACTAGATATACCTAAATTCATCACTTAGTGAGAAATCAGAGTTTTCTCGACACCCTCAAGATCAGATGGCCATAGTTAAAAGTCATGATATCCATGATCCGGCCATCCCTTCATGGGCAAATTGAGCGTTGCTTTGTAGAGCACACCCCCAATTATAGCAACTAATCGTAATTTTAACTATGTTCCTTTTTTTTTCCAACACTCAAGGCTTCAATAAGTTCGGAATCAAGAAATTTTCTACTTGAGCGAGTGCTATCCATGAATAGTTTACGTGATCAAACATTGGTAATGAATTGGGTGCCTGTAATAGTAATTGCAAAGAGAGAAGTACTTGTATTCGTTCAAAAATTTAAACCCTCGTGCAAAGCAAATACTGAATAATACGAAAGTAATTGAAGGCCACCATAAGTCTATGACCGTGAAATTTTGAATGTACAGCTTTATTTATCTGGGTTGGCATTATCGCTCTTAATTTTGAGAAGAGCTCCTTAAAAAGAGAGATAAATGTTTTCGTACCGTAGCACTTGATAAGGATGAAAAAGTGAGCAGCTTTCCATAGTTGATGGATTTTTGTCGGGTTATCCGAGGAAAATTACAAATAAGGACACGAAATAGGGTTATTTTCTCAAAATAAGGCACAGAGTAGATCTTGTGTAAAATAAAGATCTAAAGTGGTCAAATGTTATTTTTCCGGCCATTGGAACTGGGTATTTTTGTCATAAAAAGATGTACAAGTAGAAAAATATAAACCCTAAAATTCAGAAAAACAACAAATTACTTTGTTTTCTTCTTTTCTTCCCATCTTCTTCATTACCTTCGGAGAACACCCATGATCCATGATCTCCGATGCCATACGCGCGACCTAGTTCACCATCACCGCCGTATCTCTTCAGATACTTCTTGATCGGTGTCGGATTCACCGCCAATTTAGTGCGACTAGCTCCTTCAACCTCCTCAACACCTATGTGCACGAGACCCTCACTGCCCTCACCGGCCTTTCCCAGTCTTCGTATGTTCCCATCTTCTTCCTTCCTTTACAATTGCTGCGTTCTCACTCACCCACTCTCTTTCTTCATAATTACTCTCTCTTGCTCAACCAGTGGTCTTTGCATCCTAAATGTGGAGTCGAAGCTTCTTATGTTGGCAGTTTCATTCATCTGCATTTTATACTAACAGGTATGCAATTTTATTGGCAGTGTCTCTGACCGGAACACCTCTGATCATGTGCAGAAATTGAAAAATATGCGTCTTATTATAAGGGTCATATAGAAGTTAAAATAGTATGTGCTCTTCTGCTCTTCCAGATTTTGGGACCTCTTTTGTTGGTCACTTCCTCAACCAGGAGTTAAGGCTCTGTTAGCAATTTGTGATGCCTGTATTTCTTAGAACTAGAGTTCTAGTTGATAATTAGACAGAAGTTTTATATGAACTATAAGACCTTTAAGATTTAGTGAGAAACAGCTAAACTGTCAAGGTTAAAGAGTGAATGTGTGAAGCGGACTAGTTCAAGGCTTCTGGCGTGTGGAATGAATTGGAGGCAAATCAAGAATCTCGCATTAGCAATTCCAAATTAACCAGGAAATGACTGAATTAAGAAAAGCAGAAAACATTTAATGGGGTATGGGCAATATCCTCGCCCTAACTTGTCTATCTTTGAGCTTCTTATCCTGGAGGACTAATTACTTGTCTTTTGGCTTTAAACATCTCGATCTGACCGTGTTCATGCCTATATCATTTATGTGGTTCTGTTTTCTGCCAAAAAATAAACATTTAATTCCAAGCCCAGATTTTGAGGATATGCCACATGTGCTCGCGGCAAACACAACTCACACAGACACATTTGAGTATTTTATTTGTTTTTGGTCTGGGGATTCATACTATTTCGATTATGATTTGCTTGAAATTCTCTTATATTGTTGTAGACCCTCAGTAGTGGTTTTTAATATGGTTTCCACTTAAACTGCTTTTGAATTTTTTCTGCTTGGCACAATTAATGATACTAATGAGTTTTGTGAAATGTGTGCCTTCTGTTGGCATGCAACTCTGTTTTTACCTATGTTAATTGAATTGTTTCAGAGGTGGTTGCTGTCAACTTATGAGATAGATGCTCAGATTGGCAGTAGAGCGCACCCTTGCAATGATCAACCCAACATTATCGTGTAATTTGAGTAGGAAGATGTAAAAAGAGATCAATTAGTCCTTGCCAATGGTGGATCGCCAGTCGCTTGCACACCCGTGGCCAGCAAACCAAAAGCGTCCATTATGGGGTTATAAGATTATCGGGACATTCTGTCATTTAGTTGTGGGGAGTAGTCCATCACGGTCTTGGTCTATTTATAGTTACATATGGGGTCATCCTTGAATGTATGTTACCGGAAGGAATAATATGGGGTTATATAATTGCCTAGATAGACAGTATATAGGCTGGAGTTCCCAACTGAGTTTCACTGATTCAGATAGGAGCTCAATGTCGGTTTGTACAATTTTAAGTTTCTTTGTATCCAAGTTTTGCTTTCTCTGGCAATAACATATTTGATTGTTGCCGTTGCTACTGCTCATACACAAACTGTCTTGCGCTGCTCCGCTCATTTCTGGGCATTCTCGCTTTGGTCCAAGTTACTAATATTGAAGAATTCAAGAAAGGTACAGAGACAAAGAAAAAGCTAGCTTCGGGCAATGTCAACAAATGAACAACTCATAATTGGGGTCTCTCTATCCCAACGCTCTCCCAAGCTCCGGACCAGTTTTCTTGGCATTGGCATCCGTCCGGATCTTTTTCGGTAGGATCTGCCTGGAACCACTTCAGGACCAAAAGAAGCGTAGTGCCCTGGGCTTCACTTATTTGGAACAACGTCATCACTCCCAGGTTCCAATTCAATCTCTGGTTGATTGTAGAAACCGTTTGCCTACCCAGAACTTCTCATTTCCTATGGTAGAATTGATTATGCCACCTGTGCCTTCTGCAATGATGTTTCTGACTCTATAGATCACTTTTTTTTGATTGCCACATATCGGCTTCCATTGCTTATTTTTGGGCTTCTCGATGCAACCTTCCTTGGCGCCCAAGGCTGTGGAAGGAGAATCTCCAATGGGCTACCTCCTTCCTAAAGGGCAATGATTTCTTTCACAACTTAGCTCGTTACTCTTTTGCTGCCATGTGCTACTTAATTTGGAAGAAGAGGAATGCTATCATATTCCGCGACGAAGCGGTGGTTCTTGCTGCAATGAAAAATCACATTATCAAGATGGTCAAGGACAAAGCTCTCACCTTCTCTGATGTCCCGAATACCCCTAGAAATAGAAGGCTTGAGAGAAACTGGGGCTTCGACCCTTCCATCTTCGTTGATCATGAGGAGAATGCGTAGATCCGGATGAAGACCAAGCTGTGCGATCTTTTCTCCTTCCCTCCTTGGGTGTCTGGCCCTCGGCCTTCTCCTTAGGCGGCTGAGGTTTTGTTTAGCGTTTTCTTCTCGCTTGTGACCTGTTGGTCTTTGCTTCTTGCTTGTGCTTGTCTCTTTTTCTTCTTTGTAATCTTTTTTGTTTCGGCTCCCTAACACTCTCTGTGCGTAGCGCCCTGAGAGTGTATGCTTTGGAGCCGGTCCTGTATTCTTGTCCTAAGCTATAATACCTTTTACCTTTACCAAAAAAAAAAAAAAACAACCCATAATTGGTTCGCCTTATTGTCTGTGTTAATGTGATTTCTTTGTCAAATAAGCTAAAATCTGAAAAATTACAAATGGAGAATCGATGATACAGATGTGATGAAAAACAATTATTAAGGTCCTCAGGTAAATAGATATAGGGAACTTAAGTAATTGCACCAAGAATTCACAAGGTGGAAGATATATAAACATCAATAGATAGAGCTTGGCATAATTATCACTTCTCCCAATCCAAAAGATACATCTTGATTTATAAAATTTTTAGTGAATATTCTCTTCCTCGACTTGTCATTCTTATCGGCCTCAGGTATCTTCCTCAACTCCTCCATGATTACATTGTCAAGATTAATTTCCATAGTCTTCTTGCTCGACATGTAGGAGCCCACGCAGTTCTCTGAGGGCCTGAGCCTTCACGATTCTTTTTATGTTTGCCTCCCATACTCTCTAGTCACCAGGCAGCAAGGCGAGACCACAATTCTGTCGGAGATGACAACCTTTTCCACCTTGTCCCGGAGAATGTCCTTAATGGTCTTGCACAGGTTCTTGCAAGACTTCTTTTTCTTCTCCTCTTCGGTCTTGTCGTCAAGTTTCAGTCCCTCATTAGGGACTGAGACCAGCTTCTTCCCATCATATTCCTTCAATTGCCCCATAGCATATTCATAAATGGGGTAACTGAGTAAGTCAAAATACTTCTTCACAAGGTCCTTGATTTTTCTCTCCAAATAATCCAACTTGACATCAACTATACTCAGTGACCGGTTGAGTCCACTATGTTACTCTGCTAAAAGCACACAAATGCTACATAATTCAATTGAAGATTGGAAAGTATCCTACCTCATCCTCCTTGAGGAACGGTGTGACTTTGGTTCCTCTGCCAAGTTGCTCTCTACTGACGTCCCTTGTGAGAGTGAAGGAAACTTTAGCCTGCGATTCCCAGAATTATTTCTAGTCGTCATTGTGCTTAATGGTCACAATAACTTTCTCAGTCGCGAGGTAAGCTGAATAAAACTCAACATCAAATTATCCAATCATGCTAACATCAGCACCGGCTTGCAATGATTCTATATATTCCTTGGTCCCAGGCCTTGCGATCCCAGGTTACTCACAAGATCCGCTGAAAACAAAGAGCCAGAGCAGTAGTTAACAGCTATACACCAAAGTCAGAAATTCGTTCAAGGGCCTGAAGACGCAGGGGACAACTGTGTCTTGGTCTATGACTGAATATTACGGACTTCCATTATAACTGACTAGTTCTTCCCAAGTCGATGCAAGTAATTCGAGAGGATAGTAAATTTGACCAATCTACGAGCTATCAACTTTCAAAATGACTAGTTCCTAATCTTTTAACCTTCAAACTCGTTCCACACCAGGTGTCCCATTCACTAAGCGACCTCAATCCAATGCAGGGCATGGATACAATCACGGACAAGCACTAATAAATAAACAAAAGGAAGCAGAGAGACGTACATGAGATCAGTTGTGGATTAGTTTGCGAAGGAACTCCTTGTTGTTGCAGAAAGTGTTGGTAATCAAGCTTAGGAGATAGTTGATCTCTGCCTGGAACACGAAGGTCTTTGCTTCGGCCATCTGCCACATCCTTGAAGACTGAGAAAGGCTGGTAAGGATCTCGTGCACGAAGGTGTTGAGGAGGTTGAAAGCTCGCCAGTTGCACTTCAACGACCTAATCCCCGGAATCTACCTGTTAGAGATCTGGAGGTGAATCTGATGCCGGTCAAGAAGTATCTGAAGAGATCCGGTGGTGATGGACCATGGTGACCCAGGTTGCGCGTATGGCGTCGGAGGCCATGGTTGATCTCCAAAGGTAACGAAGAAGATGGGAAGGAAAGAAGACGACAAAGAAATTTGTTGTTTTTCTGAATTTTAGGGCTTATATTTTTCTATTCATATATTTTTTTATGAAACAAAAACCTACGTTTTGATAGCCCGAAAATTCACGTTGGTTGGCCGGTGAGGTGAGGTCCTTATTTGAGATAGATGGGGCCATTCTAGGTATTTATTTGACACAAGATTCACTTCGAATACTCTTTTGAAAAAATTGGTCCATTTCAGGTCTTTATTTAGAATTTTTCCCGAGTTATCTGGATATTAATCAGGAAATATTAAGTATTAATGGATAATATAGATGAATGAGAAGAGAAAGGGGCAACGAAGAAAATGACCAAATTTCTTTTAGTAATCCCTGATGTAGTTAAGAAAGTCAAAGAAAGGAGAGTCCTAGAAAGCCACTTCCACAAGCATAGAAGCTTTTCTATGAACTTTTAGTAATCCAAATGGCTACCATTTGAGGATAATAAGCTAAATTAACTTCTAATTATATAACAATGTAATAAAGGAATGGAGCATAACAATGTCAACGATAGTGGTAGAAGAATCCATTCACACATAAATAGAATCGTAGATTGACCAATTGGTCTTGGTCGCTAGTGCCAAGGTCCCAGGTCTACCTCCAAGATCTTGCGTTTAAGCATCAAGATCATGAGGCTGGCCAAGGATCACCAGACCAGGGCATTGAGGTTATGAGCCTAACTCTTGGGTCCTAGATATTTCAGAGTATATTATTCTCTAAGGGCGCGTTTGGTAACGATTCTGTTCCCGGAAACTGATTCTGACAAGAAATGATTATTTTTGATTCTGTTCCCGGAAACTGATTCTGAGTAAAAACACGTGTTTGGTAACTGTCTAAAATTTCTGATTCTGAAATAGAATTGCGTTTGATAACGTGTTTATTGATTCTGTTCCAATTTTTTTTAATTTTTAAATAATTTTTTCTACTTTTTTACTTTTTTTTCTTTTCCTTTTCTTTTTTCATTTTTTCTTTTCATTTTTTCCTTTTTCTCCTAATTTTCTTCTTCTTCTTATGGCCCGTTGCCGGATCGGCGACCGGCCGGATGAGGGCCGACGACCTCACCAGAGCGTCGCCGGCCCTCAGCGAGGCTGGCCCTCATCGGCCAAGCCTCGCCGGCAACTGGGCGAGGCTCGCCCAGCCCCGCCGAGGCTCGGCCTCACTGGTGGATAGGTGGTCCTCGCCGGGGCTAGGCGAGGCCTGCCTGGCCACCGGTCAGGCTAGGCAGGCCTAGCCCAGCCCCGGCGAGGCCGAGTCTCGCCAGTGGATAGGCGGGCCTCGCCGAGGCTGGGCAAGGCCCGCTTGGCCACCGGTCAGGCTAGGTGAGCCTGGCCGGTGGCCAAGCAGGCCTCGCCTAACCCCGGTGAGGCTTGCCGGTGGCTGGGCAAGCTCGCCGGACCGGCGGCCGGCGTCGGACGGCAGCGGGCGACGATCGTGGGATGGCCGAAGGAAAGAAAAAGGGTTTTATTGTGTTGATTCTTTTTCTAATTCTCGGATGCCGAATCAATTTTTTTTTTTCTGATTCTCAAATCTTCTCCAAAACTGATTCTGGGAACAAAAATTTTACCAAACGCGATTCTCGTCCCAAACTGATTCTGGGAACAAAAAATCAGAATTAGTCACTGTTTGACATGTTGCCAAATAGGGCCTAAGTCTCTCTTACCAAACCTTATGGACAATCTCAATTGAGGCGAAGAGAAGCAAATATACTAACAATGAGCTAGCCCTCGAGGTCCTCAGTGACTCATACGTCCCATGATTTTGATGGTGATGTAGTATAACTGTGGTTGTAGTAAAATTTCAATAACAAGCGTTGCTCCATATTTCAATTCGAAGTTTAAATATATGTCTGAATGAAAAATACAAAATTTTGAATCCTCCAATCATTAGGGAATCTGATTCCACAGCCTTCAAATAAGACCTGAGTAGAATTCTTTTACTTGTATAATTGGATATCTATCATGCATTTATTTCTCAATGTTTTTCCTTACCATTGGTGGCCTAACCTTTTCATCGATGCTAGCCTGCTATTACAAAAATTAATAGAACTTTTGCACTGGGCCTCTCCCAAGCATTAGTGGATCGAGCTTTTCTAAGTCAGACAAATCCTCCAACCTCGCCCATTTTTCGTTCGAGTCTCGTAGCGCCAATGTCGTTAGCAACCCGGTTGTGTTCGTATGACGTCAACTTAAGATCATTTTATTAAATACAAATAAGTTAACTCGAAAATAGTTGTCTCAAAAAATTAAAATTTAATATATTATTATTAATGGACAGACCGAACGTGTCTCATGTAAAGAGCTTTAGCAAATGAGCCAAATTTTGTCAATTTCTGAAAGAGAACAAGCAACGAGAATAGTTTTTGTCTTTTAGATGTAATTTAACATTTGTGAGTTTACTTATGAAATGACGTGCTTGCTAAGTTAGCACTATTATTTAAATGCAATCAAATAATATAGAAAAAAGCAATAAAATTACAAGCTTAACTCCCTCTGTTTTTCTTTTTTCTTTTTTGCTTAACTTATTGAAGAAATTCGATGTTCGCATATTAGATTGCATAGAAATAGTTTTGAGTATAATGCCTTACCAAAGTATAACAATGGCTGGTGTCAATATTCGTTTATACCGTTAGTCATTAGTCGAGGAAGAACTCTATTAATAAAGTACTCATTTTTACGTGAAATAACATATGTACATTTTTTTAAAAATGAAATTTGTGTCTCCCACACATTTACTGAACTCACGGAAAAATACTCATACTTTTTTAGTGAACGGAAATATATATATATATATATATATATATATATATATATATATATATATATAAGTACCACAATGAACTTTTTTAATAGCTTTTCTTTAGTGAATGTAAATGTCAAAATCATTAATGCCCAAATTGTGATTATTTTATTTCATCTTCACAATAAATATAACTCTCTTGTCGTTTCTTATTGAATAGCACGGATTACTAACAAAATTCAGTTATTATATACTATTTTTTTTATAGTCTTGTAACTCAAATAGTCCTTCATAATATTTAAACTCTTTCTGTTTATAAAAATTGATTATAAACAAGATAACATCATCTAGCTTCTATTATAATAACACCAAACTTTTTTTTATGTAGATTTAAGGAAAATGACAATATATATATATATATATTTATATATATCTGTTTGTATTCTGAATCTTATACTTTTTGTCCCGTATATTACTAAAAGATGATATGAATATAAGGAATAATGAATTTATAAGTATTTTCAATAGTTGTTCGTTTTTTAATCAAGTACCTTAACTTCCTTTTTATTCAATCAAGTATCTTAACTTTTCAAATTTGGCTCAAATTGAGACCACCATTAAATAAATTGTCATGTTATGTAATTATGATAACATGGCTCGCTTACTTTGATAAAATTAAGCCGAATTGATGACGTAACTTGCAAAATTTTTGACAAAAATTATTGTAAATAATGTAAAATTTTCATATAATTATATTAAGCCATACAAGTGATCATTTAGGAAAACATTTTTCAAATAATTCATTTTCCACAAAACAAGCAGAACTTTAGATTTCAATTTGCATTCAAATGTTGGTCATTGCACTAAAGTAATTGTCTATTAGTAACCATTGCCATGGCAATTGCACACAAAACAAATAATATATCTTGGAAAAAACTGAATGCATAAAGCTTAATTCTAAGTTATTGCTCAAAAATACCAGGACAATCCACCTAACGCAAATTTGGGGGAAAAAGTCATTCTCGCATGAAACCTTTCACAGATGCCTCATAACAAAGCTGGAAGCATTGTCTCTGGTCATGTCCTGGGCATGCACATTCTTCATCACTATTGCGATGTGTCGTTCCATTAATTCAAAAAGCTAGAAACTTTTTCCTCCCACTTTGGGAAAATTTGAGGGGCTTTTTCTCATGGCGAAGGAAAAAAAGAAATCCATAAGCTTGACTTAAAGTCATCGCTAGTTTTTCTGTGTTAAAGAGAAAATAAGATGCCTTATCTTCATGGTGAAGAGAAGCCTTGTTCAGTGCACAGAGGGCCCAACAGCACATTTAATTTCTTTTTCTCCAAACTCTAACATTGGCGCTTACTGTTGCCGATACACTCTCTCTAGAAGAAAAATTAAGACACTTAAAAAGTGTCAACTTAGTCTTGGATTTGTTGACAAGAAATTCAAGGTGGGGAATTTATAATGACAATTATAGTCTTCCACAGATTGGAACACGGATAAACATGTGATCCGCTTGCACCATTATGATCATCCACCTCATTTCAAGAATTTATTTAATGAAACTGGTCTACCAACAATGAATGGACCAAACACATTAAACATGGTGGGTCTTATGCAAAATCCATCCTTTCAACGCATGAAATTTAGTTGATTGAGATTAGATAAGTGACATTATTTCCATCGAACTCTCAAAAGGATAGTTTGTATGCATTAAAAAGTAGTGACACGGTTATCTATTTAGAAAAATTATCGAGTGAATGTACTGCATAAATTAAATTGAATTTGAACCATTAAAAATAATGAACTCCATACGAATCTGCTCAATTTTTACGATTTAGATTATATATATAGACACACACACCATTTAATAATTTCTTACTTATTGGACGCAAACAACTGCCTCCGAGTTTAACTTTTGGTCGTGGAAAGCACCTCGGACTCGGAGTGAAGAAGAGAAGGCAGGAAATGCATGCGGAAATAGACAGAAATAAATCAGACTAATATAATAATAAAATTACCTCTGGAACTGGTCATTACACTTAAAATAACTGCTGTGGTAAGTAGTTGATGCTGTGACAATTGCCCACATAATAAATGACAAAATTTAAGAGAATTGAATGCATGTGTATTCTAAGTTATTGCTCAAAAGGATCAGGATAATCCATGTGGTCATTCACATTCTTCATGGCTATCTCCAAGCATGGATCCTCTAACTAATAAAGATGGAAAGCATTTCATCCACTTTGGAAAAATTTCATAGGCTTGACTTCAAAGTCATCACTCTTCTTTTATTTTGGTGCTAAAGAAAAAAGAAGACAAAGTGAACTTAGTGCACAAGCTAAAAGAAAATTGTATTCATTACTCAAAAAAATGCAGAAGTATATAGTTTTCATGGAAGTAAATCGAAACACCAAGCGAAATCGAGAACACAAGGAGAATTGATGGAGCAATTGCAAAGTTAAGCACAAACTTATTCCACATGAATAGATTTGTCAAACAAAATTGACAGCTGATCACTGGATCTTGTGTTTTTGTTAGTATGATCACATGTCAAAAGTTTGGACTTGACTCGTTGAATATAGTAGACTCTAGCTTTCGGTGCAAAAACCAGTTCTCAAGAACTGCTCAAGCTTAGTAACTATCGTGCCGAGGATCCGACATTTTTTTATTGGCATATTTTACCAAAATATCGGTCAAGTGGCACTATTAATAAGAGGTTCTAAATTACAATTAACCAATTGGAGCATCTAATAATTAATCTTTCATAAAAAATTTTCTTTAACATTATTAGTAACATTATTAGTCAAAAAGTTCATAGCATTTGATATTGAATAATTAGTTTTGTGGTTGATGATAGATGCTTTGAAAGCATCTTAACATTTTCTCCCAAAAAACAATCAATTGTGGATGAGCTGTTGCTAGCTTATTTATTTGAAAAACAGGTTGACATTGCGTATTCATTTATAAAGTATAATATGTGTCATTTTATGTTAGTCTGATTTTTTTTTTTTTTTATCTTCTTACCCATTTCATTTCTATGATTGAGAATGGAGAATTTAAACATAAATGGGAGGAAAAACTATAGATTGTCAACAATGATGATCCACATAATTTGGCATAAGACATTATGTATGATTAACCATTTAATATTACCATTTTCCATATAAGTCCACAGTACTTTTCTTATTTAGAATTCTAATCTTCAAAAGATATTAGTTATGCAATAAGCAAATGCAGAATTTTTATACACCACATATAGAGACAACCCTAATGAGATTTTTAATTTAAACCAATACAATTTTTTTATAATGTAGTATATTTTTAATATGCATGAAGACTTTAATTTCACAATGCTTGAACATCAACTTGATTGCTTGATCATGTGCAATATGTGAATACATGTTGCTTCCTTGTTTAAGTCTGCAAATCTCTCACAAACACTAATATATCAAGGACAAATCCTGCAGCAAATAATATGGATACTATAATACATAAGGAAGATGTTGAAATTTTTTTGAGAAATTCGATATGATGCTAAATTTTCTATACCATAACAAGAACTTAATGTGATTTTAAGTTTCGATACGTAATTTCTATGTTTTGATTTTTCGTTATATGTTTAGATAATTGTGAATGATGCAACAAAATGTTCATTATTAAAAGGTTTAACACATAGCGAATTTCAGATGCAAATAAAGTGAGCAATGAATTGTGGAATCTAAACACGAGCATGGAAATTCCGGACTCGTGCTATTTCACACGAACACCTTAGTATTCATACATGCATGGCTTTGGGACTCTGGAAATAATTCACAAGAGTGGCAAACATGGAATTTGATTCTATCAAATGAAAACATGAACGGAAATGTCAACGAATCAGCAGGCTTTACCATGGTGAGCGGATGGCCGACTGTGTGAACTCTTGTTCCTCCTCGAGATCACCGAATCCTGCACCTGTTGACTCTCCAGCTTTTTCTTCCACTAACGACGTTCGAATCTTGTCTGATTTTGATTTTCCGTTACTTTCCAACTCACACTCAAATCGCTCTTTTTTTTAAATTCCCCACCCACCGAAAGCCATCCCACGCTCGAAGCTTACGATCGATTTTACTTTCTCAAAGGTTCCCCATCTCACGTATCTATCTATCTTTTCTAAAAGAACCACCGAATCCTTTTCTCATTCTGTCTCCAAAGCTCATAGACAGATTTTCCTTAATCAATCACCAAATGACCCACTTTCTGTTTTTCCCCCGGCCAGCTCACTTGACCGAATCAATCTTTTAAAACTCCAGATCTTTGCTCTGTCTTTTGGCCATGAACTGAGGGTCCTCTATGAGTGTGTGACCATGTTAGATATTGTGTAATCCAACTCTCTTGACCGTATTTTGCTCCTTCAAAAATCCTCTTCAAAAACCGGTTGTTTTTTTCGTGACAGCACACTATCTTGGTGGGCCTCGACTCATCTAATCCTCATCTTGAATATCTTTGATCCAAACTTCCCCAATCCTTGGAGTCGGGATCCAACTTGTTTGAATCATATCTAACTCCACGGCAAGGAGTTAGGACCAATTCCACTATCTTGGAATCATCTCCAGTCCCACTATCTTGGAGTTTAAGATCATCTTCTGCAATCATGGAGTTGTGTCCAATCGCCCCATCATGAAATTGAAGCTGACTCCCACGATTTTAGAGTTGTGAATTCTAGTTCATCTCATATGTCAAGCCATCCACCGGGCCAATTAAAATGAAGAACGTGCCCCTGTTTAATTAAAATGCGTTGTGCCTAACATAAATGTTTCTATTGTCTGAATGCAAAATTCCAAAAAAGAAAAAAGAAGAGGAAGAAGTGACTATAGGACTAAGCTAAGCAAATGTTTTTGTTTGAAGATCCGATTGCACTGCTATTGGCAAACTCGATGCTTAATATTCTCATGAAATGAATGAAATGTCCCAAGCAAAAATTTGTGTGTCCACAATGCAAAGTGAGAGGCATAAACTTTGAAAAATTGACTCATATGACATTTGGTGAGGAATTTTGTGACTAACTGAATAATAGATAATTATCATTTGAGTAGTCATGCTTAATTATTTAGTAAAAAGAAAACACTCAGAGGTTGGGAGGCCATTTTGAGGAAGCCGGCAAAGATTTTTTAATTAGCTAGTCTAAGACCAAATCACAAGAATGAAAAATCCACCCCAAAGTTTATCGGCCACAAAGAAGCTTGTGTCAATCAAATAATCCAAATAACACAGTGGTGAAAAGAAGTCCATGTGTCCATACCTGTTAACATATGTTAGTCCATATTTAAGCACCACATTTTTCTAAAGTTCCACTATTTAGATCATATATATTATTTTGAGTGGTCACGAGGTAAATTACTATACAGCAAGGAAAAACTCCTTCTCGGAAGTTGGGGATGAAATTTCGAGGAAGACCAAAAGTTGGCTTCATGGGTGAGCCCATGACCTAGATCACAAGAATCCACTGCCCTAAAGTTGTTTGTCTGGTTGTGATCTTTATAAGTCTCTACTTTTGTCGGCCACAAAGAAACTCGTGTCACGCAGTTGTACGCGGTCTTTGTTCTCCAAAGTTCGAATATATTATTCTTTGTTGACCCCACCCCAAAAAAGGTAATGCATCTTTGCCTCTAGTAAAGGAATAATCAGCAAGAAGATCAAGGGGTGGGTGAACCTAGGTTGCACTGACACGGCGCAACACGATATGACACGACACGATACGATACATCAACACGTTATTTTTCGAAAATAAAAAATTCCGATACGTTGGGACACATTATATATTAAATAATTTATTTTTATTTTTAATTAATTTGAATCTAATTTATAAATAATTAATTAATTAAAAAAGAACTTATTATAAATTTATACTAATCATTCAACATTTTCAATAAGATTTTAAGTTCTTTTTTATTTCATCATCCCAAATTTACTTTTATTTCTTTAAAATCAAACCCCCTCCCCCCAAAGTTTATCGGCCACAAAGAAGCTTGTGTCAATCAAATAATCCAAATAACATAGTGGTGAAAAGAAGTCCATGTGTTCATACCTATTAACATATGTTAGTCCATATTTAAGCACCATATTTTTCTAAAGTTCCACTATTTAGATCATATATTTTATTTTGAGTGGTCACGAGGCAAATTACTATACAGCAAGGAAAAGCTCCTTCTCGGAAGTTGGGGATGAAATTTCGAGGAAGACCACAAAAGTTGGCTTCATGGGTGAGCCCGTGACCTAGATCACGAGAATCCACTGCCCTAAAGTTGTTTGTCTAGTTGTGATCTTTATTAGTCCCTACTTTTGTCGGCCACAAAGAAACTCGTGTCACACAGTTGTATGCGGTCTTCATTGTCTAAAGTTTGAATATATTATTCTTTGTTGACCCAGTCCCAAAAAAGGTAATGCATCTTTGCCTCTAGTAAAGGAATAAATCAACAAGAAGATCAAGGGGTGGGTGAACCTAGGTTGCACCGACACGGCACGACACGATACGATACGTCGGCACGTCATTTTTCAAAAATAAAAAATTCCGATACGTTGGGACACATTATATATTAAATATATTTTTTTATTTTTAATTAATTTGAATCTAATTTATAAATAATTAATTAATTAAAAAAGAACTTATTATAAATTTATACTAATCATTCAACATTTTCAATAAGATTCTAAGTTTTTTTTTTTATTTCATCATCCCAAGTTTACTTTTATTTCTTTAAAATCAAACCCCCTCCCCCCCTCCCCCCCAAAAAAAAACCCGCGGGCCCAAACTCCCTCCCTTTTTTTCGTCAACAGACCCCACCCCCAAATTTTTTCACTTTTTTTCCCTCCCCACCACCTGACAGCCGTCCCTTCCCCTCCCTCCTGTCACTTCCTCCTTCCTCCAACACACAAGCCCCTTTTTTAATCTTTTATTTTCCTTCACAGTTCTCAAAACCCAAGCAGCACGGCACCTTCTTCTCCTCCTCCTCAGTCCTCACCGCACGACGCCTATCTCCGAAAGCATCGAAGACTCGCAAGAAAAGCACCAGTATTCGCCGAAGGAGCGGAAAAGGGAGTAACCCAGAAAAAATTTCAGTGGAAGGGATCGGAAAAGAAGGCGGAACGCGCGGTCCCTGTGCGCGGAGAGGCTGCACACTGCTGCGAACTCCTCCTCCTCCCCCTTGCTGCCGCCGCCCCACTCGACGACGCCGCCCGCCCCCACGAGTGCCTCCCTCGTGAAGTTCCTCCTCACGGCCCTCGCCTCACTCTTTTCTCTTTCTCTGGCTGTCTCTCGCCGCCATGGGCTCGCCTTCACTCGCGGCCTTCACCCTTTTGGACACTCGTGTCGAAGCGTGTCCGAACGTGTCCCAGCGTGTTCGAGCGTGTGTCGACGTGTCTCGGAAGCTCCGGCAACGTGTCGGTGCTACCTAGGGGTGAAGTACCTGAAAACAGAGTCTCAAATTTTCAGCTAATAGTCGTTGCCGATTGGTAAACTCCATCATCCAATGGCTTCTTCGTTGGAACCCAAAATGATTTATGACGTCTTCTTGAGTTTCAGAGGTGCAGATTTGCGCAACAACTTCATTGGCCATCTTTACCAAGCTTTACACCGAGATGGAGTATACACTTTCCGGGATAGTGAGGAATTGAAAAAGGGAGATCAAATATCGCTAGTACTTATGAAGGCTATCGAAGAATCGTGCATCGCAATCATCATTTTCTCCGAGGACTATGCTTCCTCAAGGTGGTGCTTGGAAGAGTTGGCGAAGATTATAGAGTGCAAGGAGCAAAAGAACCTCATTGTTCTACCAGTGTTTTATAAAGTGGACCCAAGAGAAGTGAGAGAGGGCAGAAAGAGTTATCAGAGATCTTTGGCTAAGCTCGAGTTTAAGCTCGGGAATGATTCTGAGAAAGTGAAGAGATGGAAGAAAGCTCTTTCCGATGCTGGGAATTTGTCCGGGTGGCACTTGAATGATGGGTAAGTAGAGTGGAGTCCATTTTTTCTATAAGAAAAGTAATCTTTACAATTAAGTATGAATATTAAAAAAAAAAAAAAGATAACACACGTGCTTATAAGTATAGATGCTTCATCTTATGATTCCTGAAAATTCTTATGTCTGTTAAGTTTAAGTTAGTAATTCCATAAGAGAATTGGTGAATCTAAGTGTAGTTAAGAAAGATAAATAAAATTTGGCAAAAGATAAGAAAAATTGATAATTAAAAGAAGAATAAACTTGACAGGTAACTCAAACGAGAATTGTTAACGTAAAATTAGTTGGTAACTTAATCAAAGAAAATTTGGTAAGTCACTTAAATTAAGATTGACAATCTCAAAATGAGTAAGTAAGAAACTCAAATGTGAGCTAGGAACCCAATAGAAAAGTTGGCAAATTAAAAGAACAAGTAAACATTGATAAGTAGTTGAAGTGAGATTTGGTAATCCAAAACTAGTAAGTCATTATCTAACATTATCAAAGATGGTAAGTCACTCTAATTATGTTAGTAATATCAAATAAAAATTAGTAAATTCGAGGCTGTAAATTATACAAATCAAATTTTGTTAGTTTGTATGAAATGGGTAATGTGCAGTTTATAGCAAGTAGTTGGTGATTTTATGAAACTATTGGTAAGTCACTAACAAGTTATGTAAAAGAAAAAGTCACCGATTTTTTTTTTTTAATGTCAGTTTTTTTACAATTACAAATATTTATTAAAATTCACCAGCATGAAAAAAAAATCTAATTTTGGGCATCAAATCATAGAATTATGCCTTTAGCTTTTGCTAAGCCCTGTTTCATTCGGGTAAGGTTTGTGGCTCTTTCTTTTGGATCCTTGTTGCCCTCCTCAAAATGTAATAAAAGTTCTAGAAATTTTATCAATGGGCTATTGAGGTCTTCTCGTTTCATTCTGGTAAAATTGAGTTCCGTAGATTTTCGATTTTGGTCGACCAAGTCTAAACACGTTACAACTAGTATTTTTAGTTCAAAAAATCACATGTGGCTTTTCGTAGAATAGAAACTTGGTTTTTTTCAATAATAGAAAATCGACATTGGGACTTTATCGGCTGAAAAATTCACTGGCTCATTTGAACAGAATAAAAAATTAAAACTTGATTGACCAACGGACAAAATGTTTAGTAGTATTATTGCACTTTCCCCATTTCTTTGGAAGGAAAAAGTTCACAACGCTTGATACAGGATGATTACTGTTTACAGGCCACCTAAAGGCAATAACATCGTGCTTCAGGGTATTTAATAACTTTGGAATCAAAACTATAATCACCGTTTAATGATCTAAGGAGTGCTTTTTGATTAAGCGTATAAATCACATATTTGTCATGTAAATTGTCATGTATAAATCAAGAGAACACGAGTCACTTGGATAACTGAAGGTTAAAACCTTGGAACTTATTTTGATTGGTGTGGAGCTCTTGGAGTTCTAGTTCGCCTTGGTGGGAATTCATTGGTTGTCATTATCTGAAAATGTGAGCACTGCTTTGTCATTGTTAGCAGTGTGCTCTCGTTATTTGTTTATTCAAATCGCTAAAATGATTCTACAACTTGTTTCTCTGTTTTTGTCAGGGACGAGTCAGAGCTTATACAAGAAATTGTGAACAAGATCTCCACTTACCTAGACCGTCCTTTACATGTTGCTAAGCATCCGATTGGCATATATTCCCGAGTCACTAAGTTGAAATCGATGTTAAAACTTGAGTCTAATGATGGCGTTCTTATGGTGGGATTATGGGGACAGGGAGGTATAGGGAAGACATGTTTAGCAAAAGCTCTTTACAATGCTCTGTTCAGAAAATTTGAGGGTGCATGTTTTCTAGCAAATGTTAGAGAAACTTCAAAAGATAGCAGGGGTTTGGTTACTTTGCAAGAAATAATGCTAAATGATATATTATTACTGCAACAAAGATTAAAAGTGTCCAATGTGGATGAAGGTATTAATCTAATACAACGTAGACTTGGTCGCAAAAAAGTTCTCCTGATCCTTGATGATGTGGATGCCTTGTGCCATTTGGATGCTTTAGCAGGAAAAGGCGAGTGGTTTGGTAATGGAAGTAGGATCATTGTTACTACAAGAGATAAACAATTGCTAACTTGTCACCATATAGATCAAGATCATGTATATAAAGTTGAAGCACTATGTAACAGTCAAGCTCATGAGCTGCTTAGTAAGCATGCTTTTCAAACACACCAAATCAGAATAGATCTAGTGGATGGTGCTTTGAAGTATGCTAAAGGCCTTCCTTTAGCACTTGAAGTGTTGGGTTCCTTGTTATGTGGTACAACAGAAGATGTATGGGAAAGTACAATAAAGAAACTTTCTAGGAATCCTAACAAAGCCATTAATAATGTGCTCAAAGTGAGTTTTGATGGATTAGATGAAAATGAGAAAGAGATCTTTCTCCACATTGCATGCTTCTTTAAGGGGTGGGCAAGAGAGCATACAAAGAAAGTTCTTGACAGTTGCGATCTTGAGACAATTGTGGGATTTGATAAATCACAAAGTCATAAAAAGCTTGATTAGGCATTTAAATAAATCACACATAACAATCGAAAAAAATAAGTAAATCGTTGTGCATAAATTATAATAACATGAGTCACTCGGATGACTAAAAATCGAACCTTGAACTTGTTTTGATTCATGTGGAGCTCCGAGTTCTAATTCGATTGAGTGTGAATACATTTTTTTTTTTGGCTGTGATTATGTGAAAATTTGACACATTTTCTTTGTCATTTGGCTGGTGATTGCTTATTCAAAAATAATGCTACAACTTCTTTTGTCCTTTTTGTCAGAAATGAATCAGAGCTTATACAAAGAATTGTGAAGGAAATCTCCACTCGCCTAAACCAAACACCTTTACATGTTGCTAAGCATCCGACTGGGATAGATTCCCAAGTGGTTAAGCTGAAATTGATGTTACATCTTGAATCTAACGATGATGTTGTCATGGTGGGATTATGGGGACAAGGAGGCATAGGGAAATCAACTTTAGCAAGAGCTCTTTACAATGCTATTTTTAGACAATTTGAGGGCTCATGTCTCCTAGCAAATGTTCGAGAAGCACAAAATTCGAAGGATTTAATTTCATTGCAAGAAAATCTGCTATTAGAGATTTTATCACTGCAACAAAAATTAGAAGTGTCGAATGTTGAGAGAGGTATCAATCTAATACAGCACAGACTTTGTCATAAAAAGGTTCTCCTCATCCTTGATGATGTGAATAACTTGTGCCAGTTACATGCTTTAATAGGAGAAGGTAAGTGGTTTCGTAATGGGAGTAGGATCATTGTTACTACAAGAGATAACCATTTGCTAACTTATCTCGGAATAGATCAAGATCATGCGTACGAAGTTAGAGAACTAAATAACAATGATGCTCGTGAGTTGTTTAGTAAGCATGCTTTTCCGACACACCAAAACTTTAGAATCAGGACAGATCTAGTGGATAGTGTTCTAAATCATGCTAAAGGCCTTCCTTTAGCACTTGAGGTGCTAGGTTCCTTCTTACGTGGCCGAAGAGAATATGAATGGGAAAGTGCATTGGATGATATTTCTACGGCTCCTACGAAAGGCATCAATGATGTGCTCAAAGTAAGTTACGATGGATTAGAGCCAAAAGTGAAAGAGATCTTTCTCCACATTGCCTGCTTCTTCAAGGGGTGGGATAGTGAGTATGTAAAGAAAGTTCTTGACAGTTGTGATCTTAAGGCAGTGATAGGATTAAAAATTCTCATGGAGAGGTCTTTGATAAGAAGTGAGTTTGGGAAATTACAAATGCATGACTTGATTCAATTGATGGGAATGGATATTGTGAACCAAGAAAGTGATGATCCTGGGAGACGCAGTAGATTATGGCAGCATGATGATGTTGTCGATGTTCTATCAAACGACATGGTAAGACTAGAAAACACCATCAAATTCTGCTTCTTATATTTTTTGGCTCTAATTACTAATCATGAATATTCTAAATAGTCTTGCATATACAGGGAAATTGTGTTGTCAAAGCCATAGTGCTCATGCCATCTGAGCCAATAGAGATGTGTATCAGTCCTGATGCTTTTACGAAAATGAGAAGGTTGAGATTGCTCATCTTACACAACGTTCATGATTCTTTCCAAGGTCCTATATGTCTTCCTAATGAGCTTAGATGGGTTGAGTGGACTGGATGTGCTCGCCAAATTGCAGAATTTTCCTCCGGTCCAAAGAAATTAGTGGGACTTAATATAAGTGAAGGCAATATCACAAGAGTCGTAAAACGATTTAAGGTGAGAATTTACCTACATAGACCTTTTTATTATCTACTTCATTTGCATATGTATATGCTATTATATGTACTAGTACACTAAGGAAGGGGTGTTCCTATGTTTTAGAAACCATCTCTTTGATTTCTTTCAAAATGACGCCAACTTCTTGCTTTACAAATATTTTTACGTGCAGCAAGAATGGCATTTGAAAAATTAAGCAAACAACTTCATTAGAAATACTCAATGGAAAGATGCTAATAAAATACACAATACACAGAAGCTTTCTACAAATACATGGAAAGAGAAAGATATTTCAAGATTTAAAATTTAATTGTAAAGGTCATTGCAACATTAGAAAATTCAAATTTTAATACTGAAAAATGTGCAAGATAAAAAATTAATATAATCAATTTCACGTATATATCCGTGTTATAATATCTGTAAAATAAGTAGGGGAGGATAATTTATGGAAGGAATATTAAAGAAAAAAAGATTGAAATCTTTTAAAGTAGGATATCATCTTTACCTTATATAATATCTCTAGACATCGACATAGATATATTTCAAAATCAAATTAAATCTACCTAGTGAAGATATTCAAAATGCAATTTGCTGTTGATTGTTTACATATGAACTTTTTAATTAACAGAAAGCTTGTATAGTGATCGAACAAAAGGGAAACAAGAAAATTACTAACCTACCCACTGACATATATGTACTAGTAAAAACACTCCAGGATTAACACTTTGAGTGGTAGGCCACGTAGTCATCAAGTGATAGAGCATTATTTAATGCATATACCTAATGACGGGGATTTGTCCAGTTTAGCTCAGTCGAATGTTCGAATGCATCATTCTATAAAACCAGGCATTTTTAATTGCTTAAATCATTTCTTAAGGAGCAGCACTTCTAAGTGGACATAATAGAGTATTTATTAGGAACTTTCATAGTAATGTGTGCACAATTATATCAATATGAGCGATCCAGTAGGGCTATACAACTAGTTTCTTAATAGAAAGTCAGAGCTAGATTTTGAATTGAGTATATGCAATTTTTATTTTCTTTCGGATGTTTTTCAAAGTTGGCTTCATTGTCTTCGCATGACTTCAATTTTTTTTTAAGGTTTTTTAATTTTCATCACAATTACAATGTAATAGTATTTATATCCCCGATTCATATATGATATATAGCTAAAGTTGCAATAAACAAAGTCTTCATTCTTATGCTCCCCATGTGACACTTTGCTTTGCTTTTGTCATTGCCACATGGCATGACACATGGAATAGTCTTGTCACATGGCCCGTATCCACACGTGCCACGTGCCACTTGACTATGCTTCCATGATTGTCACATGGCATAACAAATGGCATAATTTTGTCATATGGCTCTCATTCACATGCTCATCACATGACACTTCACTTAAATTTTTGTGATTGCCACATGCATGACACACCACACAATGTCATCCCAAACTAATTTTTGTTCGCTAATGGATGGCATATTTGGGTCAGGAGTACTAGATTGAGATTCTTTTGTTAGAAGAAAATTAGTCTAGGGTGAATTAATTTAGAGTAAATCTCCATACTAATTTAGGATTTTTAAATGGTATTAGTTGTATTTTTTTTTATAATTGTCTAACTGAATTTTATTTTTGAATTTTTTTATATTATGTACCTATATATTATTCAATTCTTTCAAATAATATCTAAAATGTAAAAATATATGAGTTATCATTGATAAAGCCTAGTCATGCGCATGCCATGCAACACCACTTTGTGCAAGCTTTGGCCCAAATATATATTCTAGTAATTATCGGTAAAGTTAGAAAATGTTAGTAATATATAAATACAACATATGATTTATAAGAAATCAGTTTATAGTAACCTTAAATGAAAAGTCAATTAATAGGCTAGAAAATTTACTCAGAAATTGTATGGTAGGTTTCAAGTTGCCTAGTCTAATGAAGCTCCTTGCTTTCCTTCCACATCAAGAGTGTTGTGGCCTCAGCGTAATTTTGACATATTCACCTGATCAATATTGATCTTATAACAATGAAGGATATGTAATTGTGACATATCCTTTCTCTGAGAAACCCAATCTCCCCCACGTGTTGCCTAGCAAAATTTGAAAACCTCAATCAAGCTAACCCCCTAAAGTTAAATTACGATATTATTAATGATCAATATATAAAACCATGGACAACGTGAATGACTTCTGATATTGTTTTACCATCATTTCACAAGTTTGACTCCCCATCTATGTACAACAACTAGCATATGCCTATTTGTGGACTCTGTGGCAAATCACCTCTACATTAAATAAACAAATTGCCCAATATCTATGATTAGGAGTGTGCATGGTTTGGGTGGGCGGTTCTCGGCCTAGAACTGAGAACCGCCCACTAAGGACCGGTTCCAAAAAATTGGAATCGGGAACCACCCGTTGTTGCATGGATCCACCTAAGAACCGGACCACCGGTCCGGTTCGATTCCCGGGTGGATCCATGGAATCGGTCTCACCAATAATAATATCGTTTTCCAAATCCCGCCGTGAATTTTTTTCATATTGAGTAATATTTTTCTTTAAATCGAACCGGCTTAATTAAGGGTACCATTTTTCTTTATTTTATTGGAAAACACTACCAAAGAAGAGAAATAGGTTTTTTTTTTTTTTTTCCTATTTTTGAATCATTTTAGTTGAAATATAAAATATTCTTTAAGTTCAAGATTCTAGATGATTGTCATATGTAGATCATCTTTTCCTTTATCCTCTAACAATGCTTAATCTCTCACAACATTTACTTTACTGAATTTTTTTTTTGTAGAAACAATTCTACCGGTACTCCACATAGTCTTGAACATAGTGTCATATGTGAGTCCCGACAGTATTCTTTGAAGGAGCCATTTGTTAAGTTGTTAAAAGGCAAATTACACACTTTATTAAATTCTTATTAAAACGTGGAAACCATGAGAGGAGATGGAGTCCTAAAATTTAGATTTTTTAATTAGTAATTTCGAAATTTATTTTAATATTAAAAATCAATATATTATATATTAGCTCAGTAATAATAGATAGGGGTGTGCAAAAGAACCCCGGATTCGCCCATGGAACTAGGAACTGGATCGGTACCCACCGGTTCCCATAAATTGGAACCAGGAACCGGACCAGTTCCCTCAAGAACCACCGGTTCCGGGTGGTTTTGATCCAGTTCCGGGCAGGTCCTGGTTCTTTTGCACACCCCTATCTATGATTAACGAGCTAATATATAATAATTTCTTGAAAGATGAATACTGGATATGCTTCAATAGTGAACTATTCTCAAATGGGAATCCCACGGTTTAAATGTGAGGAAGCAACATCATCATTCAAACACCCCTTTTGTTCCTTTTAGAATGTTTATCACAAGTTGTTTTTGCTTTATTTGTAGGATTTCCAAAATTTGAAGTACATTATTTTCAGTTACTGTGAGTGGCTGGTTCGTATTCCTGACCTTTCATATACTCCAAATCTTGAGGAATTGGATTTTCATAATTGCAAAAACTTGGTAGAAGCCCACGGGTCCCTTGCATATCATGACAAGTTATGAGTGTTAAATTTCTTAGGGTGCTTTGAACTTAGTGCTTTTCCAAATGAGCTCAAGTCAAAAAATATTCAAACTCTTGATCTTAAAAATTGCACAAAGTTTGAATGGTTCCTTGATATTCCACATAAACTTGAAGCCTTAGACTGGCTTCAGTTACAAGGGACTGCTATTAAAGAACTCCTCACATCAATAGAAAATCTTATCTCTTTAAAGAGAATGTGTTTGGATACATGTAAGAACCTGGTTAGTCTTCCATCTAGCATTTATAAGTTACAAAACCTTGAAGAATTGGAAGTTCAGGGTTGCACTAATTTTGTCACGTCCCGATCCTCTGAGCGCGTGCCCATCCCTACTTGGTCAATATAATAACGACGTCCCATGACGCGTCGCCAACTCATTCCTTTTAATGCACATGCAGAAGCAATTAATTAAATCCCCAAACAACAACAGGATGGGATAGAAAAGTAGGGCCATAAATTTTTCAAACTTCACAACACACTTATATATATACATATACCAGTCTAATAAAAACAAGGTCTACAAAAAGGGGGGGGGGGTGTCATAAAACTACAGATCCTCATCCTCGCTCTCGTCCTCATTGGAGCCTTTAGCTGAGTACACCGAAATCCCTGGGTCTGAAAGATCTGGGTCTACCATCAAACCCTCCAAAGGATCTGCTATGCCCTTCCCAAGAGCAACCTCTAGCACATACCTAGGGACCTTAGACTTAGGTATGAGACCCTCTCTCTATCCATTCCGCTCTTGACAATACCATGATCTGTATTGATGAGGTACCTTATGGGGTAAAGCCTCATCCACCCAGACCACGGTCTTCACCAACTCATACACACATCCCCTTGGGTCCCCATGCAGTGGAATAAAGCACTTCTGCTTCGTGACCTTCTTAGGTTGACCAAAATGTTTAGGAGGGGCTGCCATCTAAGAACCTGAAAATGTTATCCCACAACGGGGTGAGACGATGTTTCAGCAAATTCACCTTCTAAGACCCGAGTAGGAAGAAAATACACCCCAAGGGCTACCTAAGCATAAACACAAGTCAGAGGACTTACCTTGGCCTTAGTCCCTTCCTACAAGTTAATACAATTTGTAATTCATCGAATCAATCAACAAATCAATTCATCACATCGGATCAAATCATTGATCAATCGACATAGTCGATTCCATGTCAGCAAGACCATCACGCGGTCAATTCAATCAATACTATTTATAAGTCCGATCTCTTCAATGACTGCTCACCCTAAGCTGAAGATAGATAGTATAGTTTGCCTCAAAGGCTAATAAATAGTATACTGCTCTCGCTAAGTTGATATATCAAGCCATCGGGCTGATATAGTATACTAATAATGCTCACCGAAGCTATGCGATCCTTAATTGCTCACCGAAGTTGTGCGATACTTAATTGCTCATTGAAGCTATTCGATACTTAGGGTATACTGCTCACTCTGAGCTGATGTATCAAGTCTGCAGGCTGATACAGTATACCATTTCACTCAACTAATAATTTATCCACTTTTATCATACCCGATAAAAATAGTCGTATGTGGGTACACGGTCGGCCTTAGCCAAAATATAATATTTTTCTTTCCATAAATCCCACCATTTAATATGGTCCACCAACATATTTTTGGTGTTGTAAACCGACACTAAGTTATTTTCTAATTAAATATGGAAAATAATAAATTTTGGGATAAATACCCCAAAATTGAAATCCACACTCAAATTGCACAAAATAGCAGTCAAATAAATAAATCATTCACACCATTACAATCAGCATAAAATTCCAATCACCGACTATTTCGGTTAAATTTTCGGAAAATAAATAAATAAATAATTAATTACGGAAATTAATTAATAAATGCCAAAAATGCTCACTTAGGCCCGTAAAGCCTAATTAAATGCCGATACGGGTTTGGAAAATTCCCAAACCTCACTACATAAATACTACAGCTTCTCTAGTTGCTAATTACACTAATCTAACCACCTAACATGCATCAAGAATTAACTAAATTACTAATCCATTCTAACTAACCACCTAATCCTAGCTTAGCCTAAACTAATCAACCCTTAAGCATCATTAACTTACTAACATGGATTAGTGAGTTAAACTCACTTGATAAACGATCCGCTCATATCAAAACGACAAGGACGCGGAGGTGGTCCATAAACTTCAGAGTAGCACCACCAAGCGGGGTCTGGAAAGCCACTAAAGCGGGCCAAATAGTGCTGGTGAGACCCAAGAGCTTCGGTTTCTGTTCTTGGCTGAAGAAGGTGGTTGAGTTGCGGGTTGGGCTGGAGACGGCCAAGGAAGGGGCGGACCGGCTGCGGCGAGGCTTGGCAAAGCTCGGCGGGTGACCAGGCGGCTCTGGCGACCGCGAAAAAGGTTCGAACGGCTTGGGGGATGGCCTGAGGTCGTAATTGGAGCAGAACGATGGTGCAGGATGCGCGGTTTTGGTGCAGTTGCGAGCGGGGCACGACGGCGTTGCGGCGGAGCTCCAATGGACGGACGACTTGAACGGGGCGGTCGACGGCTTGGGAAGGGGCTAAGCTTGGTTCATGGGTTTTTCAGAGGCTTCAAGGAGCTAGGATGGGGTGGTCGATGGGGAGAGGAGGAGAAGAAGGGGGAAAAGGGGACCAACTTGCTTGGAGGGGGCCACATGCTTCCCTTCCTATCTCTTTGTCCCCTTGGATGACCCCAGCATTGCCCAGCTGGTTTCCTCTGCATTTTCCAGCCTCAAATCTTCCTCAAGAAGCCAATGAAAGGGTCCAAAAGTCATGGACCATGGGGCACACGAAATTGAAGCCATTTCCTCCCAAATTAGATTCAATTCCTTCTTGAATTTGTGCATTTCGACCTCTATAAATTCAACCATCAGCTCCTTGATCAAATTGGTATTTTTCCTCACCCATAGAACCTATTTGCATCCCAATTTCGCAATAAAAAATGGTCATTCGAATTTTCCGATCAGAAACGATTCTATCTCGACTTTTTCTACCAAAATCTTGGTTTGCAGAAAAATCTTTGGAGGGTGAGTCGACATTTCTAAAATGACCCGTGACATGACAGAACTTTCAATTTCTAAAATTGGATTCAAATTCACAGTTAATTTCAATCTGGCGCGATTTTAGCGTGACCTAGACTACCGGGTAGCTTTCAGAAAATTTTAGTGCAAATGACTCGTGGTTAATTTTCTTCAAGCCATAATGAACCTCTTCGACACATTGGCGACTCTCGGTGGTCATGAAAATCTCGAGATTTCAAATACAGACATAGGGTACTTCAACGACAGAAAAATCAATTTAGTGCCGATTGACGAGAATTTTGCAATTTAGTGGAATCACCCACGTTTAGCCACACATCTCAATTGAACCGACCTATCCCTGATTTATAATCGATTTTTAACTGTACCGTAATGACCTCTGCATATGAGGATGGTCGAGTAGTCGATTCCTAGTCGAATTTCCAAGTTTATTACATTAAAATCCCTTAATGACTTTCCCAAATAGTCTAGTTATCTTAGGAGTCATTAGCTCTAAGAATAGCACTATAGGCGCGTCTATGAAAGGCTCGATTTATAAAATTGACAACAGGAGTGAAAATTCAGAATGTCACAAATTTAGTGGGTTTCCAAAGTACGATCATTTAGCTGATCCATGCATGAAGACTAGACTTTCAATTTTACACCGATTGGACCTTACAGGATGTAATCTATTCGAAGTAGAGTTTCTTGAGGATCTTTCCTGTTTTCCCCTCTTGGAAAGATTAAATCTGATGGATAACAATTTTATTAACCTTCTTCCATCCATCAATAAGCGTGATCATTTGTCTATATTGCAAGTTGAAAACTGCCATCAATTAAAAAAGATTCCCGAGCTTCCCCCGTTTTCATGTTTTTATGTGGATAATTGTGAATCTCTACAAAAAAATGAAGATTTGTCCTCAATTCATTGATTTGTCCGTAAAGGCTTAGCTGATAGGCTTGACTCACATGGTGAGGTTAGATTCTCTCTCTCTCTCTCTCTCTCTCTCTCTCTCTCTCTCTCTCTCTCTCATATTGATGTGGAGTATATGATGGGTCCATCGTGTGCTTGTATGTGCAATAGCAGAAGACACAAGATTGAAGGCTCAAGATAAACATTCACATATAAAGTGGTTCCATACGTATATGCTTGTAATGTAGGTGGCTCCCGTACTTTTATGGGAATGATTTCTATCGCATGAGACTCGTCTATTAATGCAAGCAAGGATCAAGGGATCATTTGGGTGCTAATACTAACTTGGATACTTTCTACTGGTCTATCTTTGTAACAGTATCAACGACCGTACCAAATAATTTTATTTATTTTTTGAAAACTTTCATTGTGATGGAATTTAATATTGACATTAATCTATTATATATAGTCTAAATCAGAATTAAAAAAATGTTCACTCCAATGCTTGCCACGTGACATTAACTTTGCTTCTCTATTGGAACATGGCATGACGCGTGGCTTAATTTTGTCACATGACCCACATTCGCATGGTTGCCGCATGGCACTTCACTTTACTTTTTTGATTGCCACATGGCATGACATATGGCATAGTTTTGCCACATGGCCTGCATCTGACCAATATCCATTAGCTTTTTGATTTATTATCTCTAAATTTCAATCTCTTACAATATATACGTACATATTTGTAATTACTAGTAAAGTTTCTAATTGTTTACTAATTCCTCAATACAATATGTAATTCTCAAAAAATCAAATTATAGTACCTTTCTAAGAAATGTTGGTTTCATTGTTTTTGCAGGACTTCCAACAATTGAAGTACGTTAATTTCAGTAACTGTGAATCATTGGTTCATATGCCTGACCTTTCTTGTACACCAAATCTTGAGGAATTGGTTCTCTGTGATTGCAAAAACTTGGTAGAAGCCCATGAGTCTATTGCATATCACGACAAGTTGCAGTTGTTGAATTTAAGGGGGTGCAGAAAAATTGACAATTTCCCTAATATTCCATGTAAACTTGAAGGCTTGAAAAAGCTTTGTTTACAAGGGACCACTATTAAAGAACTTCCTGTATCAATAGAAAATCTTGTCTCTTTGAAAATAATGGATTTAAGTAATTGCAAGAACTTAGCAAGTCTTCCGTCTAGCATTTACAAGTTACAAAACATTGAACTCTTGGAACTTGCGTATTGTACAAATTTAATAGGATTTCCAAAATATGAGGATTCAGCTGATCTGCACATGAATAGCGGACTTTCAAATTTGCTTTATTTATCTCTTGGGGGATGTCACTTAGGAGGAATAGAATTTCTTGAGAATCCTTCATGTTTTCCCTTTTTGCAAGAATTAGTTCTGGCGGAGAGCAATGTTGCTAGCCTTCCCATGTCTATTTGTGAACGCGATCATTTGACCGTACATGCAATTTCATATTGCCAAGAATTACAAGAAATACCCGAGCTTCCACCAATTTTGAAGATTCTTTCAGCTATTAATTGCAAATCTCTACAAAAAACTGGAGATGTATTTTCTTCTGCTTTTGTTCGTAGAGTATTGACCACGACTAACCTTCCCTCTCTCAACCAGGTTAGACTCTCTCTCTCTCTCTCTCTCTCTCTCTCTCTCTCTCTCTCTCTCTCTCGGAGTATATGCTGGATGTGTTATGTTCTTGTATATTGCAATAGTAGTAAATGCAATGGCTCAGGAATGCTGGATGTGTTATCTTCTTGTATATTGCAATAGTAGTAAATGCAAAGGCTCAAGAAAAGCAAACAAATATAAAGTGTTTGCATGTAATAAAGCTAGCCACATACTTTTACGGGAATGATTTCTATCACATGAGAGTTGTATGTTAATGCAAGAAAGGGTCAATGAATCTTTACTGATTCAGAGAGCTATAGTTTGAAGTGGAATTCACTAGGATTAATCACTAAACTCAAAATGAATTCTTTTATTTGAGTACTATTGATAACAAACTTCGGTACTTTCTAATGGTCTATCTTTATAGCAGATGCCTTCTGATTACATAATTTGGTTCCTTGGAGAAGAGATGCCAGAGTGGGTCCTCCCTATTGAAGAGAGATCCATATCATTCATGGCTTTAGAGGACTTGTATGATAAGTTTCTTATAGTCACTCTCTGTGCCGTTTTCAGTAATGATGATCAGGCAAAGTATCCGATATTTGAGATTTTACCACATGTGAATGGTGAAATGAGAGATTGCAAAGGAGGAAGAAACTTCTTGGCAATGGATTCAGATCAAATCTTGCTTTGGTTTTTCACACCATATGATCTGTGGGGAGAAGTCAATTTTAGTCAAATTGATAGGAGTTATGTACATTTTAGCCTTACAGTATCAACTGCAAAGGTAAAAAAGTGGGGATTTCGAATAATATGCAAGCCACTTGAGGACGATTTAAAGATTGGGATTCAAGACAATCGACTGATCGATCTAGCTTTACTCCATGAGGTTGTTCTTGAACTAACAGATTTAGAAGTTGAGAGTCCACTTATGCACAAAGATAATTTGATCAAAACAGATCTACTGAAATACTTGCAAGATTGTCAAAGGAGGAGTGAGGAACATAGTCAAATAGTATCAAAAGGAAATACTAAGCTCATTCTCCCTCATGGCATGAAAACCAAGAATATGATGACTTCTGATTCGACCAATAGAGATGAGCATGCTAGTGTTGGCTTGCAACTTTTATTGTTAGAATGACTGAAACTTGCTAAGGAAGCAATTCATAGGTAATGAACTCCCTGACCTTGATTACAATGCATTCTTTTCTTTTTCTTTTTCTTTTTATTTTGTTCTTCTCGTTTTCTTTTCAAAAAAAAAAAAACTCATAACCCGCTATTAGTACCCGCTTTTACCCATATTTTAACGTTGAGGTACTTGATGAGTCCATTTTAATTGGCGCTAACTTTGTCAGCTGCAACGATGGAAATAATCAGCCCCATGGAAAGGAGGTCGCCCTACTTCTCGACTTAATATCAAGAAAATGAGTTCGACCAAGAAAGCATGCAGAGATTGTGGCTGGAGATTTACATGAGGAGGAGGCTCGGGCAAATAATTTCATACGTGTAGAGCACATTTCTTGCAAAGAAAGGTCGAACAAGAACAAGATCACAAGCTCTTACCTTTGGTAAAGCATGCAAACGTGGAAACTGGTCGGGATGGAGGATGATCTGCTCAGAACGTGCAGGGATTCTAGCACATGTAAACGAAGTGGGAAGCGATTAAGTATTCTAGCACATGTAAAAGAAGTGGGAAGCAATTGTGCGGTCTATCAATGTGGGATGTTTTGGAGAAAACTTCCTTGAGTGTTTTGAAGCTGACAAAAAGTTTCCATCAAACTAGTCTGAAGACTTGCAGACTCTTTCATCAAAGTCTAAAGACCTCCGGACTGCCAGACTCAAGACTCAAAGTCTATCCTCATTGACAGTTTCTAGACCATCGAAGAAGGCTTATCCAGAACTGGTTGTTTCGTTAAGGATTTGACTTTATCGACTGGAGAAGATCTCTTGGCTGGATACAACATGTTGGAATCCATTATTCAAGTCAAGATTGATTCAGGGATTTTGGATCCGTTGATTGGCGAAGTATACTTGGAAGGTTCTACTTATGGAAACCTAGATCCTGATTGTATGGGCGAGTAGGATTGATGAGCTATCGTCATGTTCCTTAAATAGCTCGAAGATCTTCCTAATTGATTCTGTCCAATTGGTAGATTGGAAGAATTCCTTTGGTAAGTGCCAACGGATATGATGGCATAAAGGAGTATATAAGGAAGACGTTCCAGTTATTCGAGTGTGTGCGCGATAGAAGAATTTCAAAGTCTGAAGCTCCTTGTTCTTAGTCAATTAAATTGTTGAGCGAAATCTTGTACGCAAAAGAGAGTCTATATCTTTGAGAGACCTTGAGGAAGTGTAGTAGAGTCTCTACACTGTGGAATCAAGGAAGAGCTTTACTGTAACAACTCTTTTATTCATAGTGAAATCCAGCTGGTGGGCTGTCTGTGCGGAAGAGTGGACGTAGGCTTGGATTAAGTCAAACCACTATAAACTCTGTGTTCATATTCTCTTCCCTACGCTCTTTTACTTTAATCGTAACTTGTTTCCTTTTCACAATCTATTATTGATTAGTGCTGCACACTTATCTTGGAAATTTGTTTTTACACCTATCCACCCCCTCTAGGTGCTCATACTAGCTTTCACAATTGGTATCAGAGCCTGTGTACTCACTTAAGTTGAAGTGTTTTACTTCAGAGTGAAAGATCCATGGCTAGTATGTTGGCTCCAGGATTGGTTGAAGGGCAAAGCAATACCAGACCGCCTTATTTTGATGGAAAGGAATACAACATATGGAAAAACAAGATGAAGGCATTTGTAAGATCAAAGGATCCTCTGGAATGGGATATGGTAGACAAAGGAATCATTCCTATAGCTGCACCTGTCTCAGAAAGAGGAAAAAAAGCCGTTGAGTCTAGCAAAAATGACTCAAGAAGAGATAACCAAGAGACAAGCTCTTGATGCAAAAGCAATTTATTCTTTATATTGTGCATTATCACCTACTGAATATAACATAATATCTTCTTATGTTACAGCTAAAGAAGTCTGGGATAGATTACACATCACCTATGAAGGAACTGATCGAGTGAAAAAAAAATAGAATCAACATTTTGCTCGGTCAATACGAAGCATTCAAAATGAAATCAGGAGAATCTATCACTGTCATGTTTAGTTGTTTTACAGAAATGATGGTCTTGAAAATCAAGGTCAACCAATTTATGATCCCATGAAAGTAAACAAGCTACTGCGTGGACTCTCCAAGGATTGGAATCACATAAATACCTCAATAAGGGAGACACAAAGAATCATGCCACTCTCTATTGACGAATTGGTTGGGACTCTTCAGTCTTATGAAGTGGAGCAAATCAACGAAAATGAAGATCCTAAAGGTAAGAAATCCATTGCATTAAAATCTAATGATAATTCTGATGTCACAGATTCTAAAGACGATATGGATGATGAAGAGCTCGCTCTCATGATAAGAAGATTCAGAAAGCTAAATAGAAAGGGGAGAAGATTCAACCCAAAGAAACAAAGCTTTCAAAAGCAACAGACTAAGTCTGTTGAGGATGATGAATCCAATAGAGATGTAGTCTGTTTTGAATATAAGAAAAAGGGACACATCAGACCCAATTGTCCCCTTCTGAGGAAAAAGAAAGGAAAAGCTGAGAAATATCAAAAGGTACTCAAAGGAGAAACTTGGAGTGATACAGAATGTGAAGAAAGTGATGATGATTATGCCAATATTTGTCTCATGGCACAATCAGACTCAGATTCAGACTCCGAGACAGACTTAGACTCAGATAGTGAAATCGAGGTAAGTAATTTGAAAATCTCTACTAAAGTCTCTAGATACATTGATGAATTGTGTCTTAGTCTCAAAACTTCTCTTAAAAGGATTTCCAAACTTAAAAGAGAAAATTCTACACTAAAATAACAGGAAAATATTTGGAAAGAAAATGTCAAAAGTTTAGAGAAAAGTATTACTATTTTGAAAGAAAATGAAGACAATCTTTCAAAAGAAAATGCATTCTTGAAAAATGACATCTCAAGTATTTCTAAAAGATTTTTAATAGGATCTGAGAAACTAGAAAAAATTCTTTCTGCACAAAGACCTTATTTCAATAAATCTGGTTTGGGAATGACTGCTGAAACCATTCCTCTAATTGATTTTCCTAAAGTAAATGAAAGAATTAAGCAAAGACCTACAAGAGATGCTTACAAAAATCATTTCCAAAAAGTTTTTGTAAAACCAGTAGGTTGCAATGCTCTTAGATGTTCTAAGTGCAATAGCTCAGACCATCTTGAGAAAGAATGTCCTGTGGTTTGGAAACTTGTTAAGAAGGTATGGGCAAAGACCGTGTATTACACTAACACCAATGGACCCAAAAAAATATGGGTACCAAAGAAAGCTTGAGTCTCTTTTCTAAATGCATGTCACTATCAAGAAAAAGATTAAATGGTACCTGGATAGTGGATGCTTAAAGCATATGACAGGAGATTCAAATTACTTCATAAAGCTTGTTCAAGTTAATGGTGGAAAAGTTTTATTTGGAGGAAACAACAAAGGAAGAATTGTGGGATACGGAACTGTAAAGATTGGCAGCCTCACGATCAGTAATGTTTTTTTAGTAGAAGGACTCAACTACAATTTGCTAAGTATCAGTCAGCTATGCGACACCGGTTTCAAAATCAATTTTCAAGAGGGAATATGTTCAGGAATCAGTAAAGACTCCTCTCAGTCTTTCACGGGTTGAAGATATGGAAATATCTACCTCTTGGATGTCAAACCAGATGAAACCCAATATCTAATCTCAATTCAAGAAGAAGCAAACTTATGGCACAGAAAACTTGGACACATCAACATGAAGCAAATAGCCAAAATTTCAGTAAAAAAGCTTGTTCGTGGTCTACCCAATCTGTCATACCAAAAGTCTGATCTATGCACACCATACGTGTTGGAAAAACAAGTAAGAAACTCATTCAAACCAATAAATCAAGTTTCAACTAATCATGTACTGCAGCTCTTGCATATGAATCTCTTTGGACCAACTAGAACTCAAAGCATTGGAGGTAAATTTCCTAGCAAGTAAGTCTAAAACCTTTTCTTATTTTACAAAGTTTGCTTAAAAGTTCCAAAATGAGAAAGGGTATGTTATTTCAAGTATACGGACAGACCATGGATGTGAATTTGAAAATCAAGATTTTGCTAAGTTCTGTGATGAATCTGGTTTTCAGCATATGTTTTCTTCTCCATATACTCCAGAACAAAATGGAGTCGTGGAAAGAAAGAATAGGTCGTTTCAAGAAATGGCTAGAACTCTTTTAATTGAAAGTAACATCTCTTCGCGTTTTTTGGCTGAAGTAGTTGCTACAGCATGTTATATTATTAATAGAGTCTTTCTAAGGCCTATTCTGGAGAAAACTCCCTATGAGTTATTCGAAGGAAAAAAGCTAATTGTTTCTTATTTTCATGTGTTTGGATGCAAATGTTTTATTTTGAAAAATGCAAATGATCGAGTTGGCAAGTTTGAAGAAAAATCAGATAAAGGTATCTTTCTTGGATATTCAACCACAAGTAAAGCTTACAGAGTTTACAACAAGAAGACTCAATCTGTGGAGGAATCAATGAATGTCAAATTTCAAGACTTTATGCAAAATGAATCGATTTAGACTCAACTTGAAGATTCTGAACCTACTCCTGACTCTACAAAGTCTAAATCTCCAGAAGCAGCTCAGACTTCAGAAGACCAGCAACAAATGATCGTCGAAGAGGAAAAAGATCAACAGTCTGTCAAATCAACCAGCAACTGGAAGCATAAGTCTAGTCAACCCAAAGATCTCATTATTGGTGATATTAATGAAGGAATTCGTACAAGATCCAAAAGGCGCGAAGAGTCTAGTGCTGTGGCTCTTATTTCTGAAATAGAACCCAAGAGCATAGAAGAAGCTTTAGCTGATGAAAGCTGGATTGAAGCTATGCAAGAAGAACTCAGGCAATTCAGCATTAATGATGTCTGGGAATTGACTCCTAAACTGAAAGGTAAATCTATCATTGAACTTAAATGGGTTTTCAGGAACAAGATGAATGAGAAATGAAAGGTAGTAATAAACAAAGCAAGACTCATGGCCAAGGGATATATGCAAGAAGAAGGGATAGACTATGATGAGACTTACGCACTAGTAGCAAGGTTAGAAGCAATTAGATTATTACTTGTTTTTGCTTGTCATAAGAATTTCAGGTTATTCCAAATGGACGTCAAAAGCGCATTCCTAAATGGATTTATTCAAGAGGAAGTCTATGTGGAACAACCACCTGGTTTTGAAGACCCAAGGAAACCAAACTCTGTATTTAGACTGAAAAAAGCTTTATATGGTTTAAAGCAAGCACCTCGAGCTTGGTACGACAGACTAAGTAAGTTTTTAATTCAAAATGGCTTTGTTAAAGGTAAAGTAGATACTACACTATTTATCAAAAGAGAAAGCAAAAGTTTTCTACTTGTTCAAATTTATGTTGATGATATTATTTTTGGATCTTCTAATGAAAGTCTATGCAAGAAATTCTCTAAGTCTATGTAGGATGAATTTGAAATGAGCATGATGGGTGAACTAACCTTCTTTCTCGAGCTTCAAGTGAAACAACTGAAGGAAGAAACTTTTATTCATCAAGAAAAATATGCCAACAATCTTGTCAAAAAGTTTGCGCTGGAGAATTGCAAAAAGACTGATATACCAATGTCAAGTTCCTTGAAGCTAGACAAAGATGAAGGAGGAAAGAAAGTTGACCAGAAGCTATACAGGAGTATGATTGGTTCACTTCTTTAGCTTACTGCTTTTAGACCTGACATTCTGTTTAGTGTTTGTATTTGTGCTAGATTTCAATCATACCCTAAAGAATCTCATCTAAGTGTTGCAAAACGTATTATTAAATACATTGCCTCAACTTCAAACTTAGGTCTCTAGTATCCTAAAGAAGGAGACTTTACTCTTTTTGGATACTTAGATGCAAACCTAGCCGGATGTAGAGTTGATAGAAAGAGCACCTCGGGCACCTGTCAACTACTTGGAAGCAGGACAGTGTCTTGGTTTTCAAGGAAGCAAAGTACAGTAGCTCTTTCTACAGCAGAAGCAGAGTATGTAGCTCTTGGAAATTGTTGTTCACAAATTATATGGATAAAACAACAACTAAGAGACTTTGGAATTGAAGATTCATGCACTAAAATCAAATGTGACAACACCAGCGCAATCAATCTCACCAAGAATCCGATTCTTCACTCAAGAGCAAAACATATAGAGATTTGACATCACTTCATTAGAGATCATGTTCAAAATGGAGAAGTTTCGATTCAGTTTATTGATTCAAAGAATCAACAGGCAGATATATTTACAAAGCCTTTGGAGAAAAATCAATTTGAAGTTATTCGTTCCAGACTCAATATTTTAAAGTTTGAGGAAGTTCAGACTCTGGGCTGAAAAGTCTAAAAACAGTCAGACTCAGACGATCAAGATTCTCGACTGTAAGTTATTTTTATTTTAGAAAATTATCTCTCGAATCAAATCTCAAAAAGGTACGATCATCAACCCATAATTGATTGTTGCTATTTTCAATTTCCGTGATTATTGCAATCTTTCCTTTTCGAAAAAGAAGTTATTTTTTAAAATGACAGTTATCTAATTTTTGAAAAGATAGTTATTTTTTAAAAAGGCATCTTTATATTTCCTTTTTACGGCGTTTCGTATGCCTCGCTTCGACTGCCTTATATATTGTCGGTTCCTCTTCGTTTTACTCACAAAAACCCTAAGAGAGCACCGATCTTCCACTTCTGTCTTTTTCTCTTGTTTAATCCTCAAAAAGTTTTCAACTTTCTTGGGAAACAAGCTTGGAATCTCTCAAAGACTGTGAAAGATGTCGTCTCAAAGAAAGTCTTCAAGGATCGCGAATAGGGGACCACAGCAAATGCGTGAGGGGCCTACGCACTTTGATCTCACTGAGGAAGAAGAATCTCCTAGACAACGGCAGAGCCCACAACATTCTCAGCAGCGTCCATCTCCTCCATCTAGACCTCAGGATGCTACACGTCAAGAAGAGGAACAAATCATCAAAGACGCAGAACCCGTAAGAACTCTTAAGCCTGCTTTTGCCTACAAGCTTTATCGTGCTTTGAAGAGGAGTGGTACTCCGTTGAACTACATTGATGAATTTCTTAAAGACAAAGGGTATAGAAATGAAACTTTCTTTTTACGCACAATGGAACGATTGGGAATTGCCCCTGCTGCGTTGGCCGAAGAGGCATTGGCAAATATCCCAAGCGATCCACGTGTTGGAGGGCTGAGTCAGCCAGATGGAAATGACGATGATAGGATGTATAGTCAGTTTAAACCGAGAATGGGTGTTGCGGCAAAAATCCAAAGCAAAAGGACGGATTTATTTCGATCGGAGGAACACAAGCAACTGTACTCTAAGTTGCTGAAGCGTGGGGTGATAAACCTTAGAAGTGTAGATTTTGATTTTCTTGACTCTGTGAATGTCAATCTGCGGGAAAAATTAAGTCTTCTTCAACTTGAACAGTTTTGTTATGAAATTACAGAAGCTTATGCTGAATTTACTGCTTATTTCTATTCGAATCTTAGCTTCTTGGATGTGAATAGATTCTCTTTTAGTGTTCGAGATCAGGACTATGTGGTTGACATGAATACATTGGCTGATGTGATTGGGGTTGAAGAGGGAGATATCAACCTATCAGTGTGTCTATTGCTCGTGCAACGTTGGAGCTTGTTAAGGATAGAAGGACGGAAGGGAAGATTTCCTATTTGAGGATGAATGTGTCCAACATTCTACTTCACAAGATTGTGATTAACTACCTCAGACCAAAATCTACTTCAAAGACCGATGTTTCAAACTCGGAGGCAAAGTTGATGTACGCCATCAATGCTGGTAAAAAGTTCTCTCTTCCATACACTATTATGTTACACATGTACAGAGTAGTGGTGAAGGACAAGGGTCAACTTCCTTACCCAGCACTTGTGACCAAGTTATTCAAACATTTGAACGTTCAGCCTCCCTGGATTTTCTGTGTTCGAACATGCGAACAAATGGTGGTGGGACTGAAAATGGTATTTAAAATGCGTCTGAAGGAACTCAACAAGGTGTTGGAGCAATTCAAGGAGAAACCCCTGTCAAGACTCATCAAATCTCTTCGGCTGCAAAAAGAAAAGGGAAGGAGCCCATGGTTGCTTCATCCAAAAAAAGAAGAGCTCTCATCATTGAGGATGAAGAGGATGAGGACGATATCACCATTTCTGCAATGGTATTGAAAAACTTAAGTCGTTCTGTTCTAGAATCAACGGAGAGACGGGAAAAAGACACGAATGAGACAGAATAGAGGACTGGAGAGAGAGAAGATTTGGAGAAAGAAGCAGAGGAGAGAGAAGCAGAGGAGGAAAGAATTGAGGAAGAAGAAGAAAAGGAGAGAAGAGATCAAGCGGAAGCAGAGCATGAGGAACACCTTTCTCCACCTGAAGGCATGGAAACGGGGGGAGATCCTGAGAAAAGAGGAACGTCCTCATTCCCTGCCACTAGTGAAGGAATAAGTCGTTCTCCAGCAGATCCAGAGGACATCTATGCCTCTCAATTTCCTGAGGAGGGACATGATGTTTCATCGCCAAATTTGTGTGACCATGCTGATTTGCCATCATTTGTCTATACTCCGTCTGATCGTGCAGAAGCCAGTACCTAGACTGATAATTCAGCAGACTTTCGCAGAATACTTGATGTTCTCTTAGAGATGTGGGGTCAAATATATGCTGTGGGATGCGAAGTACAGAACTTGCAGAATGCAGGACAAGCTTCTTCGGTTTCTTTGAATGATCAAATTCAAGCCCTTGCTCTTCAAGTTCAAGCAAATGCTAAGGGTGAAGATGTGGCGCAATTGAAGGAGGACTTGAAAAAGCTGGAAGGGATTGTCCAGTCAATGGGAGATTTCCAGCTTGTTCATGTTCCCAAGCAATCTTAATTCCATTCTCTTTTCATCTCTACCTTTTTAATGATGACAAAAAGGGGGAGAGATGTGGTGCAGATTTGAACTTTGAACTCACTTTTTCAACTTTTGTCGATTATGTTTGATTGACTTGACTTTTGTGTTTGGCTATTTGGATTTGAACTGGATTTGGATTTGACTGTTTGAACATTTGTTTATCTTAAGTACTATTGATATCTCATGGCTTTGTTCATTTACAAGACTAACCTACTTTCTGTGGATGCAGATTCTAGTGTTATTTTTACTAAGCCATTTATCTTTGTGAGATATCCATATTTGCTTGAGTAATGTTTTGCAGGTCAAAGTTATCCAAATCTGCAGGAAAGTTTTGTCACCATCAAAAAGGGGGAGATTGTTGGAGAAAACTTCCTTGAGTGTTTTGAAGCTGACAAAACGTTTCCATCAATCTAGTCTGAATACTTGCAAACTCTTTCATCAAAGTCTGAAGACCTCCGGACTGCAGACTTAAGACTCAAAGTCTATCCTCATTGACAGTTTCTAGACCTTCGAAGAAGGCTTATCCAGAACTGGATGTTTCGTTAAGAATTTGACTTTATCGATTGGAGAAGATCTCTTGGCTGGATACAGCATGTTGGAATCCATTATTCAAGTCAAGATTGATTGAGGGATTTTGGATCCGTTGATTGGCGAAGTATACTTAGAAGGTTCTACTTATGGAAACCTAGATCCTGATTGTATGAGCGAGCATGATTGATGAGCTATCGTCATGTTCCTTAAATAGCTCGAAGATCTTCTTAATTGATTCTGTCCAACGGGTAGATTGGAAGAATTCCTTTGGTAAGTGCCAACGGGTATGATGGCATAAAGGAGTATATAAGGAAGACGTTCCAGTTATTCGAATGCGTGCGCGATAGAAGAATTCCAAAGTCTGAAGCTCCTTGTTCTTAGTCAATAAAATTGTTGAGCGAAATCTTATACGCAAAAGAGAGTCTATATCTTTGAGAGACCTTGAGGAAGTGTAGTAGAGTCTCTACACTGTGGAATCAAGGAAGAGCTTTATTGTAACAACTCTTTTGTTCATAGTGAAATCCAGCCGGTGGGCTGTCCGTGCGGAAGAGTGGACGTAGGCTTGGATTAAGCCGAACCACTATAAACTCTGTGTTCATATTCTCTTCCCTACGCTCTTTTACTTTAATCGTAACTTGTTTCCTTTTCATAATCTATTATTGATTAGTGCTGCACACTTATCTTGGAAATTTGTTTTTACACCTATTCACCCCCCTCTAGGTGCTCATACTAGCTTTCACAGGATGTGCATTTGATGTTGGCGGAGGTAAAATTGGTAAGAGAAGGCACGAACAACTTCCATTCCATGGAGTATAAAGGACCAAGGCATCAAAGGAGAGAGACGAGCGTGCGCAAGAATACCCTCTCCGTGAGTTTTATCTATCTTTGTTTCCTTTTCCTTTTTATTTTTAATTTTCTTTTATTTTTTTACTTTTTTCTTTACCAGCACCTTCGGTTCTTGCCACTTTCACTTCCTCGTATTTTTGTTCAAAATTTATTTCTTTTCTATGCAATCTCAATTCCTGTGCATCTGTTTTTATTTTCACTTAGTTTCACATAGATTCTCCCCTCCATCCGAGCCTAACTCATGCATTTTATACGGAGTAATCTCGATCATTCTTCCTTCACTCAATTATCACAGGAAATGGATCCGATCACATGACTCATAAAAGCTGTCCCATTATGTCATTCTTCTAGAAACGAATTTTCCAAAACTACCAATGTCAATTTTCATGAAATAAAATAAATTTATCAAAACTGATTTTCGTCTTTGTACCCTTCCATCATTATAGAAATATGTTATGTCTTTGATGATCGCTTGCTTAAAATGAACAATTACCTTTTTCGTTTTGCTCAAATCCCCTTTAATTAACCCTAGTTAGTTAACTTTAATTCACAAATAGAATTCCGTATTTCTTTCTTCTCTTCGTTCATTTTCTTTGATTTTCCCATTGTTGGAAGCTCTCCCTCCTTTTTCTCCACCATAGCCAGACTTCCAACTCCATTGCACGACACCAGTGAGCTCTAACGCATTGAAGATCGCCGCCTCCCAATGGAGGCGACAAATAGAAGAAGAAGTTTGTCTTCCAGACGGAAGCCATGGAGACTGGCTACGTAGCTTTGGGTGAACGATTCTCTCCTGAGGTTCTGGAAGGTATAGCTTTTCTTTCTTTGTTTTCATGGGTGGCAATTTATTGAAAGAAGTAGGTGAAGTCTAGTCTCAAAGGAAAAACAAGCAAGGGATTTGGGTGCTTTTGAGGCGTCTATGAAGTGTGGATGTGTAGTATGTACTCATCATCAAACGGATGTGCAGCATGTGATAGGATTTCCAAGAGAATTGAATTCTGAGAAACTCTGGGATAGGGCTCCATCTCTATGTTTTTTGAGGCACTTGAAGGGGCAAAACCATAGAGCAATGAAGGAGTTGCAATGGGATGGCAAGCCACCAGGAAAGATCGCTTGACGGTCGAGTCCTTTAACCACTTCTTGACTCTAGCAACTAGGAAGAATTGAAAGCCAAATTTACTTGGAGTGTGAGAGTAATATCAACATCGGTTTTGCCCAGGGATAACTGTTTAGGTGGTTATTTTCTTTCACCCAGTGGACTGTAGATATGAAAACAAAATAATCACAAGAAACACGGAGTTTTCATAATCTATTCAGTAGAATAGAGACAAAAGTGCAAGAAGCTGATTGTTGATTCTGAATTCTGAGGCCTTTGCAATAGTTTAGGGTTCTTTTTTTATCCTTATGTGCCGTGGTTTTAAGGAAGGAAAATCATTGAGAGGCTAAAACTCCTAAATGCTTCTTGAATTTTTGAGTGAAACCTGATTAATGAAAAGTTAACTTCTGAGGTATTAATAACGAGACACACTGGAATAAGCAACATGTAGTTTCTCATATTAGTTGCTGTTTTTTGCTTTGGTGTTGTTAGAGCCATATCAGTTTGAGTGTTAGGTGGGATTTGCATCTGAATTATAGGATGAGTATGTATTAATAATCATCACTTGGAAGTTTGTGACCAGTATATTACAGTGGACCTGCAAGATTTTGATCTTATAGCTACTAGATATGGATTCATTCCATTAGTAGCTGCATATTGATACTGAAATATTTCTATTGTTGGCAACTTGATGCTGATTTCTTCCTGAGTTGCCTATTGTCCTCATAATTTTTTCTTGTAACAAGTAACAAGACCTATTTGCCTCTTTTGTATAAAGCACAGCCTTGAAGTTCCGGTCATGTAAGAAACTGGCTTCGATAACTAGGCGCATTTCAGATATGTTGCTTTATTTTCTATTAAGATGATTAGTATTTCAGTCTTCATTATTGAATGATCTCAAAGTTATTTATGTTATAGTTTGATTGAATAGCTATGCAATTGTTGAGGATGCGAACACCATTGTGGCAGAGAAACTGGCATAATTAGTCATGAAATGTATGTTTCTCATTGTTTCTCCACACCGGCACTTTGTTATTGCGCTGAATCAATACCCTCGAGAGTCCATTCGTAGGTTATTGTTGATCATTTTATGTTCCTCCCTTAATTATTTCTTAATGATGAGATGATATATCTGCACAAATTTGTTGGTAATTGGAATTTACGTGCTTTGCTGTAATGGGTTTGTTTCCATTATTCTTTCATAAATTATGGCTATGGCTAACAATAACAGTAATCTTGCTATATTATTCTGATGTTTAACGTTTTTCATCTGCCGTTGTGCTCTGTCTGGAACCATATTAGAGTCTTTATCTGCTTTGGTGAAGTTCCTAACATTGTTTAAGGCTGTGTGGTAGCTAGAGTTTTGATATACTTTTTTGGTATGAAAATGCATTGTGAGTATTGAATTACCTTTAATGATGTAAGAACTTGCTCCTTGGCCATATTTCTTTAAACAATGAACACATTTACGCAAATAGTTTGAGCATGGTTTCTAGTAGACATCTCTTATCTAATAGTCTATTGCTGTCATCATTTGTAGTTATGTGGTGATAATACACTACTAGAAATGACTGTGGACATAAATGGATAGTTTTTTTTTGAAGAATTTAAATGGATAGTTGATGCCAAAATATATGGCCCTTTTAGTATCTTGGTGGAGAATTTTTCAAAACCAAAGGCACCTTGCTAGTGGGATATATATAACAAAATACTGTTAGAAAAGGTGGAGGTGGCTTATCCAATGAGAAGCCTCTTTTTTCATGTGAGATTCTTGGCAACTTCAAATGAGCATCTTGTTGACTTCATGTAGTATATGCCTGATCAATCTTATATATAGTCTCAAATAGTTAAAGAAGAAAATATTTCTCATAAAATGCATTGCCTAAATTTATGTTGAAATTACAATAAGAGCACCTATCTCTCTGACATAGCTCCTAAATTTGACATACTTGCTTTGTTTCCTCCTTGTGCTTTCATGGGCAACAAGACATGCAAAGATGGAAGCTCTTGATGTTCTTCTTGAACAGCGGTAGAGGACTGGATTTTCGGCTACAAGAGTTACGAAGAAGCTTTCAGCATGCTCCTTCATGTGACATGTGAACCATAATTTGTGTAATAGCACTATTTATCATTGGTACATTTGTTGATCATACTGAAACAAAACTAAGCTTCCCTAGAATTTGTTTATTCCTATGATTAGATGACTCTTAAACCCTTTTAAGGCATAAAGGAAGTATATCATGGCTGTGCAAATGATATATTTGGAGGCAATTGCTCAATACTGTCATTGCATTTGGATTACGTCAGTTTCTGCACTTGCTTATGTTGTTGATTTCGTATTTACTTAACTCCACTTTGAAATTGTAACATACGATAATTGACGACTAAAGCTTACTGGGGGTCTATGCTGCCTTATGTTGATTACTGCTGGCTGTGGATTCTTAGTGATTCTGTTTGTTGTTGCACTTTGAATATTGCAACACATGTCCATGGACAAAAAATGAAGGTTTACAGAACTGATTTTCCATCTTTTATGTCCTTTTCCAAGTCTAAGAGGAAGAAAGTGGAGCTGCTGGAAGCATCAATAAGTCTAGTTTATTTTAATTCTTTCTTTCCCCGCTTTGTTTCCTTTTTCTTAAATTCTGTGACTTGTTAGACATTTCTGTATTCTTTTTATTTACCTGAAAAAGTTTACAGTTGTAGGAAGTGCTACCTGCTAAACTAACATTAGTGTTTTCCTTCCTGTTTGCTTTTCTCCTGTTTCTTGATCTCTTCTTCCTCACTTTTATCCACTGCTGTGAGATTATGTGATGTCTTTAATGTTATCATCTTTAAAATCGAGAATTATAGTCTCTTCAAAGAAATATGATATTTTAACTATTTAGAAATTATGCCTTCCAATATGCCAAGTGCAAAATACTTGATAAAGAAATCTCTTTTCTGGTTTTTAAGTTGCAAGTGTCTATGAGAGTATGTGCCTATTAAATTGTGGTGTATATTTGGCTTTCTAGTGTGATTTTTTATCTGTCTGACGCTGCCATGATCTAATATTTCATGTGTCCTAACCTTGTTCAGAACTCATAAAATGTTGTAATCAGACTTTGTTGACATAAAAGTAAAAACTAGTGAAATAGGATCTGTTCCATTGAGAATTGAGCAATACATGAAGTAGCTAATCTATATTACGGACATTGTCTGCTTAAGAATTAGTCTTGAAAGAACAAGTTCTAGTACAAGGCAAAGAAGCAAGAGATGTGCTAAGGATGCATCTAAACAAAAAAATTAGGGGAAAAAAATAAACCAAGAAAATTCTGACTTTTAGAGCTTGAGATTTTTAGTTATGCTGCTCCTAATGATATGATTATGAGTCAGAAGTATTGTGGGGAACATGAACTAGCTCATTGCCTTTCTGAATATGAAATCAAGCAAGAGAACTCATCTTGCAGATAATGGACCGCCTTGCTCAATTTTCTCCCTCTGGAGCTCAAAAACTAGCCCTAATTATGGCAGTTTCAAGACGGGGAGAATGAGTCCGTGGTTATAAAGGTGAGCATGAATCCTATGCAATGTTTGGAAGATGCAGCTGATTGGAACCCATCCTAGCCCAGTACGAGTCATATAAGAATTATCTCTCTGTTAGATCACGGGTGCCGAGATTTCTCTGAAGGGAAGTTGCCCATCCAAGGTAAAAACTTCTAAGACTCACCCTGTTTATGGTGTGTTGTTTGTTCTCCAAGGACATTATGCTGTAGGCAAAAAATAGGACCTAAATGTATCCTTTAAGTAAACAAATTTCAGGCGTAGTTACCCAAGACACACCTCTTTTGAATATTGACGCAAGAATTTTGCCAAAGTCAATGCTACTTTAGGGAGACTAGTTACTGTCAATTAAATCAAATGGTACACTTTCAGATATAATTTGCTTGCATGAAAGCCTATTTCCTGGAGTACAGACTTTCCTTGATATTGATATTCTTACGACTGAAATGTAGACTTCCTAAACTCTCCCATCAGGGAACTTGTTTTTCCTCAGATAATACCTTCTTTTGCAAAGTGCTTTGTCAATTAGTCTGCTAAATTATATCTTGCATGATATATGGACATGTTTTGAAAATAGAATCTGTCTCGGGTTTCAGGCTGAGCTAGGTAAAAATGCAGAATCATTGAAAATATTGGCTGTTTTGCACAGAAATTTCAATAATGTTTCCCCTTTCATGTGAGACTGATAGGTACAGAGAAAAGGATGCTGGTGCTTCTACGACCCAGAGTGACTGTTCACAATGGCCAAAAGTGATGACGAGCATCCCAGTGCCATGAGACTGATGAGACTTTGCCATTACTTGCGACAAAAGGACAACCAAATGCAACATTTGTGCCGTTTCAAGTAATGTTCAGAGATCAACTGAATTCGAAGGTTCCATTTTAAATGGGCCATTTCGTAGCTTTGTGCATCGTAGCCTTGATCACCATCTTCTCTATAGCACGTGAATTACGAATAAGAAACTTAACTAGAAAAAGCCACTGTTTCAACTCCGAAGGTCAATTGGAATGGAAACTCTATTCTGGCAAAACAGAAAAAATATAGAACATGAAATAGATTCTAACTTCTAGGCACCTGAACTCATCTAATCTGCAATAGCACGAGGTTTTTCTTCACTGTTGTATAGTATCAAAGGCAATTGCTTGAAAATTCTTCTTTGATTTCGTTGGTCTTGATTATTCTTCTTGCCTGTCATGATTAATATATTTGCAGCTCTTTTGGATTCGAATGATTGCTCTTTTGACCAAATTTTCTTTTAAAGAGGCGAAATTGGATTGAATAGGACATATTAGTGGTTATTGTGCTGCAGCATAGTTTCAAATATTGATAGTCAAATTTTCTTTTTCCACCAGTTCTTAGATGATTAAAATGAGACATGGGCATCGTCAATCTCTCAAAGTGTTAAATATCTATCTTCTTGTTATACTTTTACGTGGAAGATAACTCGATGACGACTAAGTATGTGTATGAGTGTAATATATACGCATTAAACATGTATTAAGTTCTTGTGGGTGTCCTTTTTTTTTTTTTTTTTCAAAGTTAGGACTTGTTTTACTTCTATCTCGTGATGTAATTTCTAATCTTGTTTCTATCTATTGAGAATTTCATCCTTTAATTTTGATCTATTCGACATGTGGATTGCCGCTTAATTACTAGTAATATAAAAAGGAAAACAGAGTAAGTACGGCCTCGTTCGAAAAATGGTAGTGGCAACTATTCATATCACCAAGGTCTAAACTTTTCATGAAAATTGCAGGCAAGAATAGGGAAACTAATACAAGATTGAAAAATGTACGGTAATTTAAGAAAGTTACACATATTTACAAAATCGGCACATATGCAGTTATAAGAATTTCAGGTAGAAAGGTTACTACAAACAAAAGTTGTAATGACACTATAATAACTTGAATTTTTACTAGCTTAATAACAACTCTTGATGTTCCATTGACCAAAATGTCCTCCGTGTCTCGTCCCACAACGACCTCACGCATAAGCTCTCCTTCCTCAAGGAACTTGCCTCATGACTTGCAAGTTGGGTTGCAACAGAATTTAGGGGCTCAGGTTTCGTTAAGAACTAATTTAACCCCAATTTATTGGTTTAGGGCAATGTGTTGCCTCAACCGACTGTGTACTACACATAGTTTTAGTTTTCATATCTTCTATGAGTCAAGTCATTTAACTTACTCTTAAACTAATGTCACATCGATTCTCAAGCTATTTAAATCACCCAATGTCCCTTAAGTAATGACTTTCTAGTCTAGAGAGATTAGAGATATAACACCATGTAGAAATCACTGGCTTTGCTTTATTGTACAAAAGGACCTGACATATAATATTAAGATGTAAATTCACGGGCTCGTCGCATGCTATAGAAAGTATCTAGTGCTTAGGAGGGGCATGGACCCATTTTTGACACTGTTGTTCCACTAGATGCGGTGAGAATCCCATTGCTATGTAATAACAGGATGAACATAATTAAAAACTGGAACTTTATTAAAAAAATTCAAAAGATAAAGGGGAAAAAAAACACAGGAACTATATTCCCGACGTGGGCGAGTTAACTCCTAGTCTCCCAACTTCTTCAAATTTCAATTAAGGCCCGAGCAGGGAAATCAAAAGTTTACGTATAATTTCACAAAGCTCCGCTACCTAAATTAATCATATTTCTTTAAATTCCAATGTTTAAGGAGCTATTAGGAACTTCTAGCAAAAAAAAATTCTGAAGATCTATTTTCCTGTAGTAATATTGATTCTAGTACTAATTTACTTGGACACCCCTCAATTTTATGAAATTTACTCGGAAACCCCTGCATTTTCAAAATGCACTCGACCCCGTGTTAGAAGCATTTTTCAGATTTTATAGATTCGTAAAAAATTTAGTCGTCACTAGTTTTCAAATTATAGCTGGAATGTGGACAACCAAGTTACTATTTAAAGAGCAGTTTGTTCATACCATGAATTTTTGTATATGTAGTTGACATAATAGTGTCCTCCTTTGCATGCATTAAACCGCAACTTCAAAGGCACAATATCATTAAGCATGTCAAAAGATGCTAAACAAATTGAAATAGAAACTAGAATAGCATGACGATGAAAAATTTCCAAGTTAGACGTAAGAAATTACATTACATGAACATCGTTGGAGAAAATATCAGATTTCTTCATGGGGTTTAGTCGATATTGAGAGTGAAATCAGATTTGGCACAAGAATTTCTAAGTTAGACACAAAAAATAACATCTTTCATCATCGAATGATGAACGATAATCTCTAAAAAAGCAAACATGTAAAATCATTTTTATCAAACACGAGAAATATGTGTAGTTCTGGTCAAGCAGGTAAGGTCATTTAGTTGGACCCTTTTTTCCATGTCTCTTCCTTCGATGTGCGGATTTTTATCAAGTCAATTTTCAAGATCCAACTACAATTCCAAATAAATTAGTCCAGGTTGCTCAATTTAGATTATTTCTTTAACCTTAGAATCAACAACGGAGAGTGCACTTTGAAAATGCAAGGGGTGTCCGAATTTTTACAACCACCCCCGCTCCCCCCACCCACCCCCAAAAAAAAGAAAAAGAAAAGAAAAAGAAACACAAAAATTGAGGGGGTGTCCAAGTGATTTACCCTTGATTCTAATAGCAGGATATTGGGTGAAGTCAACAATTTTTTTCCACGTTGAGATATAGAATACTTTCGCGTACTTAGAAACCTCGTATTTTCGGTGATAACTATTTACAAAGCTCACACTCAAATAGAATAATTCCAATTTATGTCTCAGTCTTGGAGAATTAAGAGCTAGTATCATGTCTCTATATTGTTGATAACTAAATTACTTTTAAAAAAAAAAATTAAGTTCGTTAAGCATTGCTTACTATTTATTCCGTACCAGATAGTATATTTCGCCGCCCAACACACTTGCTCTATCGGTCTCTCAATTACTGTACACTTATCAGAGCAAGCAATAAAAAAATGACAGAAAATATTGATCGCATAAATGTAACTTGTAAGGAATGACTGTCCACTGTAGTAGATTTTAGGAATGATTGTTCATAAAGTTTAAAGTTATTATATGTTGACCAATATAGTTTTAAACTTTTCAACCTAGTCAATTTGATTCTAAATCTTTTAACAATTTTATTCATCATGAATGGTTAAAGCTTTAGTCCTTTCTAGGTACAACTACTCCGTTTGCCTCATTAAAGTGTGTTGACACCTAAATTTTTCACCCTAAGATCTCTCATTTATTTTATAAAATTTAGGGATTGAATCCATTGATAGAATTAGAGTTTGATCCTAACAAATATATATATCAAACATTGTGTGGTCTTGCACCATTTATAAATTAAGGACATTTGAAACTAGCACGTCTGCATCGAACATCGACTTGTGGTGAGATTGTGAATATTTAGAGAACTAGCCCGTTACATGATCGACTAATCTCAATTTGTTTGCCTTCTACACTTAGATCCTTCCAAGCATATTGATGTATTAATGCTATCCAATTTGTTCTTGTTCTATTTATTCCATCCTATATTCCCATGTCCCTCACTTGTTCATCAAAATCCAAAAAGGTTCTTTCAAGTCCAACACATTTCACTCGGTATTGCAGAGGAAGAAAGTCCTTCATGTTATAAACATCACCTACAAATAAACTTACATATGTAGAGAATATTTCGTCCGCACACTCAAATATACATATTAGCTCCCATAGAATGTTTTGGCATTTTCAAACTACATTGGGAATTTCGCCAACAAAAGTTACCTTGAAGAAATTAGTGTTTTGACCCCCTTTATTTAAATGGAAAAATCGTAAGCGCAAGGGACCTTGGGCTTACTGAAGGCCACTGGGCCATTGCAGAGCATCATAGAGATATTGCAAAGGGCCCTCGACTCGCTCCTTAGTAGAGTCAGGCCTCTCGGCAGAAAAGAACCAGAAGGGAACATTGGCTTGAGCTGCAAGTGCCATGTGACATGCTTTTACTAGGCATGCCACCACCTGGTACCAAATTTCCCTTTCTTTGAAAAGTGGTTTTTTATTTATATATTTGTCTGTCCAAATTTTGACCCCTTTCATCCAACTGACTCGATATTCATGCTCATGGAAACTTGAGTTTTCCAAAACATTTGTCTATTTTCTAGGAAAGTCTTGATGTTCTAAGTACAAACAAGACGTCATTGCAATCTAATTTGGAGAACTGAGTTTTGTTTCAACATATTGTGACCCTCCCAAAGTGAATTTGAAAGTTTAATAGATTGTTGAGAAAGCACAAATAACCAACCCTTTTGCAAGATAGCACTTTCACTTCGCACAAAGTACTCCAAGCCCTACCAATGGGTAATTAGTTTCTCATTAATTATTTGATTGATATTCATGTTCACGGAAAACTCGTGACTTGAGTTTTCCAAAACATTTGTCCATTTTCTAGGAAAGTCTTGATGTTCTAAGTACAAACAAGATGTCATTCCAGTCTCATTTGAAGAACTGAGTTTTGTTTCAACATATTGTGACCCTCCCAAGGTGAATTCAAGAAAGTTTAACATACAGCTGAGCAGGCACCAATAACCAACCCTCTTGCAAGATAGCATTTATGCTTCGCACGAAATATCTCAAGCCCTACCAATGGGCAATTAATTTCTCATTAATTATTTGATTGATTTTAACTAGAGTCGCCACTAATGTTAGGAGCTAAGTAAGATGTGGGAGATCGCTTATTTCTACGAACTAATATTCATAAAGCCGGGGACTTTATGATGGGTACCTTTTCCTTTTATAATATGCTTTGCATTCAATCTTCCCTCTCTTATTCTTTTGATTTTTTTAGAAGAAATGGAAATCTAAGTAATCATGTACGGAGACTCAAAAAATAAAAACAATTAATAATAACAAAGAAAGTAAAAGATGAAGAAAGAAATAACCCGAACCGTACCAGGCAACATTACACATATACAATGTTTTGTTATTCAAGACAGGATTCCCTTGAGCTATGCATAGTACATAATGGATATGAGTTTCCTATTCTAGGTGACAAAGATCTATACTTCACTAGATGAAACCGGATTAATTCTGACTGAACTAATCTTGTAAATCAATAATCATCTAATATGCCATCCAGACTTTTGTATTATACATTTACGATTTGTTTTCAGGACTATTCTGATTTAATCTAAGTAAGCGCTTGCGAGTAAAAAAACAGCTAATTGAATGCTTATGAGCTAAGTAAAGCTATATGCATGACCAGAAAGGTAAAAAGATCCCAACTCTTAGGGTGGACGAAAGCGCAGGTTAAAGGCCAACACTACGTAGAAAACGACGATGAGAATGTGACATCCAGTTTTTTCGGGTTTTAATTGGACTGGATAAATAAGATCCTGTCTCATCGCTCGTCAATTTATTGCCGAGTCCGAAATTTCAAGAAAGAAATTATCGGAGGAAAAATCGAAGACCGGAAGAAAATAAAAAGGGAATGAGGAAAGGAAAATAATAGAAATAAGAAAATTAGGTTTCCTTATTAAAGTATTATTTTCTTTCCCTTTTTCTTTTCTTTTTCTCTCTCTCTCTCTCTCTTTTCTCTCTCTTCTCTCTCCTCTCCCCTCTCTCTTCGTGCGGACACACCCCCACCGAACACTCCCCTTGCCAATTTTAAATTGGCTTCTCCTCCTCCTTATTTTCCTCTTTTGACCAGTCAAACTCCCTCCTTTATCTCTTCTCTCTCTTCTTGCCCCCACTCTCTCGTGACCAACCCTTCTTCTCCTTTCTTTCTTTTGTGCGAACCAGCAAGCGGAAGAAGAAGGAGAGCCGCTCGCCGTCGCCGCCGCACGCCGCCGAGCCGCCGTCCGCGCCGCCCACGCACGCCGCGTGCTCCGCCACCGCCCCTTCGTGTTTGCCATCCCCGCCGTGCGCCGTCCAGCTCCCAACCGCCTCTGTTCAGCTCCGTCTTGGCCAGCACCAGCCACGATCCGGCCACCTCCGGCCACCGTGGGCCACCGCTCGGCCTCGCCAAGCCACCACCCGCTCTCCCGACCTCTTGCCGCCCCCAACACTCTCTCTTTCTTGCTGTTTTGTGGCCGAACCAGCAAACCCACGGAGTGGGTTTCCAGCTGTTCGTGGGCCGTTTTGGGCCATTTCCGGGCCCCGAACCCGAGCCGTGCTTTGGGAAGAATTGTTCCTCGCGTCGCCGCCGTCGGATTGATCCGATTTGCGCGCGATTTGGTGAGTAATCTCACTAATCCTGGATTAGTTGGCTAATTATGCTTTAGGTTGGTTTAGTTTTAATTCATTATGCTTAGGTTGTTAGATTAGAATTAATTAGCAATTATTAGTCAATTGTGATGTGATTTAGATAAATTGATTGTGTAATTAGTAAGTAGACGTGGTCTACTAATTATTGGAAGTGCCTCGGGATTTTTCCCGACCCTTAGTGGGCTCCAATTAGGCTTTTCAGGCCTAAGTGGAATTTTTAGCATTTAAATATTAATTTTCGGAATTAAATTAAATAATTATTTATTTTCCGAAAATTCAACTGAGATGGCCCGGGACCGGAATATTGTGCTGATGATTGTGGTGAAGTCCGTTTATTTAATCGGGCTTTAATTTGAGTTAAATGAGATTTTTAATATTAATTATTATTCGAAATTAATTAAATAATTATTTATTTTCCGAAAATTCAACTGAGATGGTCTGGAACCGGAAAATTATGCTGATGACCGTGGTGAAGTCCGTTTATGTAATCGGGCTTTATTTTGAGCTAAATTGAATTTTTAATAATAATTATTTAATTTTCGAAATTAATAAATAAATTAATTATTTTTCGGAAATTAAGATTTTGATGGCCGACGACCGAAATCTCGTGCTGATTGTCGTGGCGCAGTCCGTTTATTTATTTGAGCTCTACGTTGTATGGAATTGAATAAATTGTGATATTTTAGGGATTTACCCTAAATTGATTGGAATTGATTGTGATTGAATTGTTGATTGGTAAATGGCCAAGTATGTTATTCAGCATTTTAATGCTTTGTTGAGTTAATTTAATTATTTGATTGAGAAATCGTTGGGCATTGGTTGTCGATATTGAAAGTGAATTGGTAACCACTGCAAAGAGGACACGTGGCTCGGTGAATTGGAGTGTCACCTGGGAAAATGCACGTGAGTTCAGTGGTTGAATATGTCACCTTGGCGAAAAGGTCGCCTGAGAGAATGCACGTGGCTCGGAGACTCGGTATGTACTCCTGGAGAATGCACGTGGGCTCGGTGACAGAGGCTGGCATCTAAAAGGGCACGTGGGCTCGGCGACTTGATGCATCGCTTTGGTGAAATGCACCTGAGAGAATGCACGTGGGCCCGGGCATCTAAAAGGGCACGTGGGCTCGGCGACTTGATGCATCGCTTTGGTGAAATGCACCTGAGAGAATGCACGTGGGCCCGGGCATCTAAAAGGGCACGTGGGCTCGGCGACTTGATGCATCGCTTTGGTGAAATGCACCTGAGAGAATGCACGTGGGCCCAGGCATCTAAAAGGGCACGTGGGCTCGGTGACTTGATGCATCACTTTGGCGAAAAGGGTCGCCTGAGAGAATGCACGTGGGCCCAAGGTTCGAGGCACGTGGACTCGGAGACTTGGAAGGTCATCCTGGAGATTACACGTGGCCTAGCTTTTAAATATCCCACAGTGGGGATTGATTTGTTTGGCATGTAATCGACTAGGTCGATGCTTTGATTTGATGTTGTGAATTGATTGCCTGAATGGAAATGACCGTGAGTGGTTTTGTTGGAATATAATCGACTAGGTCGATTTGATCGATGCTTCGATCGGTGATATGATTGCTTGGGTGCCTATTATGAATTGTACTGACTTGCAGGTGGGATCTGAGACCAAGGTAAGTCCTCTGCCCTGTGCGTGTTTAGGCAGCCTTTAGTATAGTAGTTTACTAATCGGGCTTAGTGGGGTAGAACTCGCTGAGACGTAGTCTCATCCCAGTTTGGGGAAAAACATTTCAGGACCCGATAAGGAGCTGAGGAGGAGAAGTCTGGGAAGGAGATCTTGGAGGTGAAACTTGAAGGGAAGGATTTTGAAAGAAGAAGATAATACCGAGATGGGCCTTGAGTATGGCATGGATGGATTGAGATCCTACCTTCTTTTGAGATCTCTTTTTGATGTGAATAGTTATGAAGTGGTTTGTGTTTTGTATAAAAGTTTGGTTATAAATTTCAATATGAAAAATATGGCCCTGCTTTTCTATCCCATTATTTTATTGTCTGGGGATTTTAATTGCTTCCGCATGTGCTTAATAACTGAAAGGGTCGGCGATACTAGTCCTGGGATATCGCATTATAAAATCGACCAAATAGAAGGATGTGCACGTGCCTGAGGATCGGGGCGTGACAGAGAATACTTCCGAAAACCGTAAATAACAAACTACACACATACTGAATGTAATGTAAAAGCAAATCTAACGCAACAGAAACGTATTGGATGAAGCAAAATCATGCAGACAACAACAAAGTCAGTCCAGGATACTTCGAGGGACCGAACATGGACGAAACATACTCTGTCCAATACCATCACGCAAGGAGAACAACCAGGCGACCTGATTCAGCCCCTAACAAGTTCATATGAAGGGGTTTAATAAAGCAAATTTCATATTAAATAGCGTGAAAGATGAATCCTACACCTTTTGATTCTCAAGCTTTTTCTTCCTCTCACAGCTTTCTAATCTTGTCTAATTCTGATTTTCCTTTACCACCCCTCACTCAAATCTCCCTTTTTGTTGAGCCTCGCTCGTAATGAGGGGGATTGGCTGGAAACTCTATAAATAGTGCTCAAGTCTCTCCTCTAACCCTAATTCTCACTTGTATCCTCACCTAAGGGGCGTTTACCTAACGCTACATGTGAGGGGGGCCGCCTCATTGAACCAGTGATACGGAGGGCAATAGAGGAAAATGACTTGATGTGTGGATCCCCTTTATATGTGGGTAATCCATTTTCTGCTTCCGCTTTATATTCGATGGATCCCAAAACAGGTGCGTTAAGCTTTCTACTCAATTATATATATATATATATATATATATATATATATATATATATATTTGTTCTAGTTATAGAGATCATGGGGTTGCGCAATTTGCGTCCAACAATATATACGTAAGAAAAGGGAGAAATATGTATGCACGTAGTGCAAAATCTACTCTTGTATGAATATGGATAGATTGCTAATGAGAACTTCTGACGTGTTGTGTTTGGTAGGTGGAAGTGGGAGGATGGCTTCTGCCGCCATTTTTATTCTGGAGATTATCATCAACTCAAGACCGTGGAAAAAGGATTAAGCAGAAGAGACAACGGTACTGCTTGAGGGGAACTGCTAAATTTTCTTTTCCTTTTTTTTGGTTCCTCTGTGGCTTTGGTTCTAGGCTTTAATGTTTTTATACTGTGGTTTTCGTACTGAATGTTTGTGTTATATGATCCATCCTTTGGTACGATAGCCTTGCACAACTTAATGACATGTTCACCATCTTCTTCATGTTAATGAGAGTTGAGCTCTCGAAATATAGAAAGAACAAACAAAAAAGAAGTGAAAGGGCTAAGCATTAAGTTATTTCGCCACGCATTCTATGAGTTATAATTGAGTGCATTTATTTCATTATTGACACCCATGTAAACAAATTAAAATGTGTGATAAATTTTCCTAGATGATCTAATCAAACATTGGAGACTGATGGGGGATCGACACCTATGTAGAAGATCGTAACCCATCATAGCAAACCCCACGTGCAAAAGAAGCGCGGGTGGGCCCGTGACATGACTTTGGGCTCTGTTTTCAGTGCGGTTTTTTGCATTATGCTCCACATGCTATGCCTTGTTTCTCTATAGGCAGTCTTGGTACATTTTCGCTTAGAAAAATCGAGATAAACTGTATTCAGGCATAATTTTCTAAAAGTCAGGTGCTGCGATATTACCTTGATATGAGAAACTAGATACTTTTGAAAAAAAAAAATATTTTGTTCTTTGAAAATATTTATCTTTTAGTACAATATTTTGAGTCATTTTTTAAGTATGCTGCCATAAAAAATTTATTCTTCGAACTAGCACGATGAGATTTTTTAAGAACCATGTTGTTTTACGTCTTTGTTTCAACTTAGATGAAGAGACAAGAAATCTCATCTCGTAACATGAATGATTGGTTGCCCAAGTGACTTACTTGTGATGTCACACAAAATTTTCATATGTTATTTGAGCATTTTTATTTGGAAATTTCACATGATTCAATGTGTGCTTGAGCACCACAATGCTTCACATATTGAGATCCGCAGAATTGCTCAGGTAATTGTGGACTATCCTTTACATCCCAGTTTTAAGAATACTTACACATGGTTATGTGTGTGTTTGATCACCAAAGTAGATTCACTAATTGAGACTCATGCGGCACTCAAAAATCGTTTTTTTTTTTAATGGGATGTTTATCATCTCATGGTATATGATTACATCAAGAAAAGAACAAAAAAAGTCACAACCTATTATATTGATATCAATTTAGTCATAAACCTTTTAGTTAAATCAATTTAGTCATAACTCATTTCACATTAGTATCAATTCAATCTATTTAGCCAATTTTGACCCAAAATTGCTAATGTGAATGTTGGCAATCCTATGTGGCACGATTGACGATGGCGTAATAATTTTTTAAAATTTTTTGATTTTTTTTGAATTTTTTTGAATTTTTTTTGAATTTTTTTTAAAAATTTTTTTCCCTTTTTCCTTTCTTTTTACCCCTCCTCTTCCCTACCAGCCACAAACGAGTGCTGGCAAGGGCTAGACCCTCGTGGTCTCAGCCAGGGCAGCAATGCCTTTACCAACCCTTACTTGTGGCTAGTTGTTGGCCATGGCCTTGTATCCCAAGCCATAGAAAAGAGAAGGGAAAAAAAAAGAAAGAATTTTAAAAAATTAATACAAAAATCAAAAAATATTTAAAAATTAAAAACATGTCTATGTTAGCATTAGCTATGCCATATAGTGTGGTTGATATTGGTGTAGCAAGTTTTAGCCTAAATTGATTGGATAAACTGAATTGGTATCAATATAAAAAAGTTTAACACTAATTTGGTCAAATTAAAAAATTTAAAATTGAATTGGCACAAATATGATAGGTTGGAGATTTTTTTTGTATTTTTCGCCAATCACATCCAAGAGAGCATGATTGTATTTTATACGTTGGGGATTTGAGCAATGCAGTGAGACGCCCTATGTGACATCCAGAATTTTCAGTATTGTTTTCTATTAAATTAATAGGACATTTCATTGACGTGTCTATAGGGTTGTTCTCAGCGCTGATCACTCTCGAGATAACTAGACTAGCTGGGTAAGCCATTAAAGAATATTAAGGCAATAGACTTGAGAATTCGACCAGGAAGCGGCTTCTCGACCGTGTTCATCTTTAGAGGTCATTACTGCACAGTAAAGATCGAATTGAGATCAGAGATAGGTCGGTTCGACTGAGATGTGTGGCCGATCGTGGGTGACTCCACTAAATTGGAAAATTCTCGTCGACCGGCACTAATTTGGTTTTCTGTCGTTTTGGTACCCTGTGTTGGTAGTCGAGCCCTCGAGATCTTCACGACAATTGAGAGTCGCCAATGTGTCAAGTGGGTTCATTGTGGTTCGAAGAAAATCGACCACGAGTCAATTGCCCTAAAAAGTTCTGAAAACTACCCGATAGTCTAGGTCACACTAAAAGCACGCCGGAGTGAAATTAACCGTCGATTTGAGTCAGATTTCAGAAATCGAAAGTTCAGTGATGTCACAAGCTATTTTAGGAGCATCGACTCAGTCTCAGAAGATTTTCGGAGATTCGGGAAATTTTACGGAAATTGGGTTCGGACGTCGCGGAAATTTGGCAGAAATTCAGATTAGCTAAATTAATGGGAAATTTGACTTTTCGGGTTGAGCCTCTGTGTGTCGGAGATTTATAGAAAATTTCTTGGGATTTTTCATCATCGAAATTGGACCTCAATTTGGAGAATTGAGTGAGGAAATTGAAGACAAGAAATTGGAAATTCGGAGCTTTGCAAGGGCAGCAATATTGGGCCTTCAAAATTTGTTATTTTAGAGAAATTATAAGTGGGAAAGTATTAGTGGACATAAAGTTAATGCAAGGGATAATTTTGAGGACTTTTGAGGCCAAAATTATGATGAATCTTAGATATTTTAGCCTTGATCCAATCCTTTTAATAAAGCAAAAGCCAGCTGTTTTCTCCCCGTCGCTGTCTCTCACCGCCTCTATCCCTATCTCGTTTGAAGAAACGTGCAGCCTCTTCAATCTTCTATCTCTGCCTTGCTTTTCATCCTTTTTATCCTTTTCTTTCGTTCACTCACCGAACGGAAACCCACACACTCCACCAACGTTGGTCTTCTCTTCTCCAAGTCCACTTCTTTGCCTAGTACCAGCAAAGCTTGTGTTAGCCTTCGAAACCCCAGAGAGTTTCCTCTCCCAGGCGGCCACCATCCACCGAAGAAGAAATCTCCACGCGTCTTCTTCTTCAGACGCATGAAGTAGCCGCCTCATCCGTGAAGAACAAACTCCACCGAAGCCCCTGTTGATTTAATCCACCTCACGCGCCCACGATCCAGTCAACGGCGCCCTTTCCTCCACCGTTTGTTGACCTCTGAAGCAGCGCCCATCTCCACTACTTCGTGTCTCCTCCAGCAACATTGAAGACTTACCGAAGCTGCTCCTCACGTCCGCGTCTTCAATCTTCTCCAGCCCGTCGACCCAGCGAAGCCACGAAGTCTTGGACTGCCGAAACATTGAAGAAACTCCAATGCACGAAGACCAAAGCTGCTGCTCGCTCAGCTCACGTCTTCAGCTGAAGCCGCGCTCGAATCCAGCTGCCAGGCGCCCTTCACTCAGTCAACGAAGCAGCGAGTTCTCAGCTGGACGCCTCCGTGTTGACCCAGCAGCTCACGCCTGCTGTTCCATTTTCGTGATGCCATCTCCAGCAGCCCAGCGAATTCCAAGCCCAGTCGTCCGTGTATTTTCAGCCCAAGTCCAGGTTCCACGCCCAGCAAAGCCCATCTCCAGTTGAGCTTGCTTCAGCCCATCTGCAGAGGCATTTCTAGCCCAGCATAAATTGAATTAGAAGCCCAGTAATTTCAGTCTTTTGGGCCCAGCAAAGACAGGCCCAATTCAGTTTTATTTCAAGCCCATTTTCAGAAATTGTAGTCTTCAAGTCCAGTTTTTGAAGCCCAATCGCAGCTAGGCCCCAGTCCAAGAGCAAGCCCATTCCAGTGCAAGAACAAATCTAAATTGGGCTGAGATTTGTTGGGCCAAGCTTAAGGCCCGGTCCAAGTCCGCCGGTGTTGTCGAAAGTCCCATTTCGACCGCCGTCGCGTCGCCGTTGCGGTGATTCGATCCCCGCTTTTGATCAAGTGAGTTTTACTCACTAATGCTTTATTAGTTTGCTAATTATGTCTTAGGGTTGGTTAGATTTAATTACATGCACTTAGGTGGTTAGATTAGGTTAGAACAATTAATTTAGTGACTTAATGATGCATGTTAGGTGGTTAGACCTAGCTATTAGCAAGTAGAAATGTTTGGTTATTTATTGAATGCATCTCGGGATTTTTCCCGACCCGTTTCGGGCTCCAATAAGGCAATATGGGCCTAAATTGGATTTTTTTATGTTTATTTATTTATTTTCGAAATTTATTTATTTAATTATTTATTTTTCCGGAAATTCAACCGGGATGGCCGGTGACCGGAATTTCGTGCTGATTGTCATGGTGCAGTCCGTTTATTTATTTGAGCTCTACGTTGTGTGGACTTGAATTTATTGTGGAATTTTAGGAATTGTCCTAAATTGTTTGTTATTGAATATTTGATTGGTTGTTGGCCGAATATGGGTATATAGCGCCAGTACGTTGATGGGCTATATAGTAGGGAGAACGGTGAGAGCTAACTGAGAATGTTATTGGCTGAGACCAATCAGGTACGATGTTATTGGACATACGTGGTTCGGTGATTAGAAGTATCACTGGCGAAAACGGCGCCTTAAAGAACGCACGTAAATGACTTATAGACAAACGTGGTTCGGTGATTATGGAAATATCACTGGTGAAAACGACGCCTTAAAGAACTCACGATGTTGTCTATAACCGATGTCACCTTGGCGAAAACGGAGCCCTAGAAAGGACACGTGGTTCGGTGATCGAGGATATCACTTGTGAAAACGGCGCCTTAAAGAACGCACGGTGTCGGTGATCGGTATATCATTGGCGAAAACGACGCCCGAGAAACACATGTGATTTGGTGAATGAGTACACCACTGGGAAAGCGTGGTATGAGTGGGAATGACCTAGTGAGGGTCTAATTGACATGTAATCGACTTAGTCGATTGGCCAGTGCTTGATCGGATGTCGTGAATTGTTTGAATGTATGTGTTTAACCTTGAATTGCAGGTTGGAACTGAGGCTAAGGTAAGTCCTCTGACTCGTGTTGTGCTTAGGCAACCGTATGGCGTATTAGTTTACTAATCGAGTCGTAGGGGGTAGGACTCGCTGAGACGTGGTCTCATTGGTTATTGAATAACCATTTCAGGAACCTGAGGAGAAGCTAAGGAAGAGGAACCTGAAGGGGAGAAAGACTTTTGAAGAAGAAGACGATCCAGAGAGGGATCTTGATTATAACCCGGATGTGGATTGAGATCCCATCCCTTTTGTAAACCCTGTCTTAGCATAGATAGGTGTGAGACAAGTATGTTGTGAATAGTATTGTAAATATATTATAAGTTGTGCTGTTAATGAAAGTGTGGTTATGAATTTCAATATGAAAAATATGGCCTACTTTCCTATCCCATTGTTTTATTGTCTGGGGATTTATAACTGCTTCCGCATGTGCTTAGAAAGAAAGAAAGGGTCGGCGATACATAGTCCTGGGATATCGCATTCTAAAATCGACCAAGTAGAAGGATGTGCGCGCGTCCGAGGATCGGGGCGTGACATCCCCTTTTTGTGGTATTAGAGCGAAGTTCAAGATTGGAGTGATAAGGAGCGTTGACCATGGGATAGTTAGTAGGAACGGCCTTTAAATTCATGCTGGTGCATGTCTGTGTTAGCTGAATGCTAGAATTGTTTGTTGTGTGTGGATCGCTCACCTTCTAATTCGTTGTGGATTTAGAAGACGGGTTTCAGTATAAAGACTGAACCATGAGCGAGCAGGAGCTGAGAACTCCTAGTAAGAGGACAATGTCCTCTGTGACTCGGGATAAAGCACCAACAAAGGTTGGTACCTGAGGTGGTTGTGGCAGAGTGTCGACTTTGGCCAGCTCGAGTGTAAAAGTACCACTGTAGGTTGGTACTAGTGTAGCAGTGTCGAATGATCCTCAGTTCGATGGGATCGTTCTGATGCTAGTGTTCCTTGGGAATTGGATGAGCTAGAAGGGTCAAGATCGAACTGCCGTCAATGTTGCAACCGTCATTGTCGCCTCACCTACTGAGATCCAGAGTGGAGATGCGATTCGAGAGTGAGTCAGTGCATTCGAGCCGAGGTATAGATCCAGTTCAGGCAGAAATGGAAATCGATCAGGGAAAAGACCGAGGTCGAGAGAAAAGTATTCAATTCCACTCATGAGGAAGGGTGGGGTAGTCAAGTCAGCACCGAGTCAAATAGATCAGGTTGTCTCCAGACGCGATAATGGAGATTGGTCTTATGTCCTTCCTAAGACGCGAAATTGTTTAGAGTATAGCCAACAGAGATATCTGGTCGGGAGTGGTCCTAGCAGACTGATGGGACAACCAGAAAGAGTGTGTGCTATCACTTGGCAGGAGATAAAAGACTCACCTGATAGGTGTCGGAATTGTAGAAGGAAGTATGGATAAATCCAGTGTTCGAGTATGATTAGAACATGCTGTGATGATGACCAACATGGCCATCAAGTGAAGGACTATCAGTGGAAGTCTAAGGTAGCATAGACATCGCTACTGCAGCCAGAACGCCACTGGGATGGCGAAAGGAATGGGAGTAGAATTGACCTTGCATCGATCAGAGAAAGAATATGTTGGAGGTGATTTTATCAGAGTAGTGCAACAGAGTTTGGTGCTGAGTTGGTAGAACTTAAATTATTGAAGTAAAAATGAAAGAGAGGGGAATCACTAGCAATAGTTGTGCTTGGCTAGTTGCTAAGGTGTGAGTTTGATGTCACGTGAATAGTGTGGGTTCATGGAGCATCTTGTGAGAATGAACCATGATCTTGGAGTAATCTAGTTTAATCCATTAGCATGTGAAAGTATCAAGGTTATTGGGAGTCGAAAAGAATCTTCGATTTCATTAATCTCATTGGCTGAAGGCAACTTGTTTGTTAGATGGAGGTTGCCAAGGTTGCTTGGCGATTGTCTTGGGTAGGACGGATTGGAGAACTAGAGATGGAGGACATCTCATTGGTTTAAGAATTTCTAGATGTGTTGTCACAAGAACTGTCAGACCGTCGTCAGAGAAAGAGATAGAAAGTGCGATCGAGCCAGCACCAGGATAGAGCCACTCTCGAAGGCGTCTTACCAACTGTTGTGATTTGAATTGGTAGAACTGAAGATGCAAATGTGAAGATTGATGAATGAGGAATTCATGCATATCAGTGCATCACTTTGGGGAAACATACATTTTGTTTGTGAGAAAAAGAAAGTTGGTTTGTTGCGAGTATGCATCAACCATCAGCAACTCAATTAGGTGACAATCAAGAACAAGTGTTCATTGCCGAAGATCAATGAATGGTGTGAGTAGTTATAAAGAGCGTAGATGTTTTAAAGGTCGACTTGAAGATAGGTTTTCATTAGTTGAGAACCAAGAAAGAGGTTATACCGAAGACGGTGTGTTGTACTTGATATGGCTTTGGTGAGTATAATGTAATGCTATTTGGCTTGGCGAACACTCCATTAATTGTCATGGATTTGACAACCCGAGTGTTCGAGGAATATTGAGTTCAGTTTGTGATCGTACCTTTCAATGATATTCTAGTGTATTCGAGAAATGCTAAGGAGCCCGAGAGACACCTAAAATTGGTGAAAGAATTTCCATGGGCCCGATCAAGACCAAGTCAGTTATCAATGGGCCGAGACTGACGATAGTATCAGAGATCAGAAGCCGTATGGGTTGTATAAGTCACTTAAGAAAGTTTGTGGAAAAAAAAAAGCCTTAACATCAGTGTTGTCATTGACTCGACTCCTGAAGAAAGGAGAGAAGTTCATACGGACAAACAAGTGCGAGAGTAGTTTTCAAAAGCTGAAGGAAAAGCTGACTACCGCACCGGTACTGACGATTCCATCTGGTCTTAGAGGATTCGAGATTTATAGTGATGCGTCTTTCAGAGGATTGGGTTGCGTGTTGATGCAACCTGGCAGAATGGTTGCATACGCTTCTTGTCAGTTGAGACCTCATGAATTGAACTATCCAATGCATGGCTTAGAGCTCGCAGCCATTATATTTGCCCTAAAAATTTGGAGACATTACTTGTGCGGGGAAAAGTTTCAGATCTTTACGGACCATCAAAGTCTCAAGTATTTGTTCTCTCAGAAGGAGTTGAACATGAGACAGTGCCGATGGAAGGAATTGCTGAAAGACTACGACTGTGATATTTTATATCACCTAGGGAAGGCGAACAAGATCGCCGATGCATTGAGTCAGAAGTCTTCGGTAGCGCAAATCTTGGTTAAGGATTGGAACTTAATTGAGAGAGTTCGGGATTCAGAATTCAAATTTGAGGTAGGCCACCTTTCAAGTTTTATGGCCACCTTCATAATTGAACCGGAAGTCCAAGTTAGAATCAAACAACTCCAACCGACAGACCCAGATGTACAGAGAATTCTTCAGGAAGACGCAGAGAAAAGAAAGGCTGTCGCTGATGACGGGACACTAAGATTCCAAGGACGATTAGTTGTACCTGACGATGTAGAGCTTAGAGAAGAAATTTTATCTGAAGCATATCGTAGCAGTTACAGCATTCATCCTGGAAGCACTAAAATCTATCAGAATCTTCGTCAACACTATTGGTGGTCAGGTATGAAGGCGGATATCGCCAAGCATGTGGCCAAGTGTTTGACACGTCAACAAGTAAAAGCTCAACATTGCAAGCCGGGAGGACTTCTGCAACCTCTCGCGATTCCAGAATGGAAATGGGAGCATATCACGATGGATTTCATGACTGGACTACCAAGGAGTCAGAGAGGGAATGATTCGATCTGGGTGGTAGTCGATAGATTGACAAAGTCGGCTCACTTCATTGCAGTTCGAAAAGACCTCAGTTTGGATAGGCATGCAGACCTATATGTGCGCCAAGTGGTTCGAATGCATGGAGTGCCGATTACGATAACATCCGATAGAGACCCGAGATTTACTGCTGCTTTTTGGAAGAGCTTGCAGAGTGCTCTTGGTACAAAGCTTCAGTACAGTACGGCTTATCATCCTCAGACGGATGGCCAGTCCGAGAGGACAATACAAACCCTCGAGGACATGCTAAGAGCATATGTGATAGACTTCAAAGAAAGTTGGGAAGATCAACTTCATCTCGTAGAATTTGCCTATAACAATAGTTATCAACAGAGTATTCAGATGGCTCCTTTTGAAGCGCTGTATGGCAGAGCGTGCAGAACTCCAGTATGTTGGGATGAAGTCGGGGAAAGAAAGATAACAGGCCCAGAGTTGGTTCAGCAGTCAGTAGATGCCGTGGCAGTTATTAGAGACAGATTCAAGACAGCGCAGAGCAGGCAGAAAAGTTACACAGATAAGCGCCGGAGGTCTTTGGAATTCCAAGTTGGTGATCACGTTTTTCTAAAAGTGTCACCAATGAGGGGAACTTCGCGCTTTGGTAAGAAAGGCAAACTGAGTCCGAGGTACGTAGGTCCGTTTGAGATTCTTGAGAGAATCGGGACCTTAGCGTATCGTCTTGCGTTGCCGCCAAGATTGGCGCAAGTGCATGACGTCTTTCACGTGTCGATGTTGAGGAAGTACGAGCCTGACTCGACCCACGTGCTCAATTTCGAGGAATTGGACGTGGATGTCCGTGTATCATACGTCGAAAGACCGGTCCACATTGTCGATCGCAAAGAGCAAGTTCTGCGTACAAAGACTATTCCCTTAGTCAAAGTGGTCTGGCAACACCACGGTACAGAAGGAGCAACATAGGAGACTGAGGAGTCAATGAGAGAATTGTACTCCCACCTTTTTAATCAAGTCTTGTAAGGTTTAAATTTCGAGGACGAAATTTTTATAAGAGGGGAAGAGTTGTGACATCCAGAATTTTCAGTATTGTTTTCTATTAAATTAATCGGGCATTTCATTGACGTGTCTATAGGGTTGTTCTCAGAGCTGATCACTCTCGAGATAACTAGACTAGTTGGGTAAGCCATTAAAGAATATTAAGGCAATAGACTTGAGAATTCGACCAGGAAGCGGCTTCTCGACCGTGTTCATCTTTAGAGGTCATTACTGCACAGTAAAGATCGAATTGAGATCAGAGATAGGTCGGTTCGACTGAGATGTGTGGCCGATCGTGGGTGACTCCACTAAATTGGAAAATTCTCGTCGACCGGCACTAATTTGATTTTCTGTCGTTTTGGTACCCTGTGTTGGTAGTCGAGCCCTCGAGATCTTCACGAAAATTGAGAGTCGCCAATGTGTCAAGTGGGTTCATTGTGGTTCGAAGAAAATCGACCACGAGTCAATTGCCCTAAAAAGTTCTGAAAACTACCCGATAGTCTAGGTCACACTAAAAGCACGCCGGAGTGAAATTAACCGTCGATTTGAGTCAGATTTCAGAAATCGAAAGTTCAGTGATGTCACAAGCTATTTTAGGAGCATCGACTCAGTCTCAGAAGATTTTCGGAGATTCGAGAAATTTTACGGAAATTGGGTTCGGACGTCGCGGAAATTTGGTAGAAGTTCAGATTAGCTAAATTAATGGGAAATTTGACTTTTCGGGTTGAGCCTCTGTGTGTCGGAGATTTATAGAAAATTTCTTGGGATTTTTCATCATCGAAATTGGACCTCAATTTGGAGAATTGAGTGAGGAAATTGAAGACAAGAAATTGGAAATTCGGAGCTTTGCAAGGGCAGCAATATTGGGCCTTCAAAATTTGTTATTTTAGAGAAATTATAAGTGGGAAAGTATTAGGGGACATAAAGTTAATGCAAGGGATAATTTTGAGGACTTTTGAGGCCAAAATTATGATGAATCTTAGATATTTTAGCCTTGATCCAATCCTTTTAATAAAGCAAAAGCCAGCTGTTTTCTCCCCGTCGCTGTCTCTCACCGCCTCTATCCCTATCTCGTTTGAAGAAACGTGCAGCCTCTTCAATCTTCTATCTCTGCCTTGCTTTTCATCCTTTTTATCCTTTTCTTTCGTTCACTAACCGAACGGAAACCCACACACTCCACCAACGTTGGTCTTCTCTTCTCCAAGTCCACTTCTTTGCCTAGTACCAGCAAAGCTTGTGTTAGCCTTCGAAACCCCAGAGAGTTTCCTCTCCCAGGCGGCCACCATCCACCGAAGAAGAAATCTCCACGCGTCTTCTTCTTCAGACGCATGAAGTAGCCGCCTCATCCGTGAAGAACAAACTCCACCGAAGCCCCTGTTGATTTAATCCACCTCACGCGCCCACGATCCAGTCAACGGCGCCCTTTCCTCCACCGTTTGTTGACCTCTGAAGCAGCGCCCATCTCCACTACTTCGTGTCTCCTCCAACAACATTGAAGACTTACCGAAGCTGCTCCTCACGTCCGCGTCTTCAATCTTCTCCAGCCCGTCGACCCAGCGAAGCCACGAAGTCTTGGACTGCCGAAACATTGAAGAAACTCCAGTGCACGAAGACCAAAGCTGCTGCTCGCTCAGCTCACGTCTTCAGCTGAAGCCGCGCTCGAATCCAGCTGCCAGGCGCCCTTCACTCGGTCAACGAAGCAGCGAGTTCTCAGCTGGACGCCTCCGTGTTGACCCAGCAGCTCACGCCTGCTGTTCCATTTTCGTGATGCCATCTCCAGCAGCCCAGCGAATTCCAAGCCCAGTCGTCCATGTATTTTCAGCCCAAGTCCAGGTTCCACGCCCAGCAAAGCCCATCTCCAGTTGAGCTTGCTTCAGCCCATCTGCAGAGGCATTTCTAGCCCAGCATAAATTGAATTAGAAGCCCAGTAATTTCAGTCTTTTGGGCCCAGCAAAGACAGGCCCAATTAAGTTTTATTTCAAGCCCATTTTCAGAAATTGTAGTCTTCAAGTCCAGTTTTTGAAGCCCAATCGCAGCTAGGCCCAAGTCCAAGAGCAAGCCCATTCCAGTGCAAGAACAAATCTCAATTGGGCTGAGATTTGTTGGGCCAAGCTTAAGGCCCGGTCCAAGTCCGCCGGTGTCGTCGAAAGTCCGATTTCGACCGCCGTCGCGTCGCCGTTGCGGTGATTCGATCCCCGCTTTTGATCAAGTGAGTTTTACTCACTAATGCTTTATTAGTTTGCTAATTATGTCTTAGGGTTGGTTAGATTTAATTACATGCACTTAGGTGGTTAGATTAGGTTAGAACAATTAATTTAGTGACTTAATGATGCATGTTAGGTGGTTAGACCTAGCTATTAGCAAGTAGAAATGTTTGGTTATTTATTGAATGCATCTCGGGATTTTTCCCGACCCGTTTCGGGCTCCAATAAGGCAATATGGGCCTAAATTGGATTTTCAATGTTTATTTATTTATTTTCGAAATTTATTTATTTAATTAATTATTTTTCCGGAAATTCAACCGGGATGGCCGGTGACCGGAATTTCGTGCTGATTGTCGTGGTGCAGCCCATTTATTTATTTGAGCTCTACGTTGTGTGGAATTGAATTTATTGTGGAATTTTAGGAATTGTCCTAAATTGTTTGTTATTGAATATTTGATTGGTAATGGCCAAGCATGGGTATATAGCGCCAGTACGTTGATGGGCTATATAGTAGGGAGAACGGTGAGAGCTAACTGAGAATGTTATTGGCTGAGACCAATCAGGTACGATGTTATTGGACATACGTGGTTCGGTGATTGGAAGTATCACTGGCGAAAACGGCGCCTTAAAGAACGCACGTAAATGACTTATAGACAAACGTGGTTCGGTGATTATGGAAATATCACTGGTGAAAACGACGCCTTAAAGAACTCACGATGTTGTCTATAGCCGATGTCACCTTGGCGAAAACGGCGCCCTAGAAAGGACACGTGGTTCGGTGATCGAGGATATCACTGGTGAAAACGGCGCCTTAAAGAACGCACGGTGTCGGTGATCGGTATGTCATTGGCGAAAACGACGCCCGAGAAACACATGTGATTTGGTGAATGAGTACACCACTGGGAAAGCGTGGTATGAGTGGGAATGACCTAGTGAGGGTCTAATTGACATGTAATCGACTTAGTCGATTGGCCAGTGCTTGATCGGATGTCGTGAATTGTTTGAATGTATGTGTTTAACCTTGAATTGCAGGTTGGAACTGAGGCTAAGGTAAGTCCTCTGACTCGTGTTGTGCTTAGGCAACCGTATGGCATATTAGTTTACTAATCGAGTCGTAGGGGGTAGGACTCGCTGAGACGTGGTCTCATTGGTTATTGAATAACCATTTCAGGAACCTGAGGAGAAGCTAAGGAAGAGGAACCTGAAGGGGAGAAAGACTTTTGAAGAAGAAAAAGATCCAGAGAGGGATCTTGAATATAACCCGGATGTGGACTGAGATCCCATCCCTTTTGTAAATCCTGTCTTAGCATAGATAGGTGTGAGACAAGTATGTTGTGAATAGTATTGTAAATATGCGATGAGTTGTGCTGTTAATGAAAGTGTGGTTATGAATTTCAATATGAAAAATATGGCCTACTTTCCTATCCCATTGTTTTATTGTCTGGGGATTTATAACTGCTTCCGCATGTGCTTAGAAAGAAAGAAAGGGTCGGCGATACATAGTCCTAGGATATCGCATTCTAAAATCGACCAAGTAGAAGGATGTGCGTGCGTCCGAGGATCGGGGCGTGACACCCTACTTGTTTGTTGCCTTCTCCACCTCACGACCTAAAGATGAGTTTGTAAAAGAAAAACACCATTAACTCTTAAAGGTTTTGTTCGATTGTCTCCTTTGAAATGTTTAATTGAAATATGAAGGACTTAAATAATTTTGATAATATAAGAAGGAATTTTATAAAAGAAATTCTTTGCTAAAGTTGTGGCATCTTCACGGCCTAACAAGTATGTGAGCTCGTCATACACAGGTTTTCTACTACATCTTGTTACTAAGTGTAAGTGAGTAAGCTTAGTGGTATGCATGTGATATCTCTTTCGTGAAATGCTTAGACTTGAAAGGCATGAATTCATTTTGTATTATGTGCATGTACTTGAGGCACATATTAAGGTTGATGGACATTTGATCATATTCAACATTATTGAAATTTTACAAATATTATGCTCTTGTATCCAAGGTACAGAGAGATTCTTATGTGGTCAGACTCAAAGAAATTGAGATTTTGATGTTATCAAAATCTGATAACAATATTTAGTTTTCCATTTGAGAGTTGAATGCCTTTAAGGATCTTTGGAACTTCATTATACTTTAGTAGTAAGCCAATTGATTCATTCCAATTTGTGTTTAGTGACAGTAAGAGTGCTACTTTTAGAACATCTTTTATGAAAGGATTATATGAGGACCTAGGTCCGCAAAGAGCACATAAGCTTGAATATTTTTCTAGTGCTTAGAATTATTTTTAAAGAATCAATTTGGGACAATTAGAAATTTTTCTTGATTAATCAAAGTTTTCGCAATTTCATTTATATCTGGTTTTATAAACCTGTATAAGATATTTTAGTTTAAGGTTATGATTTTGAGCAAAATCAAGGTTGACTAATTGTGAAAAGTTACCGAATTTTCTATAAAGGCCCTCAAGTTTTTTCCTTTCATAATATGCGATGTCAAAGTATTGTGACCATCCGCCTAGTTTCATAGGCTAGGCCACCAACATGAGTACTCGAAATAACCACACAAGGTGTTGATCGTTTGGAGTGAATGTTAACTTGCAAATCACATTACATGACATCTCCCATTTGATATGAAATTTGAGATATCATAAATTCTCTCATTAAATAATTGATGCCCTCGCCACTGTTGGCCCTAGCGCCAAGCATTGCTCTCCTTGTTTGGCATGTGAAAAGAAGATACTTGAAAAAGGAAGAACGATGCCTTTTGTCTATGGAACCTTCGGAGATGAAATGTACTCATCTATCAACAGACCGTGCCATCTAGAGAAAGGCCACAACTTATAGTTTCTAATACTTCTCAAGGTCGGACAATTGATACTTGTGCATTATTAGGAGGGTTCTAGCGCTTACTTAGTTGGACACTGTGTGATAGTGTGACAGACATGTTTTGCTGGTGGACAGTTTGGGTCTAACTTTCTGCTTCTCTTCCTCCATGTCCACTTCTTCTCCAGAAAGGATTAGCCCACATCTTCTCCTCCATCTTGGCGTACTTAGTAAGGTGCCCTCTTTGGATCAATTGTCCAATTTCATTGCCTAGTTCATGGCAATCATCTATATGGTGGCCATAGTTTCTTTGAACATGGCAGTATCGAGGCATATTCTAGCGGCAGTTAGGAAAAATTAGATGACTTGGCCACCGTAAGATTCATTGATCCTTACTCTATAGCGATCTGGCCTTGGGGCTTAATCAGTGGTGTTGTGATTTTAGCCGTTCTTTGAGGTGTGAAGGCCCGACTCTTTTTCTCCTTCTTCACTCTCTTCCTCAATGTTGGGGAATATCATCCTTTGCACCATCGTGGCAGGAGAGACGAGCATGCCGAAGGTCCAGAGTCCCCTATACATGGATTGACTTAGGGGGTGTTTGTTTGTGTTCATTTTTTTTGTTCATGAACACAATTCCTTTTTTTTTGTTCCGGAGAACAAAAAAAGAATATAAACGCGTTTGTTTGTGTTTTTGTTCCAAATCTATTTTATTGTTTCCACGAACAAATTTGAAACAGAAACAAGAATAAAAAAAAACTTGTTTCTTGTTCCTGGAACATTTATGAGAAACAATTTTTCTCTCTCCATTTTTTTCTTCTCTTCTTTTCTTCTTCTTTTTTCTTTGGCCGGTCACTGGCCTTGGCTATGGCCAGTGACTGGCCATCAAGGGACGGCGACCTCGCCGGAGCGTCGCCGGCCCCTGGCGAGGCTTAACCTCGCCTTGGCTAGGCAGCTCAAGCTCGCCTAGATCCGGCGAGGCCGATCTCACCTAGCCACTAGTAAGGCTCGGCTTCACCGAGCCACCACCAGGTCGGCGTCGCCTAGCGGTGGCCCGGCGAGCTCGAGCTTGCCTAGCCAAGGCGAGGCCGACCTCGTGCCAGTTGGCGAGCCTCGCCGTGGCTAGGCGAGGCCGCTGGCCCTCGTTGGCCATGGCTGAGGCCAGCGACCAGCCAAAAGGAAGGAAAAAGAAAAAAAAAAGGGAAAAGAAAAAGAAAAAGGAAAAATAAAATAAAAAAATTTAAAAAAATTATAAAAAAATTATACAATTTTACCAAACGTGTTCCTGTTCTTTTTCTATTCTAGGTACAAGTTTACAAAACGCATTTTTCTATTCAAAAATTGTTCCCCAGAACAGAAATAGTTTTTTCTATTTTTATTCCCTAAAACAATTTTTGAATAGAAACGTTATCAAACGCACTCTTAGTGACGGGTCACTTTTTGCTGACAGAAGAAAAGAACGGAAAAATTTGAAGCCTGGCTAAGGCCGCATTAGAAGGGAGGTCTAAGAACTTGATGGCCATAGTGAAAATAAATAAATAAATAAATAAATAAATATTAAAATTAAAATAATTTTAAAAAATTGAAAAGAAATATATTAAAATGTTATTCAAATTGTGCACGTTAGTACCACTAATGCCATATAGGACAGCCAACGTTCATATTAGCGAATTCTAGTCAAATTTAGCCAAATGGACTCGATTTGCAAAATGTGGAAATATTTAAGATTCAATTGACAAAATTAGAAGATTTATAATTAAATTGACAAAAGTGCAATAAATTTAAGATTTTTCGACAATTTTTCCTTATTCGTCGTAATTGGAAATGCGGTACTTTATAAGAACAACATATGTCTTCCTTTCAACTTTTTAATATTACCGTCCACATATTTGAGCTTTACCTTTCATTAATCTCTTATTCTATATATTAATGTTATTAAATTTAGTATCGTCATTTTTCTGGTAAGTAAGTATCATACACCCAAATAAAAGAAGTGGATTGATAAGCAAGTTGGATCTCAGATCGAACGAAAGATTCAACCACCGTTCAGGGGAAAAAAGAAGAGGAATCTCCCAAGTCCAAAGTTTCGGGCAAGCCTGAGCAGGCGAATAAGTGGGCCTTAGGGCCCAACCCCAATTCCCAACATATCATTAGTTCAGCCCATTTAATTCACAGCTTTTCTTAGCATCGGTTAAAAAAGAAAAGGAAAAAAAAGAAAAAATTTAAAGCACCAGCAGGTCTCTCTCCGGATGCTATATTGTTCCCTTCTGCATATAGTAATGGAGCATGGCCCTCAACATTTACAAAGGGTCCGTTTGGTTCGGTTTTGGGGGAATGACTTTGGGAGAATGCAAATACATTTGAGGTAAATGGGTTTTCTGAAATGTTGCACCATTTGGTAAATTGTAGTTTCAAATAGCATTGAAATGCAACTTTAACATAAATACCGTTTGACAAAACTAATATGCCTAACTAATATTTGTAATGGGCTTTTTCTATTATTTTTATTTTATTTTTTTTTAAATTCGAAAATCAAATCCGGTGGTCGGCGATATTGCCGGACAGCCAGATTTGGTTGCTTGAGGTCACAACGGCGGCCAGATCTGGCCGCTTGAGGTCGTGACCTCAATCGCCTGAGGTCACAGTGGTGGCCAATCTGGTCGCCTAAGGTCGCGACCTGAGGTGACTCCGTCGCCGCCTGGAGGTGTGACCTCAAGCACCTGAGGTCGCAGAGGCCAGATTTGGCGATGTTAGGCGACGTCGCCTGAGGTCCGTGCGACCCAAGTGACGCCACTTGGGTCAGAGGTTGCACCACCCCCAGGCGGTGGTTACCGGGGACGCGTGACCCTCAGGCAGCGGTGGCGGCTGCCGGAGAAGCCCGATGAGCAGGAAGAAGAAGATGAACAGTGAAGAAGATGGGCGAGGAAGAGAAGAAGATGAAGGGAGAGAGATGATGAACAGTGACGCATTGCATTTCTAAAATGCCGAATGCTCAATGCACCCCCTCCCCAGCATTCAGCTTTGAACATTTAGAATGCCCACATTTGGCAAATGAGCATTCCAAAACACTTGCCAAACGCACAAAATTTTCCCAAAGGGGCTTTTGGGGCTCAAAGCCCCTTAGGAAAGCCCAACCAAACGGGCCTGAAGAAATGTCGGCTTATAATCTCCAAGCATATTGCCCCCGGTTCCCAATATCTCATTTCGCTCTCTTTCACGGGATTTCCCTTATCTTCACCACAATTCAAGCAGAAGAGGATTTCGCAAATGATAAGTTACATTAAATCATAGCCTCTTTCTTATGTTATTTGATTTTCTGAGGGGTGACTAATCCACGTACAATTGAGTATAGCATGGGATGAAGTTTTTTAAGTTGGCAATTAATGAGTGACTAATCTACTTATTCTCTCGAGATAGAGATTTTAGCTCTTTTAGCGTAATCGAAGCATTCTTCTTGCTTGACGCAATTTGTGGTCCGAGTTAGCTTGATAGCTATGACCGGTTGAAACGATTCTGATCTAGGCCAGCTTGATTCTTGGGACCGTATGTTAGAGCTACTTTGTAAAGTACACTTTCTACCATAATCCTTGTTGGTGGTTGGTGCTTTCGGCTGGCCAAGCTTACTTGCCCTCTTATGTTTTTCACTTGTCGCAGCAGATTTTACACGTGAATCTTTGTTGTGTTCTTGGAGATTGTTATGTTATAGATAATGATAGAGGTTAATTTCACATCTTTGTTGTTGCGCCATGATACTATAATTGGTAAATGTGGTCACTGCAGTCACAAAATATGTATAATCTTAACCACTGACCGAAAAATATCATGACTCATCACTTTAAGTATAGGTCATGTGCTAATCATGAATCATGATGCAAAAACTTTAATTCGACGTCAAGTTTGTTATCTATTTGCATATTAGTATTGATGAAGTTGGTATAAAGGATATTGGCGACTATAGAAGAAGGATCTCTAGAGTGTAGAATTTAACTATGTGATTGTCAAACTTTCCTGGAGAGATGCAAGAAAACTAGAAAATTTTTATCATAAATACTAAGATTATCGGGGCAGTTGATTATTCTAAATTGTTTAACATAGCCAAGTTATGTCACTAAAGAGCGTTTAAAAATTTGTACTCAATTGCTATTAGAGTAAAGATTCGCTAAATAATGGCTAGATACTTATGAAAATTGAGGCATGGTTCCCAACTGTTTAATCTAATATATATAAGGTAGTACTCATTTGAGAATTCATCATTAGCTAACATGTGGTACTTTGTAAGAACTACTTATATGTTTCTTTTAACTTCCCCATATTTACCCTTCATTTATCTTCTATTGAATCTATTGAATCTTATTTTATTACATTCAACACCTTCTTTCTTTTGATAAGTAAATATCATCAAACGTTAAAAAAGAGGTTCACTAATATCCGCTATAAGGTAACTCAAAAAAAAAAATAAAAAACTCATAAGATGTACCGTTCAGTCACTAAAAAACAAAATCTCAGCTACAAGAAAAAGTAGTCGCCCTAAAATCCACAAAGAACACCAGCAGCAACTAACAATGAACATTTCCTGCCAGCAACAAAAATGAATTCTCCATCTGTGGCATAGATCAAGCTTACTAATATATCGCGGCATTCTAGCTAGTTCACCATGCACACCTATTCTGGGATACATGCTGCCAAACTTCCTTTGAGAAGGGACAAGAGGAAAATATATGAGCCCTCAATTCATGACTCTCATTACACAACCATAATTAGATATCACATTGCATATTTGCTCATCCTATCAAAGTGTTTATAACCTATTGAACATAACCTCCAGTTGTCGAAAGAAAATGTGAGGAGATTGGGATGAAACCACACCATCGATGCCAAGTCATTGTCAAGCCTCTATATTACCAACAAGCTCCGAGGCCTCATCCTGACTAAAAACCACTACTTGCAGATCTACTGAAAACAACTCCATCTTCTATACTTTGATTTGGGAAATGCAACTACCTAAAGCCTCTATGCTCAGAGCTTGCCACAGGCCACCTCCATTCTCCTTCAATCACATAAGCAACTTTGCCGTGGAGACCTAAACCCGAATCAGATATATCACTCAAACTAGATATTTGTGTCCAAGAGCACCATGGGAATATCAATTGTCGAACCATAAAGGTTGTATTTTGCCCGATACCCTTTCACATATTTAACGAGTGGCATCAACAAGCTTCTCACATTAGGTATTTTCATCCAAACAAATGTTTTGTCAGCTTTTTCTCTGACTGCCCATATACAGGAGTCTAGGATCGCGTTAGTTTAGTTTTGAACCCATGCAATCCACAAAGAGACCGACTTCTCATCAGCACATAACATATAGGGCTGAGCACCGGGCTGTGCCTGCCCTGAGCACAAATAGTTTAGCTTTTTAAAAATAAAAATAAAAATGCCATCGCTTTCAAATATTAGAAAAATCCTCATTTGAGAGTTCATGAATGTTTTTTAGAAGTTACAATACTCAAGTGATTCATAACATTCAAGTGAAAAGAGTATGAAAGCTATAACACTCAAATGATCGATTGTAAAATAATCATATTAAAATGAGCATCGTACGAAACTGATGATCATTTTAATATATATTTTTTTCCTTGCAAATGGCCTTTTTGTTATGATTGACTTTCATCTCAAGTTGGAAATTCCTCTAGATATGTTTTTCTTTGTAAAGCTTGGCCACAATTGCTTGGGGTTTTTTGAGGGTGGGGGAATCGTTTGGGAAAGTGTCTTGGCAGGTACTAGCTTTGGGCGTTCATTCTTACAATTTCTTATAATCGACAAGTAGTTGTGTCTTGCCTTAGTCAAATTTGATTGGTTATGGAGGTAGAGCTGGCATGTATACATTGTTATCACAATATTCATTGAATGAGTTCCACGGTTATTGTAAGGCGAAGTTAGTATTGTATGGGAATTATCCAACACAGTTATTATTATTGTTGTTTTTGTTCTCCATTATAATACTTAGAAAGCAATTAAATCCTTGTAAAGCGAAGGAAATAAACGAAATTAACAAACGGCAGTAGAGACAAAGAGCGTTTGAAATTAATATGTGAGTAAAGATTGAAAAATGAGACTAAATGGGGTCAAATGATTACTAATTGGTGATCGATAGTGACTGAACGATCACTTACATATACATATAATTTTAAATTATGGTCCAACGGTCGGCTGTTTGGCCGAATTGGTCACTGACATGATTTTTGGGGGTGGTAGGGCCCCATTATTGGATTTGGCCCTGAAGGCTGGATCGGAAAAGAAAATTGGGCCAAGGCTAGCCCAATGGAGCCCATGGGCCTAACTTGGCCTAAGCCCAAAATGTTGCACGATCTGCTACCTAGCAGGCTGCGCCTAGGTGCAATCCTGTTTCTGGCCCAAGTGGGCTGCGTCGTGCATTGCCAACGCCACATCCTCTTGAGCGTGCACACTGTATTCCAAGAGAAAAGACGGCAGAAGTACAGGGCAAGTGCCATAACTTGGCACCAAGGGACACTTAAGTGCCATAACTTCAAAATGGTACACTTGAGTGCCAGTTTTGAAGTTAAATGGGACACTTAAGTGCTACTCCGACGAAAATCCGGCCAAATAGCTGACGTGACAACTTTCTGGCGAGTTTGATCCAAAATGGCGTCGTTTTGCACACTGACGCAACGGAGAAAATGCAAAAACGACGCCATTTCGCGTCTGACGTATAAATAATAATATAAAAATTAATTAAATTAAATTCAAACTTAATTTTATTTAAAATTTTAAAAAAATTTAAAAATTAAGAAAAATTTTAAAAACTTTAAAAATTTTAAAAATTTTAGAAAAGGGGGGGGGGGAGATTGAAGGGGCGGCTGAGGGCTGAGCCCTCGCCGCCGCCGCCTCCCCACCATCGCCGGGAAGAAGGCCCTTCCCGGCGATGAGGTGAGGCAAAGAGCGACTGTGATGAGGTGACCGGGAAGAGAAGTGATCGAGAGGAAGATTTGCATGTCAGGAGGAGGAGGAGGAGAAGAAGGCAGCGGCTGGGGTTTTTGAGGGAGGAAACTCAAAAAATTGAAAATGGGATTTTGATGGGACTTTAGTGTGATTTTTTCTTTCTGGAGGAAAGGAAGGGTCAGTGGATGAAAGGGTGACTTCACTTTTCAAGAAAGAAAGTGACAGGTTGGGGGGAAAGAAACGAGGGAAATAAATTTGGGGGGTTCGGGTGGGGGGCTTTTTTTTATCAGAAAAATAAATGAGGAAGGCTACAAAGTGATTTCAAAAAATGAAAGTATTACATCTTGAATATGGAAAAATTTTGGTCATCGTAAAAAATTATAAATTTATTTAAATAAGTTAATTCCAATTTTTTGTTAGTCATTAATTTCATCAATATTTTTTGTTAGAGTAAGAAATATATGCAGAAAGAGAGATATTTCAAGAGTTGACAACGTTTGAAGAAGGTCATTCAATCGTGAGAGAAAAATATTTCAAAATTTAACATTTTTTATGAAGGTCATTGTATCATAAGAAAATTCAAATTTTAATATTGAAATATATGAGAGATGAAATAGAATCACCAATTTCAGGTAGCCATCCTTGGGTATAATATTGGTGAATTAAGTAATTATGGATATTTATGAGAGGAAAAAAAAACGATTGAAATTCCCTGAAAGTGAGGGGTCTTCTTCACTTTACATAATGATTTAAATAAAGTTCAGATACCTTCTAAACTTGAAATTTCTAACTATTGAAATAGTTATATTTCAAAAACAAATCAAATCTACCTAATGCAGAAATTGAAAACGCAAATATGCTAGCCTAAGCTATGAAACCTAATTCTGACTGTGTCCGTTGTTTACATATAACCTTTCTAATTTTACAGAAAAATTGCATAGTGATAAAAGAGAAATGAAACAAAAGTATGATGAACAAACCTGTCGACATGTGTATAAAAGGAAAACACCCAAAGAGTAGCTGGCTGGGTGGTCAAGATATCATAATCACAGTATCTCCTCCTCAAAGTAATATCAGGTTGTGTTTGGCGGTTAGGATAAAATTCATAATAGAATAAATTTTCCAGTAATGAGTCCAAGCAGTCATCGAATGATGAAGACTTACCTAAACAGCGGGATTTGTCCTGCATCAATAGACTTAGCTCAGTCGAAGGATACAATGCACCGTGTTGGAAAATAAGGCGTTGTTATTTGCTTAAACCAGTCGGCATTTCTAATTGGATGTAATGGAATAATTATTAGAAAATTTTCCAGCAATGTGTGCACAGCCAATTCGATGTAAGTGATCACGTAGGAGGCATACAAATTGTGACATCCAGAATTTTCAACCCTGTCTTCTACTGAATAAATCGGGCATTTCATTGACGCGTCTATAGGGTTATTCTCAGAGCTGATCACTCTCGAGATAACTAGACTAGTTGGGGAAGTTATTAAGGAATTTTAAAGCAATAGACTTGAGAACTCGATCAGGAATCGGCTTCTTGACCGTGTCCATCTTTAGAGGTCACTACGGCACAGTTAAAAATTGATTTGAAATCAGAGATAGACTGGATCGATAGAGATATGTGACTAATCGTGGGTGACACCACTAAATTAGAAAATTCTCGTCGGCCGATACTAGACTGATTTTCTTATTGTTTTGGTACCCTGTGTCCGTAATTGAATTCTCGAGATTTTCACGACAATCAAAATTCGCCATTGAGTCGAGTGGGTTCATAGTGGCTCGAAGAAAATCGACCACAGGTCATTAGCCTTAAAAAGTTCTGAAAACTACCCGATGGTCTAGGTCACGCTAAAAACGCGCCGAATGAAAATTAACCGCCAATTCGAGTCCGATTTCAGAAATTGAAGTTTTGGCCATGTCACAATAAATTTTAGGAGCATCGACTCAGTCTCAGAAAAATTTTCGGAGATTCGGGAAATTTTACGGAAATTAGGTTCGGACGTCGCGGAAATTAACGGAAATTCATACGGGCCAAATTAAAGAAAATTGGGACTTCCAAACTGAACCTTTGAGTGTCAGAGACTTGCAGAAAATGGAATGAGAATTTACTTCATCGAAATTGGACTTCAATTGGGAGAATTTGTGAATAAATTGAGGCCAAGAAAGTGAAATTCGGAGCTAGGCATGAGGGGTGCAACATTGGTCATCAAATTGAAATTGTTGTGGATTAACTTAAAAGATTTAATTATAGGAGACAAGGAGATAATTATGTGGACTTGTGGGCCCAGCTATGATGATTTTAGATAAATATCTTGATATTTCTTCCCCCTCACCCACGGCTTCTCGAGCAAGCCTCAAGCGTCCCTCTTCCTTATCCGTTCGTTCTCTCTCTAAGTCAGTCTCTCTCTCTTTTCTTTCCTTCGAAGACCTTCTGCAGCTTTTCGTTTTCATTTTCCTTTCTCTCTGGACGCCACAGCTCCTCTCTCTTTCTCTCTTGCTGCCCTTCTTCTCCACCGTTCGAACTCCAGCGCTCGTCTCACGCCAGTTGCTTCACCATTTTTGGCTTTCCCTCGGTCAACTCCAGCAGAATTGTCCAAGTGAAGCCAATTTGTTGACCTCCGAAGCTCCACCACCGAAGACGCATGCCCCTGCTCCACTTTCATTTGTCTCTGCCAGCGTCCCAACCTTCATCCATCTTCGCCTGCTTCTCCACCGAAGACTCACGCCACCACCGAAACTTTCTGATCTGTTTGGTTGCTTCTACCTCCATTCGGTTTTGTGAAGTCAAGCGAAGCAGTCGCGCCAGCAAAGACTCCATCTTCGTCCACCGAAGCTGCTCCACCCCTCTGGCCACGCGTCCCCCACCACTTGGCGTCTTCACTCGCAGCACCGAAGCATTTCCCAAGCTCCTGCAGATGCCCTCACGCAGCGACATCCCATGGATTTGTGCAACTCCATCCAGCGAATTTCGTGAGCCCATCTCCAGCAAACACGGCCCAGCATCCAGCCCACGCAAACCAGTGAGCCCAGCAGCAGTTCCAGCGAACTGGAAGCCCATCTCATTTGAAGCCCACTTAAATTGCAGCTCAGCCACTTCAGTTCAGAGTGCAGCCCAGTTGTCTTCAAGCCCAGTTGAAATTCATCAGCTGTAGCCCAATTCCAAGCCCGCACCAATTAAAGCCCAACAGTGGGCCCAATTCCAGTAAATCAAATTGAAGCCCAATTCAGCTTGGGTCCAACCCAAAATCAAGAACAAATCTCATTTGGGCTGAGATTTGTTAGGCCAAGTCCAAGGCCCGGTCCAAGCCGTGGGAGTCGTCGCGAGCCCGATTTCGGCCGCCGTTGCGGTGATTCGATCCCCGTTTTTAATCAAGTGAGTTTTACTCACTAAAGCTTTATTAGTTTGCTAATTATGTCTTAGGGTTGGTTAGATTTAATTACATGCACTTAGGTGGTTAGATTAGGTTAGAACAATTAGTTTAGTGACTTAATAATGCATGTTAGGTGGTTAGACCTAGCTATTAGCAAGTAGAAATGTTTGGTTATTTATTGAATGCATCTCGGGATTTTTCCCGACCCGTTTCGGGCTCCAATAAGGCAATATGGGCCTAAATTGGATTTTTAATGTTTATTTATTTCTTTTCGAAATTTATTTATTTAATTAATTATTTTCCGGAAATTCAACCGGGATGGCCGGTGACCGGAATTTCGTGCCGATTGTCGTGGTGCAGACCGTTTATTTATTTGAGCTCTACGTTGTGTGGAATTGAATTTATTGTGGAATTTTATGAATTGTCCTAAATTGTTTGTTATTGAATATTTGATTGGTAATGGCCAAGCATGGGTATATAGCGCCAGTTCGTTGATGGGCTATATAGTAGGGAGAACGGTGAGAGCTAACTGAGAACGTTATCGGCTGAGACCAATCAGGTACGATGTTATTGGACATACGTGGTTCGGTGATTAGAAGTATCACTGGCGAAAACGGCGCCTTAAAGAACGCACGTAAATGACTTATAGACAAACGTGGTTCGGTGATTATGGAAATATCACTGGTGAAAACGACGCCTTAAAGAACTCACGATGTTGTCTATAGCCGATGTCACCTTGGCGAAAACGGCGCCCTAGAAAGGACACGTGGTTCGGTGATCGAGGATATCACTGGTGAAAACGGCGCCTTAAAGAACGCACGGTGTCGGTGATCGGTATGTCATTGGCGAAAACGACGCCCGAGAAACACATGTGATTTGGTGAATGAGTACACCACTGGGAAATCGTGGTATGAGTGGGAATGACTGAGAGAGGGTCTGATTGACATGTAATCGACTTAGTCGATTGACCAGTGCTTGATCGGAGATTGTTTGAATATCTGTGTTTAACCTTGAATTGCAGGTTGGAACGGAGGCCAAGGTAAGTCTTCTGACTCTTGTTGTGCTTAGGCAACCGTATGGCGTTTTAGTTTATTAATCGAGTCTTAGGGGGTAGGACTCGCTGAGACGTGGTCTCATTGGTTATTGAATAACCCTTTCAGGACCCTGAGGAAAAGCTGAGGAGGAAGAACCTGAAGGGGAGAAAGTATTTTGAAGTAGAAGATGATCCAGAGAGGGATCTTGAGTACAACCTAGATGCGGATTGAGATCCCATCCCTTTTGTGAACCCTGTCTTAGTGTAGATAGGTGCTGAGACTTTTATGCTGTAAATAGTATTGTAAATATACTATAAGTTGTGCTGTTAATGAAAGTGTGGTTGTGAATTTCAATATGAAAAATATGGCCTGCTTTCCTATCCCATTGTTTTATTGTCTGGGGATTTATAACTGCTTCCGCATGCGTAATAAAAAAAAAAAAAGGGTCGGCGATAATTAGTCCTGGGATATCGCACTTTAATAATCGACCAGATTGAAGGATGGACGTGTCCCCGAGGATCGGGGCGTGACACAAATAATTTGGGAAAATTACCAAAAAAGTTATAAACCTATTGTAGAGACGCTACTTTAGTTCTAAACTTTCTAATTTGTCTAATTTAGTCCTAAACTACTTACAATTTGCCAATATATTCCTCCCGATCAATTTTTGTTAGCAATCGCTAATGTGGACTTCAGCTGTTTTACATAATGTGGCTAACAAATGATAATATTGTTGATGTAACTTTTTAAGATTTTTATGAAGCTTTTCTTTTCTTTTCTTTCCATTTTCTTTTTCTCTGTCTCTCTCCTGATCCATACTCAACCAACGAGGGAAATAAGTGAAAAAGAAAAAATGGAAAAAAAGAAAAAAATTGTAAAAATTGTCCCCAACAATGTTTACTGTGTCACATAAGATGTCTAGCATTCACGTCAATGATTTTTAATCAAAATTGCTCAAAATGACTACATGACAAATTGTCAAAATGTTTACTTTTAAAATAACCAAATTAAAAGGTTTCAAATTAAATTGGCATCCATGCTATAGGTTTATAACTTTTAGAATAATTATCCCTCACTAGTTTCTTAAGAGAAGGTTAGAGACAAATTTTCAATTGAATATATGAAAATTTTATTCTCTTCCGAATGTTCATCTGCGATGGTGTCATTGTCTTCGCATGACTTCAAGAAATTTTCAAAGTTTATTTATTTCGAAATTTCATTGTGATAGAATTTATATCCTTGACATTCATCTATTTTACATAGTCAAGTTAGGATTGACTGAGTGTTCACTCATGTGCTTGCTTGCTACGTGGGCTTTTATACTACTTTTATGATTTCCACATAGAATGACACGTGGCATAATTTAGTCATGTGGCCTGCATTGCATGCTCGCCACATGACACCTCACCTTGTCTTTGTGATTGCCACATGGCATAACATGTAGCACAGTTTTTGCCAAAACTTGTTTTCATTTGTTAATGGAGGGTAGATTTAGGTTAGAGGAACCAATTTGAGATTCTTTGTGAGACAAAAATTAATTTGAGATAAATGTATCACGGAATAATGGTGTGAAATTTTTTTGTGAGAGAAAGATGGTTTGAGATCAATGTGTCTACCCTTTTGAAATTTGTAATGGTATTAACCCTAATTTTTCTAATAATTGTCTAACATAATTTATTTGTGAATTTTTTTGTTTTAATATTGTGCAACTCCATATTATCCAACTCTTTCAAAATATCTAAAATGTAAAATGATAAGAGTTATCTCTAATATGCTGAAGTGATCATGAAAACTAATTTGTTGGGCAAAGCTAGTTTATGTGTGTGTCATGTGGTTTAATCTCGCGCAAACTTTATCGTATATTACTAGTAAAATTTCTAAGTGTTTAAAAATTTCTCAATACCATATGTAATTCTCACAAAATCAGTTTAAGTTACGTTGGATGATAAGTAAATTAATAGGTTAAGAAATTTGCTCAGAAACCCCAATAATAGGCTCCAAGTTGCCTGATCTAAGGATGCTCCTTGCTTCCTTCCACATGAAACGTGCTGAGGCCTAAGGATGAAAATCCTTAAAAGTAGCAATAGCATCATACAAACACCGCCTTTTTTCCCTTTCATATGTTTATCAAGAGTTGGTTTTACTGTTTTTGCAGGACTTCCAGCAATTGAAGTACCTTAGTTTCAGTAAATGCAAGTCGCTGGTTCATATACCCGACCTCTCATATACTCCAAATCTTGAGGAATTGGATCTCCAGAATTGCAAAAACTTGGTAGAAGCCCACGATTCAATTGCATATCATGACAACTTACAAGTGTTGAATTTAAGTGGGTGCTCCGAACTTTGTGGCTTTCCTGATGTGCTCAAGTCAAAAAATCTCAGAGTTCTCGATCTTGATAATTGCACAAAATTTGAAAGGTTCCCTGAAATTCCAAATAAACTCGAAGGCTTGAAAGAGCTTTGGTTAGAAGGGACTGCTATTAAAAAACTTCCTGAATCAATAGAAAATCTTGTTGCTTTGGAGGAAATGTATTTGGTTAATTGCAAGAACTTGGTAAATCTTCCCTCTAGCATTTACAAGCTACAAAACATTGATTCCTTGATACTTGATGGTTGCACAAATTTAATCAAGTTTCCAAAATTTGAGGATTCAGCTGATTCTCACATGAAGTCCGGACTTTCAAATTTAAGTTGGTTAAATCTTGCGGGATGTAATCTATCCGAGTAGAGTTTCTTGAGAATCTTTCCTGTTTTCCCTCCTTGACAACTTTATTTCTGTGGGAGAACAATATTACTAGGCTCCCTACATCCATCAATAAGCGTCATCAGTTGGAACGATTGGAAGTTTCAAATTGCCATCAATTGCAAGAGATTCCCAAGCTCCCACCATCTTTGAGAAGTTTTCGGGCGAATGATTGTGAAGCTCTACATAAAAGTGGAGATTTCACTTCAATTCATAATTTTTTCCGTAGAACATTCACCATGGCTCCTGACCAGGCTAGACTCTCTCTCTCTCTCTCTCTGAAGTTTTGATGTGAAGCATATGCTGGATCTGGTGCGAGCTTTTATATTGCAAGATCGGACGCTTAAGAAAAGCAAACAAATAGAAGGTGACTCTGAACGTATATGCATTTAATGGGGGTGGCTATGTGAACGATTTCTATAAGATGATACTTGTAATGGATCTATACTTACATATAGAGCTCTAGTTTGAAGTAGAATTCACTAGGATTACTTGCTAAACTCAAAATGAATTCTTCTTTTTGGGTATTAATAACAAACTTGGGTACTTTCTAATGGTCTCTCTTTATAATAATATTCATTTATTCTCCGTAATAAAGGTTGCTATGTGAAGGATTTCTTTAAGACGAGACTTGTATATTATGGCAGGCAAGGAAAAATGGATCTATACTTATACATAGAGCTCTAGTTCGAAGTCGAATTCACTGGGATTACTTGCAAAACTCAAATTGAATTCTTCTTTTTGGGTACAAAACACAAACTTGGGTACTTTCTAATGGTCTCTCTTTATAACAGCATGCTTTTCTTTTCCCGAGTGGAGAGATGCCAAATTGGGTCCTTCCTGTCCAAGACGGTTCTATATCTTTCATGGCTTCAGCGAACTTGTATGATAAGTTTCTTGGATTTTGTCTCTGTTTCGTTTTGGGTAAGGATGAACAGAAAAAGAATCTCTCATTGGAGACTGTAGCACGTATTAATGGTAAACCACGGACTCACTATAAGAAAAGCTTCGATCCGTTGGATTCGGATCATATTTGGCTTCAGTATTTCACACGAGAAAACCTGTGGAGCAAAGTCAATTTTGGTCAAAATGATGGGAGTTTTTTACAATTTAGCCTTACAATATCAAGCAGAAACGTGAAAAAGTGGGGATTTCGAATAATATGCAAGCCATTAGAGGAAGATTTAAAGGTTTTGCTTCCAGACAATCAGCTAATTGATCCAGCTTTACTCTATGAGGTTGGTCATGAATCGACAGATTTTGAAGCTGAGAGTTCACTTGTGCATGAAGATAATTCGACTGAAACAAATCTACAGAAGGACTTGCAAGATTGTCCAATGAGTACTGAGAAACAAAGTCAAATAATATCAGAGAGTAATCATAAGATCGTTCTCCAACAAGGCATGCGAAATAAGACTATGTTGGCTTCCAATTCGACTGGCAGAGATGCGTATGGTAGCGTTGGCTTGCAGCTTTTGTTATCAGAATGATTGAAACTTGCTAAGGAGGCAATTCATCGGTAAGCGAACTCGCTGGTCTTGATGGCAATGTCTTCTTTTTTCTTGTTCTTCTCGTTTTCTTCTCTCAAAATAACTTTTACTTAGAGCGGTCCAAAGCCATGGAACCTGATGATGTAGCTTCAGGTGAATGATTCTCTCCTGAGGTTCTGGTCTTGATACAGCTTGCTACAGATCAGGTAACGCCTGGCACATCCAAATTGTATTAAGTTGAAGTAATACTTGAGATGGATTTTGAATTCGATTCATTTGGTGCTACAATTGCACTGGAACTTGAAAAATGAGTGACTGAATTTGTTCGACGTTGAACAAGAGTATCTTCGTAAGTAGTCTGTGGATGCTTGCTGGTGAATCCTTTGGTAGTCCATGTTACATACTGCAAAATCAGCAACAATCCCTAGAAGGTATCACTTTTCTCTTTCTTTTCGTAGGTGGCAATTTATTGAAAGAAGTAGGTGAAGTCTAGGTTCAAGGAAAAAAAATAAAAGCGAGGGAGAGTGAAGCATTGGGAAATCGGGGTACATGGGTTGGTTCAGTACTTTTTTCAGGTGAACAACTGAGCCAATTTGGGTGCTATAGGTTCAAAACTGCCACATGCAAATCCAGGCGCTGAAGCAAAGAACCAGCCACATAGAAAAAAGAGATTTGGGTGCTTTTGAGGTGTCTAGGAAATGTGGGAAGTTAGTAGGTACATAACACAAAGATGTGCAGCGGGTGAAGGTTTGCCAAGACAATTGAATTGAGAGAAATTTCGATCACGGGTAGGACTCGGCTACTAAGTTTTGCGAGGCGCTTGAAGAGGCAAAAACGTAGAGCAATGAAGAAGTGAGATGGCAACACACCAGGAAAGGTTGCTTGACAGTTGAGTCCTTTTACCATTAACTTTGACAACTAGGGAGAATTGAAAACCAAATTTACTCAGAGTGTGAGAGTACTATGATCATCCATCGTGAAAATAAATAACTAGTTACGTGGTTAGTTTCTTACATAAGTTATTTAGTAGAATAGAGACAAACGCACAACAAGCTGATTGTCAATTCTGATTTCTGAGGCCTTTGCGCCAGTTTAGGATTCTCTTTTTACCCTTATGTGCCATAGCTTTTACGAAGGAAAATGAATGAGAAGCAACTCCTAGAAGCTTCTTGAATGTTCGAGCAAAACTTATTTATTTAAAGATAAGCTCATAAGGTACAAATGATAGGACACAGTGGAATGAGCAACATGTAGTTTCTCCAATTAGTTGCTATTTTTACTTTAGTGTAATTTGAGCCTATCAGTTTAACAGTTAGGTGGGATTTGCATTTGAATTACAGGATAAGTATGTGATGATAATCATTGCCTGGAAGTTTGTGACCAGTATATTGCACAGGACCTTCAAGATATTGATCATATTGCTATGATACATGCATTCATTCCATTAGTAACTGCATATTGATACTAAAATATTTCTATTGCTGGCAACTTTATGCAATTTTCCTCTGGAATTGCCTATATGTGTGCATACACACATGAGAGAATTTCATACTCTTATCCTCATATCTTTTACTCCTAACAAGGAGGTGAGAATAGCGGGAGTGCCAAAATTTTTGTACGCCGTTCACTTAAGTACCATAATTTTTTTTTACTCTCAGTTGAGTGTTACCAATTTGAAAAATTGATCACTTGAGTGCTATTGGCAATTTGCCTTTCCAAAAAATCCAACTAGATGCCAGTCGTTTGACATGGCTTTTCTCGACGATGATGTGGACAATTTTTTATTATTTTTATTTTTATTTTTCCCCTTTTTTTTCTTTAAGGCCAGCGAGAGTCATTGGCGAACTAGCAACACTCGCCAGCTACAAAACCCTTGCCCAAATTGGGGGAGCGCCACCTCGCCCAAACCCTCGCCCAAATTTGGCCATGAGGGCATCACGGCCTCACCAGCCATAGGCGAGGTTGTGACGGCCCTCCCCTACGGTTGGCGAGGCCTCAATGACCTCACCTAGGACCTTTGAATCCAAGGGCGAGGGTTTTGCATCCAACGAGGTCATCGATGACCCTCGCCAACCCCAAAAGGAAAAAAAGGAAAAAAAAAAAGCAAATAAAAACATAAAGTTAAAAAAAAAAATCCACACAGGATGATTTGCCGGAATTGGTACTCAAGTGATCATTTTTAGTTCAATGTGGCACTCAAGTGAGCGAAAAAAAAGAGTTATGATATTCAAGTAAATGCCGTATGAAAATTATGGCACTTTTGTTGTTTTTACACTCCCTAATGAGTAATAAACCTATTTGCTTTTCCTATGTAAGACAAAGCTTGCTTTAAATAGTCTTATAGTTCTAGTTGGTACGAAACTGATTTTTAAGAGCTAGGTGCATTTAAGATGTAAGATCCTGCTTCTTGGGAACATTTCTTCATACAATGACCACATCCACACAAATAGTTTAAGCGTGATTTCTGGTACAGATCATATCTTATCCATTGCTATATCATTTATAGTTATATGGTGAGAGCACATCACGATAAATGACTGTAGACAGTAATGAATAATTATTGCAAAAAATATTTGGCCATTTTAGCATCTTGTGGAGCATAATAAAAAGAACAAAGGCACCCTGCTATAGGGGTATATATAAAAATAAAGTTAGAAAAGGTTCATGTGAGATTCTCAGCAGCTTCCAGCAAGCAAAACTTGTTGACTTCACGTAGTATATGCCTTGATCAATCTTATATATGATCAATCATTTAATTAGAAGGAGAAAATATATCACATGAAATGCATTTCCTGAATTTATGTTGAAACTATACTAAACTATACTAAGATCAACTGTCTCTCTGACAAAGCTTCTAAGTTTAATATACTTGTTTTGTTTTTCTCCTTGCACTTTCATAGGCAACAAGACGTGCAGAGAGGAAGCACTTGATGTTCTTCATGAATAGTGGCAGAGGACTGGATTTCGGCTGCAGAAGTTGTAGAGAAGATTTCAACATGCTCCCTTTATGTGACATGTAAACCATGCATAATGTGTACAGCAGCATTATCGATCATTGGTACATCTGTTGATTGTATGGAAATAAAACTTTTTCAATATCTGTTTATTCATAAATGATTAGATAATTCGTACCCTTTTATTAGGTATAAAGGTAGTATATTATGGCTGTGCAGATGACTAATATGGAGGCTGTGGCTCAATGTTGTCGTTGCATTCAAGTAGCGCCAGGGCATGCATAAGGTCAATTTCTGAACTTGCTTCTGTTGCTGATTCCGTACTTAGCCCCACTTTGAAGTTGTAACATATGACAATCGACCACTAAAGCTTACTGGAGGTTTATGATTCCTTATGTTGATTACTCCTGGATGCAGTTTCGTAGTGATTCTGTTTGTTGTTGCACCTTGAATATTGCAACATATAACCTCTCGGAGTTTCTAAAGCCTCAAGAAGTCGAGTTTATATCAATTCTTTCTATCTTTGCTTTATTTGCTTTTTCTTAAATTCTTTATAACTGGTTAAACATTTTCCTTTTTGTTAATTTCAACTGAAAAATTTATAGTTTTGGGAAGTGCTACAAGTTGAGCTAACATTAGTTTGTTCTTTCATTTTCCCTTTGCCCCCTGTTTCTTCATCTCTTCTTCCTCACTTGTTTTCATTGCAGTGAGATTCTTTGATGTCTCAATGTTATCGAGATTAAATCAGGAAACATAGTATCTTCAAAGAAGTATGATTTTGTGACTATGAGCAAATTATGCTTTTTGATATGCCGTGGCCAATGTACTTGATCTTCTTGCATACATGAGGGCAAGTGCTTGCTAAATTTTCATGTATGGCTTGTGTTTCCAGGAAGATTTATCATCTGTCTGACGCTGCCATGATCTAACATTTCATGTTTGCTAAGCTTGCGCAGAACTCATCAATTTTTTATTCAGACTTTGTTGACATAAAACATAGTGAAATAGGATCTGTTTGAATGTGATTTGAACATTTCATCAAGTGACTAATCTAGACTACAACATGGTCTCTCTGTTGAAGTATTAGTTTTGAAAGAAGAAGCTCAAGTACAGGGGGTAAGAAGCATGAGACGTACCGAGGGATGCATCTAAACAAAAGAGTTTGGCAGGAAAAAAGACATGAAAACGACTTTTAGAGCTTGAAATACATAGATATGCTGCTGTTAATAATCTGATTATGAGTCAAAAGTATTGTGGGAAACATGACCTAGTTCATTACCTTTCTGAATACAACATCAAGCAAGGAGACTTATCTCCTTGATAGAGGACCACCTTGCTCAATTTCCTCTCTCTGGAGCTAAAAAACTAGTCCAAAGTACTGCATAGTTTCATGATAGAGAGAACGAGACTGTTATAATGGTGAGCACGGTTCCTGTGCGATGTTTGGAAGATGTAACTGATTGACACCCCCTAGCCAGTACTAGTACACAAGTCATCCACAAATCTCCTCTCAATCATATCACTGTTGCAAGATTACCCTGAAGAGAAGTTGCCCATCCAAGTTAAAAGCCTCTGAGTATCACCCTGTTTACGGCATTGTGTTTGTTCTCTAAAGACATTAGGTTCCATGTTGAAGAGAAAACATAGAACGACTCCAAGGCATCGTGAAAGTTAAAAATTTTAAGCCGTAGTTACCCCAAACACCCACTCTTTTATATTTGATGCAAGAATTTTGCCAAGGTCATTGCCTAGTTACTGCCAAGTTAATCAAATGGTACAGTTCATAGATAATTTGCTTGCATGAAAACATATTATCTGGAGTATAGACATTTCTTAGAATATCATCTAAGAAATGTTTGTACTCCAGATAATAACTTCAGATTCCCAATCTTTTATTTTTGCCAATTTTCAGATGCCCTGTTAGTCCTGTGAAGCTTTCCTCTAGACTGGGTATTCTTAGCCAGATTGCCATTTGAGGAATATAATGCCATTTCCTTGATTAAGAAAAAAGATGATGTGCAATATCTTAATATTTGATAATCCACTGGTTAGACTCGTTTGAGAGAAATATCTTTTTCCTTGATCCCTTTCTTGAATTTATTAACATATACGGTTATTAGTCCAACATTTCTCCAATTTGGGCTCTTCAGTTGGAAATATTTTAAGGGACTGACAGACCATAACCTTTTCATGCCTCTCAAATAATTAGTACACTTTGGAAACAAATTACATACAGAAATAATGGCCTTGAAATAATTTGTCTTTGCAATGATAAAATCAATTTGGTTTTATGGTTCTTCTCTGTTTTGTAGAAACATGTTACATCAATCTCATTTCTCTTCGCCATTCTTCCCCTCCTTTTCCATTCATTTACTCTTAAGGACATTGTGGAATCTATGATTTGTTTAAGTATTTTATAGATATGCTGAACACTTCTATTTGATGTTCAGCTCCAAAGCCTGACAGTTCATGGGTTAATCATCAGGCTTCTCGTTCGATCTGCATGCATTGATTCTTCTTGTCGAATTCTCTCATGCCTTTGCACAACTAGGTAAGACTGTTAACATCGAAATGGCACAGATTAATGCGCTGTTGCAATTTTTCTTGTAGTGATATGATACTCATGCTAAGATTGAGTCTACCTATCACTATAGATTTCCTTTTATTATAGAAAATTAATTACAACGAGGACACTAGAAAAGGTCTTCAAGATGAAGTTAGATGACATACTTACTCTTCGTTCTTGATTCTTGGTTTATTGTGATTATATTGTTCAATGTTCTTATTCCTGATAGTTAATCTCTTCAACCTAAGTCAGATTTGCAGTCCAGATAGTTCCCATTCTTGAGGTGAACTCATCGCAAAATGACTTTTGAACTATAGTTTTGCGACTCTGTGTTTTCATGTAAAGTGCAAATATGAATGTTACATTATTGGTGCAGATACTAGCATCATAAGACTCTCTTGTTTGTGTGTGATGACAGCAACGGTTGATATTAATTATTTTGTCTCGAGATGTACAAACATTTTATAATCGTAGCGTTTGCAGACAATCCTTTAAGTGTAGAGATCCGTGTGAATGTTATTTGCGATGATAAGCATTCAAATTTATCGTCAGAGGATGTAGTTAAACATCTAGCATTCCTTAAAGTGTTTTAAATGATTCAGTGCACTCTGACTGATAATGCATGTGCCTTTTGCTGCTTTTCCAATTGCAGAAATTTCATCAAGGGACCCGAGAAAGGAAGCATAGTGCATGAGCAGATCAGTTTTTGCCCAGATGTTCATGTGTTTACTGAGGGCTGCAGCTGTGATCAAAGTCCATTTCATGCTTTATCTTGTTTATCAGATATTTGAGATAATTTATAATCTTGTGTAGGCATCATTTTTCTGATGCTAAGTTTTTTTTGTCATCACACATTCTATAATCTAACTTGATTTTTTTTTAGTTTTTCAAATTTTGAGGTAATTCCAGCCGTGCTATTGATGTGTCTAAGCTTCATAGTTTTGAACTATATCATGTGCTTTCCTAATGATGACAAAAGAAGTGAATGATTTATATGTGATTCGCATGGAATTCGGGATAAAGAATTACGTTAATTGAATTTAGGCTTTGTGGTTATATTAATTATGTCCTAAATACTTTAATTTATAGTAATGTAATACTTTAATTTATAGTAATGTTAGTGAACTAGTGTCATGATTAGGAGTGTGCATGCGTCCGGTCTAACCCAGGAAATAGATTGAATCGGACTGGACTAAACTGGCTAGTTCTACGTGGAAATCAATCTTATTCCCGATTCCATGTAAAGGATTAGACCAACACTACTTCTCTAGACTTGAGATGTCACGTGACTATATGCGCAAGACTCACTTTTGCAGTGCGAAAAAGGGAAGAGGGTGAGGTAAAAGCATTAACGTGACCGATCTGGTTCTAATATTAGTCGAGGAATAAGAATTGATTTCAGCTTTTTTCTCTATTTGCATGTGTTTCTGTTGCCACCTTCGCTACAATAATCTGTGGGCAGGTGTAATGTGGAAGGGGAAGTAGCCACGCGTCCGCCATTATAATTACACCCTCCAATGGTTCATTGCTATATGCATATGTATATACCCTTGCTGAACTGCCGAGCTGAAATATGAAACCCACTTGATGTGCCATCACTCCTCAGTTTCTATCACGCTCTAAAGCAGAGAGTCAACACCGACCACGTGTGATTTTAATCCTGCTTCCTCCCATCACGACCACCACAAATGGGAAAAAAAAAAAAAACAGAGAAGAAAAGGCCAAAAGAGAAAGAGGACCCGGAGTAGGAAATAGCAATCTGTTCAAGAGTCATATAACTTGTTCTCACGTCTACACTTAGCAATACCTAGACTTGTAAGGAATAGAAGGAAAAAAAAAATGAAAACAAAAAATCACCGGTTCTAGAATTATCCCCAGAATTGAACCCGACTGGTCAGTGCGGTTTCAAAATAGGGTGGGTGGATTTCTGATTCCACAAATGGGAAACCAACCATGCTTGATCCAGTTTTAGGTCTCAAGAGAGAACAAACCCATCCTGAAATCAATCATCTATAATCATAATCATTGTTGACTTTCCCTAACGTACTATCGTAAATCTCAGTGACATGATCGGCCATGTGGTGACCATGATAGGTTGAGATAGTCATGGTATGGCTCCAAAAGAATGTAAAAATATTAATGTTTTGCACAATCAGAGGCAATTGTCAATTGCTTATTCCCTATGTGCTTTTAATGGTGTTCAATCCTGAACGATAGACCTCTTTTCTTACCGTATTTTTTTCTTGGTCAATAGTTTTCTTCTGGTATTAATAATTCGAAATTTTGAGTTTTTTTTAAAGCTATTAATGATTATGTTATAGCCAATTCTATTAAAACATTAGAAAGTGCCAAGTCATTTGCCTAAAACACCATGGTCTAAAACAAACAGGAAGATTGTAATTTTAAGTCTTAATTTGTCAGAAGTTTTTATAAATGTAGGCTAGCAATGATTGCATTTTAGTTTGCCAAAAGTTGTTACAAAATTCATAAAATATGTGAGAATGCTACATTGCTCAAATACAATATATGATCATATTATATTGGGGGCATAATTCTCCTAAAAAAACGCCAACTTTCACTCTATATCCGATTTTGGCCCAATTTTTGTTTTTTTTTTTGGCCTTATAAAAAATCACTGGCTTTCATTCTATATCCAAATTCGGCCCACTATTTATATTGCCGTTAAAGTCTGATGCGTAAATGCCACGCATATTTTTCTCCATTTCACCATTGATTATGTGGAATTTCAGCTGAATTAAATATTTATAAAAATATATATATTTTCCGTCTTTTTATTTTCTTTTCTCCTTCGTTTTTCCTTGCAACCTCCATGGATGAAGGTGCTTGAGCTAAAATCTGAGCGGCGCAACCTCAGAACTGAGTCGCATGACCTCAAATGTCAGGTTGCACTCCTCAATCGCGAGTGGCGAACTCCCTTACTGAAGGTCAACTTTAGGGCTCAGAGTGAAGGAAACGATTTGCGCCCTCTTGGCCACGGTGGTTTTAGGGAAAGCTTGGGCTCGTTTGGTCATCGTCCGGCCACGGAGTGGACATACAAAGCTTCGAGGATGGCTGAGCGGAGATGGTGGCTGATAGAAACGGCTTCTCGAAGCTTGAAAAACCGGCACAGAAAACAGGCGCTTTGGCCTAGCTTGCCGGAGATGATGCCAAGCGTCGCAGAGGGGCCGTCAGAGGTCGGGGCAAGGAGTCGGATGTTTAGATGGCGATGGGTGAGAGGTGGTAAAGCTGTGCCCGAGTGAGTCCTTGCGAAGAAGACGATGGACGGTGACGAGGAGGAGAAGCTGGGACCTCTTGTTTGGTAACTAGCCTGGATCAAAGGCGTTTTGATGGTCAAGCTACTTCCTTTTTCTTTTTCTTTTTTTCAGTTGGAAGCTACTTCCATTGATGTGGCATTGTTTGCAGTAATTCCTTGTTGAACTGAATAGGTATGGGCGTGGGCTGCTTTTGTTTTGAGCTCAAGCACCTCCCTTCATGGAAATCACAAAGAAAGACGAAGAAGATAGAAAAAAAAAGGTTTTTTTAAAAGAAATTATTTAGTCGAGACGAAATTCCATGTCATCAACGAAGAAAGAAAGAAATATATCCTTGGATGTCACACATCACTACATCAGACTTTAACAGTAATATTGGATGGATAAATAGGACCAAATTTGAGTATAAAGTGAGATTTGGTGATATTTTATAAACATAAAGAAAAAAGAAAAAAGAAAAAAAGAAAGGCTCGGACCAGATTTGTGTAAGTGAAAGCCTATGCTTTTTAAGGGAATTGAGCTTTATATTGGATGGAGCACATTTTATTATAGTAATGATGTGGTTGGGTAATTAGTGTAGGTCAGTATTTCGATAGTAACGTGTGATAGACAGGTTATTTATCAATAGACTAAGCACAGAGAAGGAGAGCACCACTTTGTCTGAGACTTGTATGATTTCATCTTGTATTGATCGGTAGGTACGAGATTTCCATTCAAGACTAGCTATTTGAAATTCATTATATGATTTTTAGATCATTAAATTTCTTACATATGGCATAGTCAGAGAAAATACATATGTGTTCAAAATCTAATTGATGCATAATCTGGATGCAATTGCGTGTGGTGCGTGGATTTCAAAGTTCGCGGGTGAGTTTGAGAATTTGATTCTTTTGATTGCTTTATTTCGGTATTGATAGGGGGTTTTAGTTACCCCATTATGTGGGAAATACCATCGTATTTCCTGTTGACTAACAGTAAACAAGAGACAAAAGCGAGTATAGAACCTGTAATTTTGAGTTGGGGATCATTTTGTGTCACGCCCCGATCCTCGAGCATGCACACATCCTTCAAACTTGGTCGATTTTATAATGCGATATCCCAGGACTATGTATCGCCGATCCTTTCATTTATCAAGCACATGCGGAAGCAGTTAAAATACCCAGACAATAAAACGATGGGATAGAAAAGCAGGGTCATATTTTTCATATTGAAATTTATAACCAAACTTTTATACAAAACACAAATCACTTCATAACTATTCACATCAAAATGGAGATCTCAAAAGAAGATAGGATCTCAATCCATCTAGGCCATACTCAAGGCCCATCTCGGGACTATCTTCTTCTTCCAAAAATCCTTCTCCTCATATCTCACTTCCGAGTTCTCCTTCATAGACTTCTCCTCCTCAGCTTCTCATCGGGGTCTTGAAATGTTTTCCCCAAACTGGGATGAGATTACGTCTCAGTGAGTTCTACCCCACTAAGCCCGGTTAGTAAACCATTATACTAAAGGCTGCCTAATCACGCACAGGGCAGAGGACTTACCTTGGCCTTAGATCCCACCTACAAGTCAGTACAATTCACAATAGACACCCATTTACTTCAAACAAATCGAACTGGTCGATTACATGTCACACAAATCATTCCCCACTGTGGGATATTTAAAAGCTAGGCCACGTGCATTCTCCAGGATGACCTTCCAAGTCTCCGAGTCACGTGCCTCAAACCTTGGGCCCACGTGCATTCTCTAAGGCGACCTCTTCGCCAAGGTGGTACATCAAGTCACCGAGCCACGTGCCCTTTTAGATGTTATTTTCAAATACTGGACCCACGTGCATTCTCTAAGGCACTCAATTGCCAAGGTGACGCATCAGATCACCGAGCCACGTGTCCTTTTAGATGCCTGGGCCCACGTGCCTTCTCTTAGGTGCTAAAGTGATGCATCAATTCACTGAGCCCATGTGCCCTTTTAGATGCTTGGGCCCACGTGCATTCTCTTAGGTGCTATCTCACCAAAGTGATGCATCAATTCACCGAGCCCACGTGCCTTTTTAGATGTCAAACTCTGTCACCGAGCCACATGCATTCTCCAGGACGACATACCGAGTCTCCGAGCCATGTGCATTCTCTCAGGCAACCTTTTCGCCAATGTGACATATTCAACCACTGAATTCACGTGCATTCTCTAGGTGATATTCCAATTCACCGAGCCCACGTGTCCTATTTCAAGTGATTACCGATCTACTTTCAATACCGAAAACCAATGCCCAACGATTTCTCAATCAAATAATTAAATCAACTCAACAAAGCATTATAAATGCTGAATAACATACTTGGCCATTTACCAATCAACAATTCAATCTCAATCAATTCCAATCAATTTAGGGTAACTCTCTAAAATATCACAATTTATTCAATTTCATACAATGTGGAGCTCAAATAAATAAACGGACTGCGCCACGACGATCAGCACGAGATTTCGGTCGTCGACCATCAAAATCTTAATTTCCGAAAAATAATTAATTAATTTATTAATTTCGAAAATTAAATAATTAATGTTAAAATTTTAATTTAGCTCAAAATAAAGCCCGATTAAATAAACGGACTTCACCATGGTCATCAGCATAATTTTCCGATTCCAGGCCATCTCAGTTGAATTTTCGGAAAATAAATAATTATTTAATTTAATTCCAAAAATTAATATTTAAATACTAAAAATTCCACGTAGGACCGAAAAGCCTAATTGGAGCCCACTAAGGGTTGAGAAAAATCCCGAGGCACTTCCAAGAATTAGTAGACCACGTCTTCTTGCTAATTGCGCAATCAATTTATCTAAATCGCATCACAATTGACTAATAATTGCTAATTTATTATAATCTAACAACCTAAACATAATTAATTAAAACTAAACCAACCTTAAGCATAATTAGCCAACTAATCTTGGATTAGTGAGAGATTACTCATCAAATCGCGTGCAAATCGGATCAATCCGACGAGGGCAACGCAAGGAACAACAAACTCCAAAGCACGGCTCGAGTTTGGGGCCCGGAAACGGCCTAAAACGAGCCCGAAAGTGCTGGAAACCCATTTCATGGGTTGCTGAATGGGGCTGGCCGAGGCTGCTCCGGCGGCCAAAACGACGAGTGGAGGCCGGCAGAGGACGAGGGGGACGCTGAGGAGGTCCGGTAGGGCTGGGCGGTGGCCGGAGTTGGCCGGACAAGGCGGGATGGCGGCTAGGTCGTGCGGGGGAGGCACTGCAGCGAGCGACGAATGCGGGGCGTGCTTGGACGGCGGCGAGCGGCGCGCGCGGGGCGGTCCGTGCGGCGCGACGGGCGGCTGGTTGCTATCTTCGTGCGCTGCTTCCGCTTCGAGCTTTCTCCGGCGAGAGAGAGAGAGAGAAAGTAGAAGAAGAAGATAAATCATATTACTTCTCTTATTTTATTTTCTTTTCTCTTTCCCTTTTATTTCCTTTCTTCAATTTTTCTTCCGATAATTTCTTTCTTGAAATTTCGGACTCGTCAATAAATTGACGAACGATGAGACAAGGTCCTAAAAAAAAGAATTATGATGCGCTTAAAATTCGATTCTCGAAATCGAGTTCAATTTCGTGGTTAAAAATCGATCAGATGTGATTTTAGTCCAATCCAACAAATTGAGTAGTTTTTAGGGATTTTACTGCAGATACGTCTCTTAACGGCTTCACCAAATAGGTTAGTTAACTCGTGAGTGATCAGTTCAGAGAAAAGGATTCTAAGCACGTCGACGAAATGCCCATTTCACTTTATCAAGACGGGGTTGAATTTCAGGATGTTATATTTCGGGTGTCCACTTCCTGGCCTTGACCCATTTCCAATGCCACTGCCACAACGCAACATGCAGCATATGCCAATGGCGAAGAGTTGCGGGCAAACCAAACCAGTGTGTCGTGTACCGCGGACACGTTCACTTTGTGGATAACACACGTTCCAGCACCAGAGCCTGCCGCGTCTTTGTGCGTTGCTGTTGCGACTGAACAGCAAACATGCCGATGGAACAATGCATTGCAGAGGGACTTCACACGTGTCCCGATGTTTTCCTCTGTCCTCGAAAACACCCCATGTTTTATCACAGTTTTAACAGCGTTTATTTCCGAATATAATGGTCGTGTTAGAAAGTACAAGCTTTTATAGAGATATAAACTGCTCTAATTGGAGTTCACTTATCAATACATAGTAACTTGCAATATTGGTATGCTGGAAAGCTCCGCAACGAAATGTGGTTGAATTAACGAAACAAATGGTGGCTGGGTTAAATAAGTAGTATGGGCCCTGGGGATAACGAAAAACCATTTTCTAGTATCAAGTTAATTTCAATACAAAGGAACCCATTTTATTGTTAAGACAACATGTCTATCTTATGGGATCTTTCGGAACTCATTTGTGTTTGCTTTCAAAAAAGCATCCCTTAAAAGGATAATTGACAATAAGTTTAGTGGAATAAAAACACCACAAGTGTCAAAATTTTTGTATGGCACTTATTTAAATGTTATAACTTTTCTTGACTACTTGAGTGTAATGATTTCTGAAAAATTAAATGTTATAACTTTTAATCAATTATTTAAATGTTAAATTTGTAAAAGAGGTTTACTCAATTATCATAAATCTAACCTGGCATAACACTTGTGGTAAACATTTTTTTTTTAAATTATAGCACCAAAAAAACATAATCAATTGAAAAGTCATATATCATACAAGTGATAAAAAAAATTATAACATTCAAATGAACGTCATGCAAAACTTATGGCACTTATAGCGTTCTTTTCCCTAAATTTAACATGTTTCGAAGCTCTTTCGTGGCTTAGCAATGGTTCAGTCACTTCAAGCATATTCCAAATATCAACTGGCTTCACTAATGCTCCTGGAGGACATTTCCACAATCCAATATTGGCAATGGTCTTCTCCAATATGCATCCTCCGGAAGGAACCTAACCAAGGCAACCAAAAGTTTTGAGCTAAAAGAACGAGGATTGAAGAGGAAGATTTCGAAATGCTTGAGATAATTTACCACACATAACAGACTTTAAAGCTTCCTTGCGTGGATACGTTATCCAACAGGACCAGATGTTCAAGTAGATTAATACCACCGACACAGAGTGAGAGGAATCGGGCCTTTGTATGACTAATTTTCCAGGCCCTACAAACTCTCCAGTCACATTGCTGTCGCAAGGAGGTTCGATAGACCCATTATATGGGTGGATCAAGTTATAAATAGTCCGACTCAAATAGACTAATTTAACTTATTTTGACCTGTATCTAGAGGTGGAAAAATGGGTCACTTATTTTTTGACAAAAAGTAATTAAATGGGTTTAACAATTAAAGACTTAAGATATGTGAGTCTTATGTGGGTCTTAAGTGGGTCTTAAATGAGTTAGATTCAGAACCTATTTTCAACCAAAACCTCACAATCTCTCTCTTTCCTCTTTAACTTTACAAAAATATTTTTTTAAAATAAAAATCGAATTTATAATTATTTTTTATTATAATTTTCTTTCCTTTTTTTCTTCCTTCTTCCTCCTTCTAGTGACCGGCACAGCGATGGTCAGCGATTGGCCAGGCGAGCCTGGAGCTTGCCGGATAGGGCGAGGTGAAGGCCTTGCCGATCTGGCGAGGTGAAGGCCTTGCCGATCTGGCGAGACTCGAACTCGCCGATGTCGGGCGAGGCTCGAGCCTTGCCAGATTTGGTGAGGGGCGAGCCTTGAGCTCACCGGCGTCGACGAAAAGGGCGAGCTCGAGACTCGCCTGTGGCCGGTTGCCAACTGTCATCATGGCCAACGGCCAGTCAAAGAAGAAGAAGAACAAAAAATAAAAAATAAAAGAAAAAAAGAAAATTAAAAATTATATACTTAAAAATAAAATAAAAATAATTAAAATTTTAATTAAAAAATAAAAAATAATTTAAGTTCGATTTTTTAAAATAATTATTTTAAAAATTATAAAAATTGTCCATTAAATTTTGTTGTATAAAACAATTTTAACAATACCATATATATATATATATATATATATATATATACACATACGTATACATACATAAATACGTACGTACGTATATATATACACATACACATACATATATAAGAAATAAACTTTCTTAAATTTAGTTAAATGGATCGAGTATGGGTCGAGTATAGATTGGGTCGGGTATGGATAAAACATTTTGCACTATAATAAATGAGTCATAAACGGGTTAAATGGGTCAATTTAGATCAGACCATTTATGACCTGACCTGACCCACCTGTTTGACGGGTCTACCCATACCTATGCAATGTGGGAAAAGTGTTAAAAAAACGTTATAAACCTTTTGTATTTGTGCCAGTTTAGTTCTAAATATTTTCTTTGTGCCAATTTAGTCTTAAACATTTTCACTTGGTATTAATTTAGTTATTTCTGGCAAATTTTGGTTGGATTTTGCCGATTGGGCGCTGGTCGACTAACGTGGCATCATCGGCGTTGATGTGGACAACTTTTAAAAATATTTTAATGTTTTTGAATTTTTTTATTCTCTTTTTTTTTTCTCATAGAAGCTTCATTTGATGCCTCAAATGTTGCACACCCCTTGGCCTATGAATTTTGGGCATTTTCCCTTCCAAATTGAACCAATTCCCCTCAAATTGAATTCAATTGAAGCCTAAAAAATTCAACATTTTTCTTTATCAATTGAACCAACTTGAATTCCAAAAACTTGACAAAAAATGGCCCTATGATTTTCCCGGTTGAAAATGGCCCTACTTTGAATTTTCGCCAAAAATCTCGGTTTGCAAAAAAAAAAATTAAAGAATGAGTCAATGTTCCTAAAATGAATCGTGACATGATAGAACTTTTAGTTTTTGAAATCGGGTTCAAATTCACGGTTAATTTCAATCTGGTGTGATTTTAGTGTGACATACTCTACCATGTAGCTTTTAGGAATTTTTAGTGCAATTGACATGTGGTCAATTATTTTCGAGCTACATTATACATCTTTGACTCATTGGCGACTCTCAGTTTTCGTGAAAATCTTAATGTTTCAAATACAGGCACAGGGTACCAAAACGATAGAAATATCGATCTAGTGCCATACGATAGAAATTTCGCAATTAAGTGGAATCACCCAGACATTAATCACATACCTCTGTCAAATCTACCTGTTGCCGTTCTCGAATTGATTTTTAATTGTGTCATAATGACGCTTGCAAACTAGCATAGTCAAGTAGTCAATTTCTAGTTGAATTCTCAAATCTATTGCATTAAAATCTGTTAACAGATTCACCAAAATGACTAGTTATCTCATAAGTGATCAGTTCAGAGAACATAACTATAGGCGCGTCAATGAAAAGCCTGATTCATTCAATTGAAAACAGAATCTGAAAATTAGGATGTTGCAACTCTTCCCCTCTTATAAAAATTCCGTCCTCGAAATTTAGACCATTACAAATCTTTAAACAAAAAGGTTGGCGTACAGTCATCTCATCGAATCTTCACTTTCCCAAGTTGCTCCTTCAGTGCTGTGGTGTTGCCAAACCACTTTAACTAACGGGATTGTCTTGGTGTGCAAAACCTGCTCTTTCCAATCTACAATCTGAACTGGTCTTTCCACGCACGACACTTTGTCGTCCACGTCCAATTCTTCAAAATTCAACACGTGGGTCAGGTCAAGCTCATACTTCCTCAACATCGACACGTAAAAGACGTCATGCACTTACGCTAACCTCAGCGGCAATGCAAGATGATACACTAGGGTCTATATCCTTTCTAGGATCTCAAAGGGACCTACGACCTCAGACTCAGCTTTCCCTTTTTGCCGAAGCGCGAAGTACCTCGTGCTTACCAACTCGGAATTCCAATGGTCTCCGTCGCTTATCTGCGTTGCTTTTCTAGCGACTCTGAGCGGTCTTTAATTTGCTTCTGATGATGGCAATTGCATCCACTAACTACTAGACTAACTCTGAGCCTGTGATCTTTCGTTCTCCGACCTCATCCCAAGAAACTGGCGTTCTACACATTCTGTCATACAACGCTTCAAAAGGAGCAATTTGAATACTCTATTGATAGTTGTTGTTGTAGGCAAACTCGATAAGATGAAACTATTCCTCCCAACTTCCCTTGAAATCCAACACGCAACCTCGCAACATGTCTTCGAGGTTTGAATCGTCTTCTCAGACTAACCATCCGTCTGAGGATGATAGGTCGTACTATACTGCAGCTTCGTTTCTAAAGTAGCCTGCAAACTCCTCCAAAAGGCAGCTGTGAACCTTGGGTCTCAGTTTAATGTAATCATCACCAGCACTCCATGCAAAAAAACTATCTAACGCACGTACAATTATGCATGCCCATCCAAATTAAGGTCATTTCATACGGCGATGAAGTGAGCCGACTTCGTTAGTCTGTCAACCGCTATCCAAATAAAATCATTACCCCTATGACTCCTCAGTAAGCCTGTCACAAAATCCACTGTGATGTGTTCCTATTTCCACTCGAGAATTCGAGAGGTTGCAGAAGTCCTCCCGACTTACAATGATGTGCCTTAACTTGCTGACACGTTAGACACTTGGTGACAAGCTTGACGATATCTGCCTTCATACCAGACCACCAATAGTGTTGACGCAAATTCTTATACATTATTATACTGCCTGGATGAATGATGTAACTGCTACGATAAGCTTCTGACAAGATATCTTCCTTAAGCTCTGCATCGTCAGGTACACGCAATCGTTCTCGGAATCTTAGTGTTTAGTTTTCAGAAATCTGAAATTCAACATTTCTCTTTTCGGTATCCTCTTGTAGGATCTTATGAATCTTTGGGTCTGTCGGCTGAAGTATCTTAATTATGATATGCACTTTCGGCTCAATTCTGAGGGTGGCCATAAGATTCGAAAGGTGGCCTACCTCAAATTTAAAAATCGAATCTCAAGCTCTCTCGAGTAAAATCCATTCCTTAACCATCATCTGTGCGACTGAAGACTTTTGACTCAGCGCATCTGCAACCTTGTTCGCCTTTCCAAGACGATACAGAATTTCACAATCATAGTCATTCATAAGTTCCATCCAGTGACGTTGTCTCATATTCAACTCCTTCCGAGAGAATAGGTACTTGAGACTTTGATGGTTAGTGAAGATCTAGAATCTTTCTCCACATAAATAATGTCTCCAAATCTTCAGAGTGAAAATAATCACCACGAGTTCTAAGTCATGTGTTGAGTAATTCAGCTCGTGAGGTCTCAATTGACGGGACGCATATGCAACAACCTTACCATGTTGCATCAACATGCAACCCAATCCTTTGAATGACACATCACTGTAGATCTTGTATCCTCCAGGACCAGATGGTATGGTCAGCACATGTGCCGTAGTCAGCTTCTACTTAAGCTCTTGGAAACTATGATCACACTTGTCTGTCCACACGAACTTTTCTTCCTTCTACAGTAGTCGAGTCAACGGCGACGTTAACGTTGAAAATCCTTCCACAAACCTTCTATAGTAACCTGCCAAACCCAAAAAGCTTATGATCTCTGTCATGGTTGTCGATCTTGGCCAGTTGATAACTGTTTCGATCTTGGTTGGGTCCACAGAGATTCTTTCGCTTGAAATCACGTGACTTAAGAACGTTACACGAGTCAACCAAAACTCGCACTTATTGAACTTGGCATACAGCTCATGATTCCTCAGGGTCTGAAGTACCATCCTTAAATGCCTCTTGTGCTCCTCTGAACTTTTCGAATACCACGAACTAATCCATATACTCTTTGAAAACTCGATTCATCAAATCCATAAAAGTAGTTGGGGCGTTCGTCAAACCAAACAGCATTATAGTAAACTCATAATGGCCGTATCGAGTATGAAACGCTGACTTCGGTATGTCCTCCTTTTGATTCTCAACTGATAATACCCTGTCCTTAAGTCAATCTTTGAAAATATTGACACTCCTTGCAACTGGTCAAACAAGTCGTCGATCCTCGGCAGTGGATACTTATTCTTGATCGTCACCTAATTGAGTTGATGATAGTCAATGCATAGATGCAACAAACCACATTTCTTCTTCACGAACAGAACTGGTGCTCCTCAAGGTGATGCACTAGGACGTATGAATGCCTTATCCAATAATTCTTGCATCTGCACTTTCACTTCTTTCAACAGTCAATGCCATCTGGTAAGGAGCTCTAGAGATTGTCTCTGACCTGGGTGCTAACTCAATCATGAATTCTATCTCTCTCTCTCTCTGGTGGTAAACTCGACAATTCCTTTGGAAACATGTCTGGAAACTCTTGCACTATAGTGATGTCCTCGATCTTTAGCTCCTTAACTGTCATATCCATGACAATCATCAAGTAACCTTGGCAACCCTTATCTAACAAATGAGTTGCCTCTAGCAACGAGATTAAAGTAATCGAGGTTCCTCCTCGACTCTCAATAAACTCGAAACTTTAACTCGCTAACGAGTTAAACTAAATCGCTTTATGATAACAGTCCATCTTAGCTCGTTGCTTGGTGAGTTAGTTCATGCCAATTATCAAATCGAAATCTTACATGGCTAGGACTGACAAATCTATCTTCCCCTCTCGCTCACTAATCATTAACTTGCAACCAGGATAAGCCAATGTAGCTAACACCTCATCCTTTAACGGTGTAGATATGTTAACCACTAACTTCAATAACTCATGACTCAACCTACCAGTTTAACAAATTGCTTGGCTATAAACGAATGAGTTGCACCAGTATCAAATAAAGTATATGTAGCATGGTCGTTCAGTGAAATTGTACCTGTGATGACATCATGCGAGTATTTTGCCTATCCTCTAGCGATGGCATACACTCATCCTTACGTTGGAAGCCTGTTTTGTACTCTATGGTACAATTTGCGGCGCAAACCCCCTATTCTGACCCATCGGTGGCGGCAACAGTAACTATTGTAGTCCCCTCAACCTTCTCCCCTCGACCTTCTGGGATAGTCTCTGGCCTAGTGACCATGTTGGCCACACTCGAAACAAGCACTCATCCTAAGATGGCATGGGGCGGATCCATGTCGCCTTCCGTAGAAGCAACACGCGCCATTCTGACTCAGCGCTGACTTGCCAATTTCACCCTTCCTAACAGGCGGAACATGGAACCTTCCTTTGGTCATGGGCTTCTTCCCAAACTAATTTCCATCTCTATTCGAACTGAACCTTGAACTAGATACAACAGTCTATTCACTTAGGTTCCTCTCTATCAACTGGGCCTAACCATAAACCTCACTGTAATCCTTTAGGTTGAATGGCACCAGTGGATTCCTCAACTCTGGTCGGAGGCCATTCTTGAACCTCTAAGTGTTGTCTTTAGGATCCTCCACCAGTCTGGGAGTGTACTGTGACATCTCAGCAAACTTAGCTTCATACTGATCTACGGTCAGCATTTCTTGGCGGAGGCATTGGAATTCCTCCATATTCTACTCTTGGGCGCTACCCAAAAAATACTTGCCATTAAAGACTCTAAAGAAAGCGTTCCACACCGGGACTATGCCTTATGGGAATACTGTGCCTCTAGTAGCCCTCCACCAAATATTCGCGTTACCATGTAGCTAGTATACTACCAAGACAACTTTCTCCTCCTCATTGCACATCAAAAGTGCAAAGGCCTTCTCTAGGTCTTGGATCCAGAGCGATGCAGTCTCAGGATCTCCTGCGCTAGTGAACCTCGGCAGGTTCAGCTTCAAGAACTGCTCTATGAGCTTATGAATAGGTCTCTCCCTCTCCACAATCACGTTCTCATGTGGAACTTCAACAGGTGCGGCAGCGACTACAACGTCGGTGGTGGCAATGACGGCAGCTGTAGCAGCGGCGGTAGTGGCGGTGGCTTGATCTTGGGCTTGGTACCCAATTAGAGCTCCTAGCGTCTCAAGCACCTGCATGATCCTGGCAATCCTAGGATCACCAAGGGCTGCTACCCCAACACTAACTGGAGGCGGTGCTACATCACTAGCACTAGCCTGAATTGGCGCTCTACCACGACCCACTTGGGTACTGACCCTTATCGGCGTCCTACCCCGAGTAACAGGTCCAATGGTTCTCTTTCTAGGAGTACTCTGATCCTGATCACTCATGACACATATTCTATATAGAAACCTGCTTTCTAATTCCACACAGAATTAGAAACTGAGTGATCCCCACAAAACAATCTACCAATAAGCTATAATCACATGCATTAGCATGAAATAAAGGTCTTTCCTGCTAATTATCCCATAAATCATCGCACCTTATCACTCAAACTATCGACCAGCTCTAATACCACTTTGGGTGAGGATATCATGCCCCGAATCTCAAGCGTGTGCCCATCCCTCGGTGGTCAATAAAATTTGCGATGTCCCAAGACACGTCGCCGACTCATTCATTTAAATGCACATGCGGAAGCGAAAGAATGCCCCTAACAACAAACAACATGGGATAGAAAAGCAAGAAGCAATTTCACAACCATAACACTTTTATAAACTTCCCGGTTTATATGCAACACTAGTCTATAAACAAGAGTCTACAAAAGATCGGCTCTCAAAAGAAACTATCCCCTAACTAACTAGCCGAATACATTCATTGATCCTTCGGTCTCCACAGCACCATCGGGAGGATTAGCTGCACTCTCGCCTAGAGCAACATCGACTACCACTGCGGGGATCTCAAAACCCTAGAGGGGACCCACTCTATATCCATTGAGCCCGTGGCGAAACCATGCTCTGAATCAGTGATGTACCCTTTGAGGTAGGCCCTCCTTGACCTAGACGGTGGTCACCACGAGTTCATAGACCCAGTGACCCCTGGGGATATGGTAGTCAAAACTCTGCTCGGTAACCCTTATGGGCTGACCAAAACATTCTGGAGGAATTTAAAGACCTGAAAAGTCAAGCTCACGACGGAGTGAGAAAACATCTTAGCAAGTTCACCCCTTAAACTCATACTAGGAAAAAATATGCCTAGAGGCAGTCTATGCACACAAGACAGAGGATTTACCTCGCCTCAGTTCCCTCCTGCAAGTCAGTACAATTCATAAACCCAATCAATCAATCAATCAACTCAATGACACAATCCACTTCAAATATTGCTCGCACAAGCATGATGTCACGGCTCGATCCTCGAGTACGCACCCATCCCTTACTTGGTCGATTAATAGCGATGTCCCAGGACGGATCGCCGACCTATTCTTTTTAATATACACATGCGAAAGCTGATATAAAATCCCAAAATAATAAAACATTGGGATAGAACAGTAGGACTGAATTTCAAACCTTTAAAAACATTCACTCTTATATACATTACAAACCAGTGCACATATATATACAAGGTGAACTATTAAGCAAGTTTAAAAACAAGGTCTACAAGCAGGAGTGGGGTTCTACAAACTACGGGTCCCCGTCCTCCTCTTCATCATCCTCCACACTCAAAATAGAGCCTTCAACAGACTGCACCGGATTTTCGAGATCTTCAAAATCCAAGTTTGTTGTATCTAGGGACCTGAAATGGTTATTTAATAACCAATGAGACAACGTCTCAGCAAGTTCTACCCCCTAAGACCTGATTAGTAAACCAATACACCTTATGGTTGTTTATGCACAACACGAGTCAGAGGACTTATCTTGGCCTCAGTCCCAACCTGCAATTCAGTACAGTTCAATAGGCACCCAACAATCTCAACAGATTGAAGCATCGATTAGATTGATCTAGTCGATTACATGTCAATCGGACCAACTCTTGGTCATTTCAATTCAACCAATTCATGACATCAAATCAAGGCAATGATCGATCGACTTAGTTGTTTACATGTCAAACCAATCATTCTTGGTCATTTCAAGCAATACTGTCCCTTCTCCAAAATAACTTATTGGTTACCAAGCCAGTATATTATAGGATTCATTTTCCTTAATGACATACCAAGCTACCAAGTATATTCATCATAACGTCCATTCTCCAAAATGACATATTGAGTCACCAAGCCGTTATGGCATGTTGTCCATTCTCCAAAATGACCTATAGAGTCACCGAGCCGACATGGTAAACCGAGTATATTCATCATAACATCAATTCTCCAAAATGACATGTTGAGTCATCGAGTTGTTATGGCATGTCGTCCATTCTCCAAAATGATATGTAGTTACCGAGCCGACATTGTATACCATTCATTCTCCAAAATGACATATAGAGTCACCGAGCCGGTATATAAGCAATTCTCTCTCAAGATGACATGTGAGTCATCGAGCTATAATAGTATAATGTCCATTCTCCATATGACATATGAATCATTGAGCCGTTATATTCTTTTATTCTAAAAACACAATCAATTTACCATTTTTATCATTTCCGACAAAAGTACACATGTATGGGCACACGGTCAGCCTTAGACAAAATACAGTAATTTCCTTTCTATAAATCCCACCATTTTCTGTAGCCTATCAAAATATTTTTGGCACTGTCAACCGATGCCCGGTTATTTTCCAATTAATTATCCAAATTAATTAATTTAGGAAAATAATATTATAACACAAATAATTCAATTCCACGCAACGTATAGCTCAAATAAATAAACAAATTGCACCACAACAATCAGCATGAAATTTTAGTCATCGGCTATCCCAACCTAATTTCCGAAAAATAATTAATTAATTAAATTAAATTCAAAAATTAATAAATAAATACTAAAAATCCAATTTAGGCCCATAATGCCTAATTGGAGCCTGAGACAGGTCGAGAAAAATCCCGGACATCGTGACGGCGATGCGACGATAGCCAAAATCGAGTTGTCAACGACACCGGCGGGCTTGGACTAGGCCTTGAACTTGGCCCAACAAATCTCAGCCCAACTGAGATTTGTTCTTGATATTAAGCTGGACCCAAGTTGAGTTGGGCCTGCTGAAGATGGACTGAACCAAGTGGGTTTCGCTAAATTGGGTTTCTGTAATTTTCGCGGGCTGATGGGCTGATCCACTAGGGCTGGACTAAGCTGAAATTGGGCTGAAAACATATTGGATGGGCTGTGGGCTTGACTGCTGCAATTCTTCGTGGGCTTCTAATGGCCCACTGCTGAGCCGAAAATTTGCTGGAGTAGATCACGTAGAATGGAGCAGCTCTGCTGGGTCTTCAAGTTGCTTTGGCAAGGAAATCCACGAGCGAAGGAGAGGAAGCAGGCTGACGGAGAGAAGACACGGCTTCACTAGATGCAGTCAACGATTGAGAGGAAATTTTGCTGGATTTGCTGGGCCGAGACGCATGTGGGCAGCTGTTGGATGCATGTGGTCAATCGACTAGCTGGGAGATGCAAGGTTGACTCGGTGCTCGCGGAGAAGCGGACGAGTGGCAGCAACAAAGCATAAATTACTTCGGTGGAGGCTGATTTCGTGGGTGGTGTCGCGGCAAGGAGTCAACACCATCTTTAATTGTTGACTGAGGATGGCTGAATCATGGACAGTTGGCAGCTCGGTGGAGAAATTTCGGTGGTGGATGTCGTTGTAGGAGGATGGGCAGCAATTGGAGAGGCAGCTGCTTCGACGGGCAAAAATCAAAGGAGGAGGTGGAAGCGGGTGTGAGGCTGGCAGAAGCGGTGGAGGTGACAAGAAGAAAATGAAAGTGAAGCAGCACACAAACGAGAAGAGGTCGACGCTGCGGTGTGTGTGCGGCTGTGAACGTCCGAAGGAGGGGGGATGAATCATGAGATAGAAGCCAGCCAAAAGGGAAAATTAGTCAACAACATTAGCCACTCCATTAATTGGATGTTCCCCTATTACTTTCCAACCAAATATCCACCAAAATAATACAACTTAAATGCAATTGTTGCACTGCCCCCTTGCCGTAGTTCCGAATTTCATTAGTCTTATACTTCAATTTCATCATTAATTTCTCAATTTCGAAGTCCAATTTCGTCGAAGAAAAATTCCACACATCTCCACAAATTCCCATCACCCAGTAGCTCAGCTTAGAAGTCAAAATTTCCTTCAAATGAGCCCATATGAATTTCCGTTAATTTTCCACAACGTCCGAAACGGTTTTCCGCAAAAATTCCAAAATCTCTTAAAATTCTTCGAAGGATGAGTCGACGTTCCTAAAATAGCTCATGACACCACAGAACTTTCAATTTCTGAAATCAGGTTCAAATTCACGGTTAATTTCCATTCGACGCGTTTTTAGCGTGACCTAAGCTACTGGGTAACTTTTAGAAATTTTTAGTGCAAATGACCCGTGGTTGATTTTCTTCGAGCCACTATGAACCCACTCGACACATTGGCGACTCTCAGTTGTCATGAAAATCTCGAGAATTCAAATACAGACACAAGGTACCAAAATAATAAGAAAATCAGTCTAGTGTCGGCCGATGAGAATTTTTCAATTTAGTGGTGTCACCCTCGATTAGCCACACATCTCAGTCGAACCAACCTATATCTGATCTCAAATCGATTTATATTTGTGCTGTAGTGATCTCAACAAATGAGCACGGTCGAGAAACCGATTCCTGATCGAATTTTCAAGTCTATTTGTCTTAAAATCCTTAATGGTTTCCCCTGATAATCTAGTTATCTCGAGAGTGATCAACTTTGAGAACAGCCTTATAAGCACGTTAATGAAATGCTCGATTTATTCAATAGAAAACAGGGTTGGAAATCTGGGATGTCACACATGAACTACTAACGCATATCGGTTCTTTGGCGTAGCCATGGGTTACTGCTCACACAAGCTGATATGAAATGTTGCTCTCGCAAGTTGATATGAAATGATGCTCGCACAAGCTGATATGAAAGGCTACTCACACAAGCTAATATGAATTGCTCACACAAACTGACATGAATTGCTCACACAAGCTGACATAGATCATTGTTTACACAAGCTGGTATAAAGACATTTTTTACATTAAAAACCAACGCCCGGTATTTTCTCATTAAAATACCAAAATTTCACAATTTTGGAATAAATACCTAAAAATTACAATCACCACTCAATTTGCACAAATTAACACTCAATTGCATAAACTGAGCGCACCATTACAATTAGCACGAAATTCTGGTCACCGACTATCCTGATATAATTTTCGAAAAATATTAAATAATTAAATAATACCAAAATGATTAAATAAATGCAATTAAATACCAAAAATACCCACTTAGGTCGAAAATGCTAAATTGACCACCTAAACGGGCCTAGATAATTTCCGAACCAATCTAGATAAATACCACAATTTATCTAGTCCTTAATTAATCGAATCTAGTCACCTAACATGCACAATTGAATAATTAAATCACTAATCTGTTCTAACTAATCACATAAACCTTAATTAGCCTAAACTAATCACCACTAAAGCATCATTAACTCCCTAAGTAGAGTTTAGCAATTAAACTCATCGGTTTAGCCATCCGGTGAGTCCACAATGATGGTGACGCAAAGACAAGCGACAAACAACCTGCGGTGACACCAAATAGAGACTGAACGTGCCACAAAACTAGCCAAAGCCTTGCTGGCTTTAGCTTCTACTCTTGGGTCGAAAGAGCTAGTGCGGGCTCGGCTTGGGTTGGAACGAGCAAGGTGAGCAGACAGGCGGCTGTAGCGGGCCAGACGGTGGCAGATGGCGATGGTGGAGCTCTGACTGAGCTCTTACAGCGACCAAGTGTAACATCCTGAAAATTAAATTCTAATTTCGATTGGATAAGTTGGCCCTCTCATCGATGCGCCTATAGTGCTTTTCTTCAAGAAAACCACTCGTGAGATAACTAGCTTATCCGGAAAAGCCATAAAAGGGATTTTAATGCAATAGATTTAAGAATTCGACCAGCCAGCTACTCGACCGTGCTAATCTTTAGAGGTCTTTATGGCACAGTTAAAAATCGATCAGGGATCGGAGATATGTCGGTTCAACTGAGATGTGTGGCTAAACATGGATGACTCCACTAAGTTGGAAAATTCTTGTCGACCGGCACTAGATTGATTTTCTATCGTTTTGGTACCCTGTGTCCATATTTGACTCCTAGAGATTTTTATGAGAACTGGGAGTGGGCAATGTGTCAAGTGGGTTCATTGTAGCTCGAAGAAAATCAATCACGGGCCATTTGCATTAAAAAATTTTGAAAGCTACTCAATAGCCTAGGTCATGCTAAAATCGCGTCGAATTGAAATTAACAACGAATTTCAATCCGATTTCAGAAATTGAAAGTCTTGTCATGTCACAAATCATTTTAGGAACGTTGACTCATTCTTAGAAGATTTTTCTGCAAACCGAGATTTTTTAGGAAAAAGTTGACATAGGGTCATTTTTGTCCAGAAAATGTCGAGGACCGTTTTTTATTGCAAAATTGGGATGCAAGTGACATCAATTGGTGGGGAAAAATACCAATTGGATTAATGAGGTGTTGGTTGATTTTTGAGAAACCAAATTTGATGGAGTCAAAGAGGAATAAAGGTCTAATTGAAGAGAAAACCAAGCAAATTCGTAGCTCCCCACCACCAATGACTTTTGGACCCATTCAAAAGTCTTCTAAAAGGGTTTGAGGGCTAGAAAATGCTAGTGGAAGACAACCATGCAAGGGGATAGGGTCAAGGGGACAAGAGAGGTGAGATAAGAGAGGTGGTCCCCTTTTGTTCCCTCATCTCCTCCATTCCCCCTTCAACCGGTCGACAGCCTTTCTTCCTTCCTCATTGTGCCTTGAGGACTTCAAAGACTTGTAGAGAAGCCATCGGAGTAGCCCTCGACCATCGCACGCTACTGCCGGACCGCCTGTGACGCCCTATCACCTGCGAGACCCGTTGCGCCTTGCCTGCCCATGCGTGCGTCCTCGTCACCTCCAACTGCCCTTCTTGTTCCGTCGTGTGCCTAAGAGGGCCCTCAATCTAGTCGCAACCGTCCTGTCGCCTTTGGGGTTGCCGAACCGCACACCCAAGCCGCTGAGGCCTCCGCTAGTCCGTCGCCATTCGTCCTCGCCTCGACCAGTCCGTTTTCTCTCCTTTCAACCACCAAACAGAGGGCAAATTATGAGGGTTTCCAACAACTGTCTTGGCCCGTTTTGGCCCGCTTCCCAACCTCGAAAGCCAAGCCTACCTTAGAGAAGATCGTCCCCCGTTGCGTCTCCATCAATTTAAACCAATCGGATCGTTAAACAAGTGAGTTTAACTTACTAATCCTCGCTTAATAGGCTAATGACGCTTAAGGGCTTATTAGATTAAGTTAAGTATGGTTAGGTCGTTAGTTATATTAGATTAGTGAAATTTAATTATTTATCAATGCATGTTAGGTGGATAGTTAGTGCAACTAGGGCTTAAACGAGTTTTAATATTTATCTAGAGTGACTTGAAAATTTTCTGGGTTCGTTTCAGCATCCAATTAGGCATTACGAGCCTAAGTTTGATTTATTTGCATTTATTTAATATTTTATATAATTATTTATTTATTTCTTTATTTTTCGCAAATTAAACTATGATAGTTAGTTATTGAAATTTCGTGCTAATTGTAGTGGTGCTCTTTGTTTATTTAATTGAGTACCTGATTATGCAAATTGAGGGTGATTAGTGGTTATGGGTATTTAATTCCAAAAATGGATAATTTTGGTAATTAATTAGAGAATTACTGGGCATCGGTCTACAGTGCCAAAAATATATTATGAGATTGCTGAAATAGTGGGAGGTTCAAAAGTGAAAACTTTGTATTTTGACTAAGGCCGATTGTATACTCACACACGACTATTTTTATCAGGTATTATAAAAGGTGAAAAATCGTTGGACGATAAGAATGTTGGCTCGATGACTCGGTATGTCATCTCGAAGAAAGACATTATCTTATGTCGGCTTGATGACTCAATATGTCATCTCGGAGAAAGACGTATATTATACCGGCGAGGTGACTTGATATGTCATCTTAGAGAATAGATAATATTGATTGGAATGACTGGAGAATGGTCTGATTGACATATAATCAACTAGGTAGATTGATCGATGAGTCAATCTGAGTGAACGATTTGATTTGTTGATGTGACTCAATGGGTTTATGAATTGTGTTGAATTGCAGGAAGAGACTGAGGCCAAAGTAAGTCCTCCGACCTATGTTTGTGCTTAGGCAACCCTTAGAGAGTATTTTCTTCATAATCCAGTCTTAAGGAGTGGAACTTGCTGAGACATTGTTTCACTGGTTATTGTGTAACTTTTTTTAGGTCCTTAAATGATGTTGGTGGAGGACGAGAAGCCTTGGAATTTGGAAAAGTGGATAAACCAGAATCGGCAAACGGGTCTGATTAGTAGGTCATAGGACTGTTCCTTTTGGAATGAGCCGACCTTTTTATAAATAGTCTAGTCTTGTAGATAAACATGGTTGTTTATAAAAGGTTTGTTTTGGTTTGAAAAATTGACCCTACTTTCCTATCCCATTATTTTATAGTCTGGAGATTTTATATTCTTTCGTATGCGTATTAAAATGAATAGGTCAGCGATGCATCCTAGGGCATCGCTATTTAATTGACTAGTGAGGGATGCATGCGCACTCGAGAATCAAGGCGTAACACCAGGGGCTCGAGGGGTGGTAGCTGGGCGCGAAACGGGCGAGATGGGTGGGCGATGCGCGAGGGGGACAAGCGATGTAAGCGGTGTTTCGGTGACTTCAGGCAGCTGTCAACAATAAAGGGGGAGGGGCTGCCGGTTTTCTCTAGTTCTCTCAAGATTTCTCACGGCCTGTACAATGGATAAAGTGGCCCCAAGCTTGAAGAAGGGGTTGCTAAAGATGGAGGGTCCCCCTTAGGCCACAAAGTCTTCATCTCTACCCGTTTCTACTCATTGCAAAGCCCCACCACATTAGGCTGTCATCCATGGCCAATTTGTAGCACAAGACTTCCCCTAGAAGTTTCATTTGATGCCTCAAATGTTGCACACCCCTTGGCCTACGAATTTTGGGCACTTTCCCTTCCAAATTGAACCAATTCCCCCCAAATTGAATTCAATTGAAGCCTAAAATATTCAACCGAAGTGTCCTTGTCAAATTCAACATTTTTCCTCATCAATTGAACCAACTTGAATCCCAAAAACTCGATCAAAAACGGCTCTCTGATTTTCCCAGTCCACAACAGCCCTACTTTGAATTTTTGCCAAAAATTCTGACTTGCAAAAAAAAAATTCAGAGGATAAGCCGACATTCCTAAAATGAATTGTGACATGACAGAACTTTCAATTTCTGAAATCAGGTCCAAATTTGCAGTTAATTTCAATCTAGCATGATTTTAGCGTGACTCAGCTTACTGGGTAGCTTTTAGAAATTTTTAATGCAATTGACCAGTGGTCAATTATTTTCAAGCCACATTGTATATCTTCTACTCATTGGCGACTCTTAATTTTCGTGAAAATCTAGAGATTTCAAATATGGGCACAGGGTAGCAAAACGACAGAAAAATCAGTTTAGTGATGTTCGACAAAAATTTTGCAATCAGGTGGAATCATCCACACACTAATCACATACCTCTATCAAATCGACCTATCTTCGGTCTCTAATCGATTTTTAACTATGCCGTAATGACTCTTGCAAACTAACACGGTCGAGCAGTCGATTTTTGGTCGAACTCTTAAATCTATTGCGTTAAAATCACTTAACAGCTTTACCAGATAGACTAGTTATCTTGTAAGTGATCAGCTCAAAGAATAGAACTATAGGCGCGTCGATGAAAAGCCCAAGTCATTCAATTGAAAACAGAACATGAAAATTAGGATGTCACAGAGCTTAACTAAAAATTCATTACTACTAGTTTCTTTTGGTGCTAAGAGAAAAAGAAGATGCCTTGTCTCACGGTCCACTTTGGAAAAAATTTCATAGACTTGACTTAAAAGTCATCACTCTTGTTTTCTTTTGGCACTAAGAGAGCTTGACTTAAAAGTCATTACTATTGGTTTCTTTTGGTGCTAAGAGAAAAAGAAGATGTATTGTCTCATGGTCCACTTTGGAAAAAATTTCATAGACTTGACTAAAAAGTCGTCACTCTCGTTTTCTTTTTATGCTAAGAGAAAAAGAAGATGCCTTATCTCAAGGTCCACTTAGGAAAAAAATCATAGACTTGACTTAAAAGTCATCACTCTTGTTGTCTTTTGGTGCTAAGAAAAAAAGAAGATGCCTTGTCTCACGGTCCACTAAGGAAAAAATTTCATAGAATTGACTTAATAGTCTCCGCTGTTGTTTTCTTTTGGTGCTAAGAGAAAAAGAAGATGTCTTGTCTCATGGTCCACTTTGGAAATAATTTCATAGACTTGACTTAAAAGTCATCATTCTTGTTTTCTTTTGATGCTAAGAGAAAAAGAAGATGCCTTGTCTCAAGGTCCACTTAGGAAAAAATTTCATAGACTTGACTTAAAAGTCATTACTCTTGTTTTCTTTTGGCACTAAGAGAGCTTGACTTAAAATTCATTACTATTGGTTTCTTTTGGTGCTAAGAGAAAAAGAAGATGCCTTATCTCATGGTCCACCTTGGAAAAAATTTCATGGACTTGACTTAAAAGTCGTCACTCTTGTTTTCTTTTGATGCTAAGAGAAAAAGAAGGTGCCTTGTCTCAAGGTCTACTTAGGAAAAAATTTCATGGACTTGATGTCACACCTCGATCCTCAGGAATGCACCATCCCTTACCTGGTCGATTAATTTGCGATGTCCCAGGACGCATCGCCGAGCCATTCATTTTAATATGCATGCGGAAGCAATTATGAATCCCCAGACAACACACGATAGGATAGAAAAGTATGGCCATAAATTTCCAACTCAAAACAAGCCTTTTATAAAACCAACAGGTTTATACAAAACTAGGTTATTTACAAAAACGTCGACCGAACAACAAAGGAACTATTCTAAGACCCTTTAGTCAAACATGTTTGCCGATTCTTTGATTTCCACCTTCCCGAACTCTGGGGCTTCCGGTCCTTCACCAACACCATCTATGGACCTAAAAATGGTTATACAATAACTAGTGAGACAATGTGTCAGCGAGTTCTACTCCCTAAGACTCAATTAGGAAGCCAATACATCTTAAGTTGCCTAAACACAACACGAGTCAGAGGACTTACCTTGGCCTCAGTTTCCTTCCTGCAAGTTAGTATATTTCAAATATACATCAATCACATCAATTCACTCAAACAGATCAAACTATCGATCAATCGACCTCGTCGATTACGTATCAAACAGACCATTTCCCAGTCATTTAAATCCATACTATTCAATCTCTAGATAATATATACAGTCCTGGCCTTTTTCTGGACAAAAACGGCCCTAGGACAACTTTTTCCCAAAAAGTCTCAAGTTGCAGAAAAATCTTCTAAGACTAAGTCGACGTTCCTAGAATTTATTGTGACATGACAGGATCTTCAATTTCTGAAATCGGACTCAAATTTGTGGTTAATTTCCACTTGGTGCGTTTTTAGTGTGACCTAGGCTACCGGGTAACTTTCAGAAATTTTTAGTGCAAATGACCTATGGTTGATTTTCTTCGAGCCACAATAAACCCACTTGACACATTGGCGACTCTCGGTTGTCATTAAAATCTCAAGGATTTAAATACAGACACAAGGTACCAAAACAATAAGAAAATCAGTCTAGTGCCGATCGACGAGAATTTTCTAATTTAGTAGTGTCACCCATGATTAGCCACACATCTCAGTCGAATCGACCTATCTCTAATCTCAAATCGATTTTATATTGTGCCATAATGGCCTCTAAAGATGAGAACGGTCGAGAAGCTAATTCCCAGTCGAATTCTCAGTCTATTTGCCTTAAAATCCTTAATGGCTTCCCTAGATAGTCTAGTTATCTCGAGAGTGATCAGCTTTGAGAATAGCCCTAAAGGTGCGTTAATGAAATGCCCGATTTATTAAGTAGAAAACAAGTCCGAAAATATGGGATGTCACACTTGACTTAAAAGTCATCACTCTTGTTTTCTTTTGATGCTAAGAGAAAAAGAAGGTGCCTTGTCTCAAGGTCCACTTAGGAAAAAATTTCATAGACTTGACTTAAAAGTCATCACTCTTGTTTCCTTTTGGCACTAATAGAGCTTGATAAAATTCATTACTATTGGTTTCTTTTTGGTGCTATGAGAAAAAGAAGATGCCTTGTCTCACGGTCCACTTTGGAAAAGATTTCATAGACTTGACTTAAAAGTCGTCACTCTTGTTTTCTTTTGATGCTAAGAGAAAAATAAGATGCCTTGTCTCAAGGTCCACTTTGGAAAAAAAAATCATAGACTTGACTTAAAAGTCGTCACTCTTGTTGTCTTTTGGTGCTAAGAAAAAAAGAAGATGCCTTGTCTCACGGTCCACTTAGGAAAAAATTTCATCGACTTGACTTAAAAGTCGTCACTCTTGTTTTCTTTTGGTGCTAAGAGAAAAAGAAGATGCCTTGTCTCATGGTCCACTTTGGAAAAAATTTCATAGACTTGACTAAAAAGTCGTCACTCTTGTTTTCTTTTGATGTTAAGAGAAAAAGAAGATGCCTTGTCTCAAGGTCCACTTAGGCAAAAATTTCATCGACTTGACTTAAAAGTCGTCACCCTTGTTTTCTTTTGGTGCTAAGACAAAAAGAGGATGCCTTGTCTCATGGTCCACTTAGGAAAAAATTTCATAGACTTGACTTAAAAGTCATCACACCTCTTCTCTTTTGGTGCTAAGAGAAAAAGAAGTTGCCTTGTCTCATGGTCCACTTAGGAAAAAATTTCATAGACTTGACTTAAAAGTTGTCACTCTTGTTTTCTTTTGGTGCTAAGAGAACAAGAAGATGCCTTGGCTCATGGTGAAGAAACCATTGTTCAATGGACAGCGGGACCGATAGTACCCTCAAAACGTTCAAACTTGACTTGGATTTGACAACAAGAAATTTAAGGTTGAGAATTTATAATGAGAATTTATTCCACGGGTTAAGTTTAATTTTTGTGGTACTCCCTGCTAAGCAAAGTCCTCTCACACCTACAAATGGATCACGAGAATTAGAACTCGTTCTTTGCCCACAAGATCATCAACTGCGATCAAGAGAGATTAGGAACATGGCTAAAAATCTTATCCACTTGCAATATTATGATGATCCCTCTCATTTCACAAAATCATTTAATGAATCCAATTTACAATATCCACCATTTCAACAGAGGAGATTTAGTAGATCAAGATTAGATAAGTGGTATTGTTTCCGTTGAATTGTCAAAATGGCAATTAAGATGTAGTGACACAGTTATCTATCTAGAAAAATTATTGAGTGAACTTAGTGTATAAACTAAATTGAATTTGAACTATTAAAAACAACGGACTTCATAAGAATCTCTTCAATTTTTCCAATTTAAATTTAGTTTATCATGATTTTTTTAATTTATTAATTTCTTACTTATTAGACGCAAATAACAGCCTCCAAAATTGGACTTTTGGTTGTGAAAAGGACCGAGGACTCACTTGTCATCCAATATAAGAATAACTCAACAAGAAGATCAAGTGTTGAGCGAACTACCTGGTAAAACATCGTACGAAATCTTAAGCTAGTAATCACTATTGATTGTTGAACTCCATCATGGCTTCTTCATCGAAACCCAAAAGGAATTACGATGTCTTCTTGAGTTTTAGAGGCACGGATGTGCACAACAACTTCCTTGGTCATCTTTACAAAGCTTTAGACCAGAATGGAATATACACTTTTCGGGATACCGAGGAGCTGAAAAAGGGAGACCATATGTCGCTAACGCTTATGAAGGCCATTGAAGAATCGTGCATCGCAATCATTGTTTTCACTAAGGAATACGCTTCCTCATGTTGGTGCTTGGAAGAGGTGGCGAAGATTATGGAGTGCAAGGAGCAAAAGGACCTCACCATTATGCCAGTGTTTTACAAAGTGGACCCAAGAGAAGTGAGAGGGGGGACAGAGAATTATGGGAGAGCTCTGGCTCGGCATGAATCCAAGTTTGGGAAGGATTCGGAAAAAGTGAAGAGATGGAAGAAAGCTCTTTTTGATGCCGGTAGCTTGTCCGGGTGGCATTTGAATGATGGGTAAGTTGAGTGGAATAAGTTTACAAGTAAGTTGAAAAAAAAAAAAGCTAATCGACACACGTGATTGTAATTGTAAAATGTTAAAACGATCTACCAATGGACAAAATGTTTAGTGGCTTTATTAGGGCAATAACAATGTGCTTTAGGTATTTTATAGTTTTCAAATTGAAATCTTAACCACCGTTCAAAGTCCCTATTATTGATTAAACTTGTAGATCAATCGCATAGAACATTCGAAGGGAAAATTAACTAAATCGTCATGCATAAATCAAAAGAACATGAATCACTTGTGAGACTAAAAGTTGAACCCTGAACTTGTTTTGGCTGATGTAAAGAGCTATTGGACTCCTAATTCCACTCGGTGAGAGTACATATTGTTTTAGCAATGATTATCTGAAAACGGGACACGCCGCCTTGTCATTGTTCTATGGTGATTGCTCATTAATTGCTTATTCAATTGCTAAAATTATGCTAAAACTTCTTTTTCTGTTTTTTTCAGAGATGATTCAGAGTTCATTCAAAGAATCGTGAAGGAGATCTTCACACACCTAAACCGTACACCTTTGCATGTTGCTAAGCATCCGGTTGGGATAGATTCCCAAGTGGTTAAGCTGAAATCAATGTTACACCTTAAGTCTGATGATGGTGTTCTCATGGTGGGATTATGGGGACAAGGAGGCATAGGGAAGACAGCATTAGCAAAAGCCCTTTACAATGCTATTCATAGACAATTTAATGGTTCGTGCTTTCTAGCAGATGTTCGAGAAATTTCAAATGGCTCTAGGGGATTAGCTACTTTGCAAGAAATATTACTAAAAGATATATTATTACTGCAACAAAGATTAGAAGTGTCTAGTGTCGATGGAGGCATTACGATGATACAACACAAACTTCATCGCAAAAAAGTTCTTCTCATCCTTGATGATGTGGATGACTTGGGCCAGTTAAATGCTTTAGCAGGAAATGGCGAGTGGTTTGGTAATGGGAGTAGGATCATTATTACTACAAGGGATAAACATTTGCTGACTTGTCATGAGATAGATGATGATCATGTGTATGAAGTTAAAGCACTAGATGACAATGAAGCTCATGAGTTGCTTAGTAAGCACGCTTTTCTGACACGCCAAAAATTGAAAATTAGGAAAAATCTAGTGAAGGACGTTTTAAATCATGCTAAAGGCCTTCCTTTGGCACTTGAGGTGCTAGGTTCCTTCTTATGTGGTAGAAGAGAAGATGTATGGGAAAGTGCACTAAATAAACTTTCTAGAATTCCTAACAAAACCATTAATGATGTGCTCAAACTAAGTTATGACGGACTAGAGAAAAATGAGAGAGAGATTTTTCTCCACATTGCCTGCTACTTTAGGGGGTGGGATAGGGAGTATGTAAAGAAAGTCCTTGATAGTTGCGACTTGGAGGCAGCAATTGGATTTGAAATTCTCATTGAGAGGTCTTTGATAAGGATGGAGCATGGATTCGAAGGAATCCTACAACTACAGATGCACGACTTGATTCAATTGATGGGTATGGATATCATGAACCAAGAATGCTATGATGATCCCAAGAGACGCAATAGATTATGGTTCTACGATGATGTTCTTGATGTTCTATCATGCAAAAAGGTTTGCAACTATGATTAAAATTATTCTCCTTAACTTTGATTCTATTTACTAAATATGCATAACCTAAAAAGTCTTGTACATGCAGGGAAATTGTGTAGTAAAAGCCATAGTGTTGGAGCCACCAGAGCCCAAAGAGATATATATTGGTCCTGATGATTTTACAAAAATGAAAGGGTTGAGATTGCTAATCATGCGCAATGTGCATAATTCTTTCCAAGGTCCTATATGTCTTCCTAATGAATTAAGATGGTTTCAATGGGCTGGTTATGCTCTTGGAATTCCAGAATTTTCCTCTGGTCCAAAGAAATTAGTGGGAATGGATATACGCCAAGGCAATAATATCCCAGTAGAGCCAAATCACTATAAGGTAAGCGTATATCTGCATAGCCATAAAATTTGTGTTTTCTTCTGGATGTATTGGTTTCATTGTCTTTGCAAAACTTCAACAAATATTAAATTTTACTGATTTTTGGGAAAATTCATCGTGATAGAACATATATTCTGTTTTAATCATTAGTGAAAGGATCTGTCATCTCTCCTCACATAAAAGAACAATAATATAAGGAGAGATGAGGTCACCTTGTTTTACACCTCTTGATGGATCAAAAGGGACCAGATCACCTTTGCATTAAATAGACATATTGCTCAATATTTACGATTAACGAACTAAAATGTAATCATTTCTTTAAGAATCAATACCATATATGCTTCAGTAGCAGCCTATTCTCAAATGGAGTTTCAATGTAAGGAAGAAACATAATACCCCTTTTTGTCCTTTCAGAATTGTTCATCAACGCTGGTTTCACTGTTTTTGTAGGACTTCCAAAATTTGAAGTACATTAATTTCAGTCAATGCAAGTCGCTGGTTTGTATGCCCGACCTCTCATGTACTCCAAATCTCGAGGAATTGGATCTTCATAATTGCAAAAACTTGGTAGAAGCCCACGAGTCCATTGCATATCATGACAAGTTAAAAGTGTTGAATTTCAGGGAGTGCCCTAAACTTAGTGTTTTTCCAAATGTGCTCAAGTCGAAAAATCTACAATCTCTTGATCTTTGTGATTGCAAAAGATTTGAAAGATTCCCTGATATTCCTATTAAACTTGAAGCCTTGAAAGAGCTTCATTTACGAGGGACCGCTATTAAAGAGCTTCCCGCATCAATAGAAAATCTTGTCTCTTTGGAGACAATGTATTTAAATTTTTGCAAGAACCTAGTAAGTCTTCCCTCTAGCATTTATAAGTTACGAAACCTCAAAAGCTTGCTAGTTGAGCATTGCACAAATTTAATGGGGCTCCCAAAGTACGACGATTCAGCTTATTTGTGCATGAAGACTGTACTTTCAAATTTACGCAGGTTAGACCTTTATGGATGTAATTTGTCTGAAGCAGAGTTTCATCAAAATCTTTCCTTTTTTCCCATCTTGAGAGAATTAAGTCTGGGGAAGAACAATATCACTAGCCTTCCTGCATCCATCAATAAGCGTAAACATATGTCCAGTTTGAATGTTAGAAAATGCCATCAATTACAAGAGATCCCCGAGCTTCCACCACTTTTGAATTATCTTTTGGCGGATGGTTGTGGAACTCTGCAAGAATCTGGAGATTCAAAAGATCATGAATTTGTCCATAGAGGGTTGACCAAGGCTGATATTTCCCCACTTAACCAGGTTACTCTCTCTCTCTCTCTCTCTCTCTCTCTCTCTCTCTCTCATATTGATGTGGAGTATATGCTAGATCCAGTGTGTTCTTGTATATTGCAACAGCAGAAAATGCAAGTGAGGCTTAAGAAAAGCAAACAAATATAAAGTGAGATCAAACTGTTTATATCAATGGGCATTCTCCCAAGATAAATTATCAAAAGAATCTAAGAGGTTTTTCTTTATATCAATGTGGTATCCCAGAGTTTTTTTAGCACCTAACTAATTTCACTAGATGAGACAATCCAACACTAGGTAATTACGGGGGACATGTGGCTTTATGTTGTCGAAAGTAGCACAAAGAAAATGACCCCATGTGGTGATTTGAACAGTGGCTTTGATTGAGGAGGACAAACATGTTTGCTCCTTGTGAAACCTTAGGGTTAAAGACATGTCAATACAATAATGGAAAGTTGAATAGAATAGTGTGCTGTAGCTACGAAGGGTGTCACACAATCATGGGCTCCATTTCCTCCCTCAACATTTATTTCGTTAAAGGGAATATGAAAGGGTGTTAATTAAATAGATAACATTTATGTTTTCTAGGATGGGAGCTTAAAAGGTTCATTTCTATAGTTAGAAATAGAATTAGAAAACATAGCGGCATAATTGACTTGCATAGCAAATTACCATATATGAAAGGTAATTTACAAAGGAATAGTCATTATGTAGCCAAGAAAAAAATTATTAATCAATCGTTTTTAGATGGCCATTAATTATAGGGCTAGATCACATGGTGAAACCTAATAACAAATAGCGTTCTTTAAATCAGTTATCATGCGGATGGTACAAAATGAAAACCAATAACATTACAAAAGTGGACTGAGAAAGAAAAATGTCGCACCATAAAGTCTATATTTTGGCATAGATAATCAGTATATGACATTGATTTGAGACCGACAATACCACTAACAAGGAAAAATGTTGCATAAGTCATTGGCTTGAATAATCAGTGTGGCCAAATGTGTGACATCCCGATTTTCGGGTTTTAATTTGACTGGATAAATAGGATCCTGTCTCATCGCTCGTCAATTTATTGACGGGTCCGAAATTTCAATAAAGAAATTATCGGAAGAAAATTTGAAGCCCGAAAAGAAATAGAAAGGGAAAGAGAAAAGAAAAGAAAATTAAGGCTATTGTTTTATTTCTTTTCTCTCTCTCCCTCTCTTTTCCTTTCTTTTCTTTCTTTTTCTTTCTTTTCTCTCTCTCCACTCTCTCTCTCCCACTTCTTCCCCACGTGACCGAAGGCTTCCCCTTCCCTTCGTTCCTTGCTCGTGAAAACCAGAAACGAGGAAGAAGAAGCCACACGGCTGCAACTCGACGGAGCAGCTCGTCCCGCCGCCGCACCGCCGCCCGCGCCCGCGTCCGCGCCGCGCCCGAGTGCCCGCCGCTCGCCGTCGTCCCGCCGTCCCGCGCGATCCAGCCGCGGGTCAGCCCTGTTTCGCCCCTGTCCGCACCGACCAGCCACCGTCCGGCCACCTCCGGCCACCGCCCAACTCCGCCCGACCTCCCCGACGTTCCCCTCGCCCTCCGCCGGCCTTGCTCCGCCATCTCAGCCACCGGATCAGCCTCGTTTGGCCATGAACAGCAGCTGGAAAAATGGGTTTCCAGCACTGTTCAAGGCCGTTTTGGGCCGTTTCCCGGCCCCGAACCCGAGCCGTGCTTTGGGAACAATCGTTCCTCGCGTCGCCGCCGTCGGATTGATCCGATTTGCGCGCGATTTGGTGAGTAATCTCACTAATCCTGGATTAGTTGGCTAATTATGCTTTAGGTTGGTTTAGTTTTAATTAATTATGTTTAGGTTGTTAGATTAGAATAAATTAGCAATTATTAGTCAATTGTGATGTGATTTAAATAAATTGATTGTGCAATTAGCAAGTAGACGTGGTCTACTATTTATTGAAGGCATCTCGGGAATTTTCGGATCCCTAATCGGGCATCAATTTGGCGATTCGGGCCTAAGTGAGATTTTTGGGCATTTAAATATTAATTTTTGGAATTAAATTAAATAATTATTTATTTTCCGAAAATTCAAGGGAGATGGTTCGGAATCGGAAAATTATGCTGATGATCGTGGTGAAGTCCGTTTATTTAATCGGACTTTATGTTAAGCTAAATTGAATTTTTAATATTAATTAATTTTCGAAATTAATTAAATAATTATTTATTTTCCGAAAATTCAACTGAGATGGCCTGGAACCGGAAAATTATGCTGATGACCGTGGTGAAGTCCGTTTATTTAATCGGGCCTTATTTTGAGCTAAATTGAATTTTTAATAATTAATTATTTAATTTTCGAAATTAATTAATTAATTAATTATTTTTCGGAAATTAAGATTTTGATGGCCGACGACCGAAATCTCGTGCTGATCGTCGTGGCGCAGTCCGTTTATTTATTTGAGCTCCACGTTGTATGGAATTGAATAAATTGTGATATTTTAGGGATTTACCCTAATTTGATTGGAATTGATTGAGATTGAATTGGCCAAGTGTGTTATTTAGCATTTATAATGCTTTGTTGAGTTGATTTAATTAATTGATTGAGAAATCGTTGGGTATTGGTTATCACCTGAAAGGAAGCACGTGGGCTCGGTGAATTGGAATATCACCTGGAAAATGCACGTGAGATTAGTGGTTGATCATATTGAATTGTTTACGTTGGCTCTGTGATCAGTGTATCACCATGGCGAAAAAGACGCCCGAGAGCATATTGAATTGTTTACGTTGGCTCTGTGATCAGTGTATCACCATGGCGAAAAAGACGCCCGAGAGCATATTGAATTGTTTATGTTGGCTCTGTGATCAGTGTATCACCATGGCGAAAAAGACGCCCGAGAGCATATTGAATTGTTTATGTTGGCTCTGTGATCAGTGTATCACCTTGGCGAAAAAGACGCCCGAGAGCATAGTGAATTGTTTATGTCGGCTCTGTGATGAATATATCACCTTGGCGAAAAAGACGCCCGAGAGCATAGTAAAGTGTTAATTGGTACGTCACCTTGGCGAAAAAGACGCCCGAGAGCATTCATCCGGCTCTGTGACTGAGTACCCGAATGGAGATTTTAAAGTATGGTGTTGATGTGACCGAGAGGTGGTCCGAATGACATGTAATCGACTAGATCGATTGATCATTGCTTTGATATGATGTTGTGAATTGATTGATTGAATGGGAACGACCTTGAGTGGTCTTGCTGAAATGTGAAATCGACTAAGTCGATTTGATCGATGCTTCGATCAGTGATATGATTGCTTGGGTGTCTATTATGAATTGTACTGACTTGCAGGTGGGATATGAGGCCAAGGTACGTCTTCTGCCCTATGCGTGTATAGGCAGCCTATAGTATAATAGTTTACTAATTGGGCTTAGTGGGGTAGAACTCGCTGAGACGTAGTCTCATCCCAGTTTGGGGAAAAACATTTCAGGACCCCGATGAGGGGCTGGGGAGGAGTCTAAGAAGGAGAGCTCGGAGGTGAAACTTTAAGGGAAAGATTTTTGGAAGAAGAAGATAATCCCGAGAGGGGCCTTGAGTATGGCCTGGATGGGCTGAGAGTCTATCTTCTTTTGAGAATTTCTTTTGAAGGGAATTGGTTTGTGTTTTGTATAAAAGTTTGGTTATAAGTTTCAGTATGAAAAATATGGCCCTGCTTTTCTATCCCATTGTTTTATTGTCTGGGGATTTATAACTGCTTCCGCATGTGCTTAATAATTGAAAGGGTCGGCGATATATAGTCCTGGGATATCGCATATTAAAATCGACCAAGAGAAGGATGTGTGCGTGCCCGAGGATCGGGGCGTGACAAAATGCATTAAAATGGAGGTGGCTATTGTACTTTTATGGGAATGATTTCTATCATGAGACCTGTATATTAATGATTTATGGACCTCTACTCATTTATAGAGGTCCAGTTCAAAGTGGAAGTGACTAGGATTACTTATTAACTCAAATTGAATTTTCCATTTAAGTATAGATAACGAAATTGGTATTTTCTAACGATGTCTCTTTGTAACAGGATCTTCATTACATAGTTTGTCTCTCTAAAGGAGAGATGCCAGAGTGGATCCTCCCTATCGAAAAGGACTCCATATCTTTCATGGCTTCAAAGGACTTGTATGACAAATTTCTTGGATTTGCTCTCTATGTCGCTCTTGGTAATGATGAACAGAGAAATGGACTCCCTTTCGAGCTTGTACCACGTGTTAATGGTGAACGTTGGAATGACTACGTACCATATTGGAAACCCTTTGAGTTGAATTCGGATTATAAATGGCATGAGTATTTCATGCCATCTGAGCTGTGGGGAGTAGTCAATTTCGGTCAAATTGATGAGGGTTATGCACAATTTAGCCTTACAATGTCAGGTAGAACTATGAAAAAGTGGGGATTTCGAATAATATGCAAGAAACTAGAGGATGATTTAAAGGTCAGAGTTCAATCATGCATGAAGACAGTTCGGGCAAAGCAGATCCATCGGAAGATTCGCAAGATTGTCAAGTGAGTACTGAGGAACATAGTCAAATAGGATCAAAGAGAAAGCATGAGTCCATGATGAGAATGGGATGAGAATGATCGATCTACTGAAAAACTTGCACTTGTAGTTGGAATGATGAAAACTTGCCGAGGAAGCAGTTCGTAGGTGAGGGGACTCAGCTCTATCTTGATCACATGCCTTCGTTCTTCTCGTTTCTTCTCTCAAAAAACTCGTTGCCCAAGTTGACGGTACATTCTATATAAAATTATGTAATTCTTTCTGCCCTTTATCTCTTTTCTTTGTTTTTATTCTTTTTATTTTTCTTTTTGCTAAATCCTCTTTTCTCCGCCAATAAGCAAATTTTTCGAACTCCACGGACGCCACTTTCGGCATCCCGATTGCTCCTCTTCCGTCCGACACCATCGAGCTCTGACAAATGTAAGATCGCCATCTGCCGATGAAGTCGACGAACGGAAGAAGTTCGTTTTCTTAAAACAGAGTCCCTAGCGAAGCGACGGCGATGGAGACCGGCGAGCGGAGGCGACGGACTACCACCGCTGGCCGAGGTCATGGAAACTGGTAAGGTAGCTTCGGGCGAACGATTCTCTCATGAGGTTCTGGGCTTCATGCATATTGCTATGGATCAGGTAACGCCTGGCACATCCGAATTGTATTTATTTGGTGTGGTACTTGAGCTGGATTTTGAATTCGATTCGTGTGATGCTACAGTGGCGCGGGAACTGTAAGAATGTGTCATTGAATTTGATAGAGACGTTGATTGAGTTTTTCTTCGTCAGTTTAGTCTATGGATGCGTGGTAGTAAATTCACTGGTAATCGACTTTACTCACTGCAAAATCAGCAACAATCGCTAGAAGGTATACCTTTCCCGTATTTCTTTTCATAGGTGATGACTTATTTAAGGAAGTAGATGAAGTCTAGGTTCGAAGGTCAAACAAGCGAGGAAGAGTGAAATAATGGGCAGTAAATTGTACATGGGTTGGTTTCGTCCCTTTCCTAGGCAAAAAAACTGAGCCAATCTGGGTGCTGTACGTCAGGAGGGAGGGAAGGAGGGAGGATTTGGGTGATTTTGAGGTATCTAGGAAATGTAAATGTGCAGTATGTACTTATCATACAGATGTGCAGCGGATGATAGGTTTGCCAGGAGAATTAAATTTTGATTAACTTCGATCACTGGGATAGGGCATTGAACATAGACCCTGCCTCTGTCTCTCTGTTTTATGAGGCACTTGAAGAGGCAAAAAAATAGAGGAATGAAGAAGATGTAGTGACATGGCAAGCCACCAGGAAAGGTTGCTTGACAGTCCAATCCTTTAACCACTTCTTGGCTTTCGCAACTAGGAAGAATGGACAACCAAATTTACTTGGAGTGTGAGAGTAATATGAATATCAGTTGCGCCCATCGATAATTGGTTAGGTGGCTGTTTTCTTTCGCCCTGTGGACCGTGGATATGAAAAATAAATTATCACGAGAAACACACAGTTTACATAAGTTATTTAGTAGAATAGAGACAAAAGCACAAGAAGCTGAGTGTCGATTCTGAATTCCGAGGCCTTTGCAACAGTTTAGGATTTCCTTTTTTATCCTTATTTGCCAAAACTCCTGGATGCTTTTTGAATATTTGACTGAAACCTTATTATTGAAAGATAAACTTCTGAGGTACCAATAGTAAGAGACACCGGAATGAGCAATATGTAATTTCTCAAATTAGTTGTTGTTTTTGCTTTAGTTTTGTTAGAGCCATATCAGTTTTAAGTATTAAGTGAGATTTGAATCTGAATTACAGGTGAGTACATACTAATAATCATTACTTGGTAGTTTGTGACCAGTATATTATACAGGATCTTGATCTTATAGCTACAAGATACACATTCATTCCTTTAGTAGCTGTTGATGCAGAAATTTTCTATTGCACGCATGAGAGAAATTCTGACTCTTATACTCATGTGTCTTTTTTCTCCTAACAAGTAACAAGACTTATTTGCTTTTTTCATATAAGGCAAAGCTTGATTTGGACAGCTGTGTGATTGTTGAGGAAGGGCACCTTATTGCGGCAGGAAGAAACGAGACCGATGAGACACATAATGTATGTCTATCATTGCTTCTCCACCCCTTTCTATAAAATTTGGTCAACAGCACTTTGTTGTCGTTCTGAATAGATACCCTCACATTATCCACTTGTAAGTATTGTTGAACTTCTTTGTGTTTCTGCCTTAAATATTTCTTTAATAAATGATAAAGTAGTAAATCTGAACAAATCTGTTAAAAAGTGGAATTTTCTATTCATTGTTAGGCTGTAAATGGTTTGTTCCCATTATTCTTTCACAAAATATGACTACGGCTAACGATAGCAAGAATCTTGTTTTACTATGTACGATGTTTTTCTCATGTGCCATTGTGCTTTGTCTGAATTTTGGACCAAGAACAGTTGAAGAAAAAGCTTCAATGAGGAGAGCGAGAATAGGGAAATGATATTTATTTATTTATTGAATAGAAATAAAGCTGTTGCAAGCTGCTGGACCAGAATGTTGAGTTCTCATAGATTGTGCTGAATTGCATGCTAAAATGTGTTAACGAGTACTTGATCGCCTCAACAGATTATAAATTAATAGATTATTCTGGGTATATAGTTATTGCTTTACATTACAATAGAGGAAGTTGTTATGGTTGCTTCACCTCTCTTGATTAAAAAGTTGTGGTGAGAAATGCAAAATTCTAAAGCTGTAGGAAGCGAGTTAAGAGACTGCAAAGTCTCAAGTATAGGGAGGATCACTGCAATTTCACATAAATTTTCAAAGAGTATGATGCCTGAGTCCTAGAGATTTGATTGAATACCTAATAATGAGGAGCAAAGAGAGTTGTCCATGCTTCACGCATAAGATCCTCTGTAGACTCTCAGCGTAGTAGGTGTATTGATGATTCTGTCTTAAAGACAGTGATTCTTCCAATAGGATTCATGATCTAATGCAGTTGGCTTTGACAAAAATCCTGTCCCTAGGATACAATCTATGCACTCTAATCTGCCTCACTTAGTCTGCACACTGAGCGAAGGATGTAGATAATCAAGCCTTAACAGTATAGTCAACATGCAGCAGATACGAAAGAGGCGATTTGAAGAGGAATAAGACTATATTGTGTTGTCATTATTTGCTTTTGTTAACTATCTTTATTTGAACTATAAATCCTCTCAACACTAGGAGGAAGAAAGAAACAGCATTAAGAGATGCACCTATTCAAGATAAACTATTGGACTCAAACGTTGAACAAGAGTAAAAGATAAATAAATAAATAAACGTGAAGGAGAAAACACATTTCATGAAATGCATTTCCTAAATCTATGTTGAAACTACACCAAGAGCAAACTTTTCTCTGACAAAGCTCCAAAGTTTGATATGCTTTCTTTATTTTTCTCGTTGCACTTTCCTAGGAAACAAGAGATGCAGAGATGGAAGCTCTTGATGTTCTTCTTGAACAGTGGTGGTTCGTCTGCAGAAGTTGCAGAGAACTTTTCAGCATGCTCCCTTTATGTGTGTGAACCATAATGTGTGCAGTAGAACCATCAATCATTGGTACATCTGTTGGTCATACTGAAATAAAATGAAACTTTCGTAAAATTTGTTTTTCAAATATGATTAGATGACTCTTCGGCATTTTTAGGTATAAAGGAAGTATATTATGGCTATCCAAATGATAAATTTGGAGGCTGTGGGTCAATAATGTCGTTGTGTTCAAGTGGCTCTGAGGCATGCATTAGGTCAGTTTCTGAACTTGCTTTTGTTGTTGATTTCATATCTACTTGCCCCACTTTGAAATTGTGACATGTCAATTAACAGCTAAGCTTATTGGAGGTTTTATGAATCCTTATGTTGATTAATGATGGATGTGGTTTTGTAGTAATTCTGTTTGTTTGTCTCACTTTGAATATCGTGACACATAACCATGAAAATAAATGGAGGTTTATGGAACTGATTTTCCACCTTTTCTGTCCTTCCCTTTCCAAGTTTAAATGGAAGAAACTCGAGTTTCCAGAAAGTGCCAAGAAGTCAAGTTAATATTATTTCTTCCTTCCCTGCTTTTTTTCTTTTATTTTAAAATTCTATGTGATCTTTTAGACATTTTTTTTATTTGCCTTAAAAAATTTACAGTTCTGGGAACTACTACAATTTAAGGTAACCTTATTTTGTTCTTTCCTTTTCCCTTCCCCCACCCCCGCGGGTTTCTTCATCTCTTTATCCTTGCTTTGTTTCGCTTCAATGTGATCTTTTAGACATTTTTTTTTTATTTGCCTTAAAAAATTTACAGTTCTGGGAACTACTACAATTTAAGGTAACCTTATTTTGTTCTTTCCTTTTCCCTTCCCCCACCCCCGCGGGTTTCTTCATCTCTTTATCCTTGCTTTGTTTCGCTTCAATGTGATCTTTTAGACATTTTTTTTTTATTTGCCTTAAAAAATTTACAGTTCTGGGAACTACTACAATTTAAGGTAACCTTATTTTGTTCTTTCCTTTTCCCTTCCCCCACCCCCGCGGGTTTCTTCATCTCTTTATCCTTGCTTTGTTTCGCTTCAATGTGATCTTTTAGACATTTTTTTTTTATTTGCCTTAAAAAATTTACAGTTCTGGGAACTACTACAATTTAAGGTAACCTTATTTTGTTCTTTCCTTTTCCCTTCCCCCCCCCCCCCCCCTGGGGTTTCTTCATCTCTTTATCCTTGCTTTGTTTCACTCCAGCAAGATTCTTTGATGTCTTTAACGTCTTTTAAAACAGTAAATATAGCATCTTCAAAGAACACATGATTTTTTAACTATGAGGAAACTATGCTTTCTGATATGCCATAGGCAATGTACTTGATAAATTGTCTCTTCTTGCATACATGAGGGCATGTGTTTGCTAAATTGTGGTGCATGGCATGTGTTTCCAGTATTTAGCAAGCATGGCATCTCCAAAGAAATATGTTTTTTTAACTATGAGGAAATTATGCTTTCTGATATGCCATGGGTAATGTAATTTCTTGTTTATTAGTTGCAATTGTCTCTTCTAACATGCATCGGGGCATGTGCTTGCTAAATTGTGGTGTATGGCATGTGTTTCCAGTATGGTTTTTGTCTATCTGATGCTGCCATGATTCAACATTTCATGTTTTCCTAAGCTTGTTCGGAACTCATCAATTTTTCACTGACTTTGTTGACATAAAAGTTAAAAACGTAGTGAAATAGGATCTGTTTCATTTTGATTGGAATTGTGCATAGAGTAGCTAATCTAGATTACAAACAATGTCTTTCTGTTGAATTATTAGTTTTAAAAGAAGAAGCTCAACTATGCTCCTCTTAATAATCTGATTATAAGGCTAAAGTATTGTGGGAAACATGAACTAGCTCATTGCCTTTCTGAATACGACATCAAGCAAGAAGATGCATCTTGCAGATAATGGACCACCTTGCTCAATTTCCACCTTGTGAAGCTCATAAACTAGCCCTAATTTTTTGCATGTTATCATGATAGAGAGAATGAAACTGAGCATGGTTTATATGCCATGTTTGGAAGATGTAGCTGATTGAAACCCATGCTAGCCAGTATTATGATACAAGTCATCCGTAAACCTTCTTTCAGTCAGATCATCGGTGATAACTCTTTGAGACAACTTGCCCATCCGTATTAAGAGCCTCGAAGTATGACCTGCAGCATTTTGTTTGTTCTCCAAGGACATTAGATTATAGCCCTAGCTAACCCAAACATACCTCTTTTAAATCTGATGCAAGGATTTTGCCAAGGTGTAGAGACTAGTTGCTGTTAATTGATTTAAATGGTACACTTCAGGGATAATTTGCTTGCCAGAAATTCTGTTTTATGGAGTGCAGACATTTCTTAAAAGTTGATATTCCTAGGACCTAATGCAAACTTCCTAGGTTAACTATATTCCTTTATTGGCGAACTTGTTTTTGCTTAGATGGTACCTTCTTTGCAAAGTGCTTTGTCAATTAGTCTGCTAAATTATCTCTTGCATGCTATTTGGACATGCTTTGAAAACAGAATCTGTTTTGGGTTTCAAGCTGATGAGCTAGGTGAAAATGCAGAATCATCAGAAATTTTGGGTGGCTTCCACAAAAATTTCATCTTTGTTCCCCCTTTCAAGTGTCTGCATGATTTATGCATGTTTTCAACTTTTTCCTTGTTTCTCTTGCAGTAATGGAAATCTAGATCAAATGCACCCTAAGCATAGTTGATTCAGTGGAGCGGTGTTCAGCCATATCATGGTTGCTATGAATGGGTGTAGAATTTGCTCAATAACAAAAGGTAGAGTAGTAAATACCCAGTCTTTTCTTTAGGCTAATTTTCAGATGCCTCATTTATCAAATGTAGCTTTTTCCTCTAGACTGGGCATTCTTAGCTAGATTGCAATTTGAGAAATGGGACGTCATGGCCTCAGTTAAGGAAAAAGATGAAGTGCAGTATCTTAATAGCTAATCCATGGGCTACACTCGTTGAGAGAAGTATCTTCTTGATCTTTATCGTAAATTATGAACATATATGGTTCTTGGTTGAGCAATTCTCCAATTTGAGCTCTTCAGTTCCATTTATTTCAAGAGACTGATCAGACCTTATCCTTTTCATGCTTCTAAGATAATTAGTATGCTTTGGCAACTCATTACATACAGAAAAGATGGCCTTCAAATAATTTGTCTGGGCAATTATAAAATAAATTTGATTTCCTTCTCTGTTTTATAGAGCCCCGTAACTTGAATGTCACTTCTCTTCGCCATTTTCCCCTCCTTTTCCATTCATTTGCTCTTTATGACATTGTGTAATCTATGACTTGTTTAAATGTTATAGATAAATACTGAATGCTAATATTTGGATTTCAGCTTTAAAGCCTCATAGGTCAGGCTTCTTATTAGATGTGCGTGCACTGGTTCTTCTTGTTGAATCCGCTCATGGTGTTGCGCAACTAGGTAAGACTTTGGATTATGATTGTCGCTTTTCTGAACATCATGGACATCATGTATGGTATTATGATGCAACTCTGATGCATGTTGAATGATTGTCAGTTACTTGTGCATATAATAAGTGGGCTGCATGGTGTGACCTTATACAGTATAGCCTGTTAAAAGGGAATGGCACATATTATGGCACTGTGGCAATTTATTTTGCTGCGACAGTAGGATATGATGCTCATGTTAAGATGGAGCATACCTATAGCTATAGATTTCCTTTTATGATAGTAGTCAATCACAATGAGGACAATATAAAGATCTTTAAGATGAAGTTAGACAACATCCTTGCTCTTTAGTCTTGATTATTGGTTAATTTAGATTATATTGTTCTTTGTTCTTATTCCTGTTAGTTAATCTCTTCATTTGACGATTACCCAAGTCAAAGTTGCTGATCAAGGTAGTTGCCATTCTTGAGGTGAACTCATCACATAATCACTTTTGAACTATAGTTTTGTGACTCTTTGTATTCTACATGTAAAGCAAAAATCTGGTTGTGAAATCATTGGTGCCGATTCTAACACAATAAGATATTCTCCTCTTTGTGTGTGATATCACAAGATGTTAAAACTTTTCAGAATCAATGTATGTTCAAACAGCCTTTTTAGTATAGTGACTTGTTTGAATATTACTGCAATGATTAGAATTCTTTTTGTTTATAAGAGGACGAAGTTAAACATCTAGCATTCCATAAAGTAGCTTTAAATGATTCTATGCATTGACTGACGATGCATGTGCCCTTTAATACTTTTCCAATCACAGAATTTCCTGAAGGGGGCCGAGAGAAGAAGCTCGATTCTTGTCCAGATCAGTTTGCCCGGATGGTCATGCATTCACTGAGGATTGCAGCTACAATCAGAAGTTCATTTTGTGTTATAACTTAATTATTAGATTGTGAAGACAATTTACACCATAACCTTATGTAGGCATCACTTTTTTTATGCTAATTTTTATCATCGACGTAATCTGTAATCTACTTGATTGTTTCTTTTTTTGAGTTTTTTGAACTTTGAGTGAATTCTAGGCATGCCATTGATGTGTCTGAGCACTAGAGTTTGGACTATATCATGTGTGATTCCTAATGATGTTAAAAGTGGTATATAATTTGTAGGTGATTCACAAGGATTTCCTAGCAAAGAATGCATTGATGAATTTAAGCTTCTTGATTGTACCAATTATGTCATAAAAACTTGAATATATAACATTGTAGAGTCGGATAATGTGATGATCATTGTTGACTTTGTCTAGCATAAAAATTGTTGAGAAAATCTCCATGATTTGATTGGTCGTGTGGTGATCATGATTGGTTTAGTATTCAAGTGGTGGCTTCAATAGTACATGAAAATCTCAAAGTTTTGCTCAGTTCTTCCCTAAGTGTGCGTTTAGTATGGTTCAATCCTCCACGAGAGACCTTTCTAGTTATACAATGACGAATTTTGAGTTCTTTCTAGCTAGTACAGTACTGATTATATCCTAACCCAATCTATTAGAACATTTGAAAATACCAGAACATTTGCTTGAAAGACCAATAGTCTAACAAGAATAGGAAAATTGTAATTTTCGACCATAATGTGTTTGAAATTTTTACAAAATGCAGGCTGATATTAATTGCATAATATTTTGGTCCTTGAAACGTGGTCTATTGTGATATTTATCAAATATAATAGAATATTATATTGTCCAATCATGGTTACTTGTTATCATTAAATAGGGCTTACCATGACCTATTTATGTGGCACATTTTTATAGACTTATGTGTTACCATTATATAGGGCTTACCATGACCTATTCATGTGGTATATTTTAATAGACTTATCCATTACAAGTCATTATTAAAATGTTGGTCATTACCCTCCTAACTCTATGCACCTACCTTTTATTCATCAAGACCGTCTAAGGTGGGATAAAGGAAAAAAAAAAGCCTAGTCCTAAATTTGTATGGCTTTATCCATATTGCTCGACTCAAAGACGATAATTGGCCAAATCAGGCATGTGTGTTTTATTCCAAGGCTAGTTATTGTAAATTCTAAACATGAGTTTTAGATCATTGAATCTATTACATGTGGTATAAACGCAGCTGTATATGGTTTCATTATTCACTTGATGCATAATATCATTGTCATTACATGGTGGTATAAAGCAGTTGTATATGGTTTCATTATTCACTAGATGCATAATATCAATGTCATTACATGTATAGGTCATATATTTCCTAGTTTATGGGCGAGTTAGGGAATTTGATTCTAGTGGTTACTCATTTTAGATATCAATATGAGGATTTTACTTACCTGTTCTATGGCAAATCTTCTTGGCGAATTTTGTGTTATAACTCGGTTTATGCCGTGAGAATTTCAAATATTGAAAGACATGTGAATTGAAAATGATATTTTGCAATTTGACCTTTTTGGTTGTTATTTCGACAATTAAATTATGGGTTTCATTAACCATGCAACAATTCTTATACACTAAATTCTGTGCCCTAGTTTAATTTGTGCATCAAGAACTTCCAACTTGAAGATTTCGGTATGAATAAGAGAACTGAAAATCATATCGTGCAATTCAATAATTTTATTTATTAAAGCTCAAATTCAGTTCTGGAGTTTTGTTCTCCAACATATATCGATTCTACTATGTGAATTTCATGTCATGATATTTAACCGGGTCGCAAGAATTTTGATCTAGAAGTTTCATAAATTTTCTGAATAATTACCTTATGACCGGGTAAGCAAGCTTCAAATTAGATGTTCATTTCTTATGATAAGTCCGAATAGGCTTCATTATCATGCTACCCACAGCAATTACGGTCATTTTGCATCTTTAATTTTAAATGAAATCCACTCAAGGCACCCGAATGCTAATAATTGGATCATCGTTAGGTTTTTAGATGCATGAGTAAGCTTCGTGACACTTTTCTTGAACTTAATGGTTGCTTAATTGATTGTAATTTCAAAGTTATTATGCCTTTACTTAAGAATGCATTTGACCGGCTGTGGATTTATTCACTAGCTTTTCGGTTGTTGGTCTATCTCTTGATAAATCAGAGACTTTATTTGGAATTAAAGCTTTCAATTAGGATTTTAGGTTTTTAATGTATAATAAAACCAAGATAAAGCTTCAATTATGCTAAGAGGATCAAATTTGTTGCGTTCTAATGCCAGATCTGGAACCAATCAAGACCGGGTTGCGAGTTGGTCAAGCTACCCAGCCAAAGGTTGAAGAACACTGTACGTGTATGCATATCAATCGATTCTTATCAAAATCGCCCCCAGTTGGTGTATTGGATTTCTTTGTAGTACAATATGTGCCATTGTATTGGTAACAAAGAGATTTCTTAGGTGTCTATTGTCACATTCTCTACCTAAAGACGAGTGTGTAAAAAAAAAGATAGTACAACAAAACTCTCAAGTTTTGTTCCATCATCTCTTTTGAAATGCTAAATTAAATAAAAAGGTCTTGGTTAGTTTCGATCATAGAAGACAAAATTTTTATAAAGAGATTATTTCTTGATTTTATGGCATTTAGATTGCCTTCACATATGTTGAGTTTATCAAATAGAGTAACATCTTGTTACAAAGTGCATCAACTTAGTCTTTCATGAGATGCATTGTGCCGGACAAATCAAGAATGCGTCATTATAGAAAACTAAATAAATACAAAAATGAAAAGTTAAAAAGTGAAAAGGAAAAGAAGAGAGATTGATAAGAAAAAAATAAAGCTCCAGCCCATCCCTTAAGTTCGGCCATATGCAGCCCGGTCCAACCACAAGCACAGCCCAGCCCATTCCATCAGCCCATGAATCGAGCCGGTAGGACACTTGCCGTCGCTGCGCCTCCGCCTCCGCCCTCCGCCTCCGCCTCCATCTCCGGCTTAGCTCCTCTCCCTCCGCCGACATGTCTCTGCTACCGTTGATGGCTCCTTCGTTTGGGTTTTCCCCTCTCCAGCGACCATCGCTATCACCGCCACGCCTGTGATGGTCTCGATCTTGAGATGACTACGTTCGCTTCGCGATCCTTCAAGCACCATGCTCCAGCCTCCTCTTCTTCCGTCATCTGTCCCTCTCCAGCATTGCTTTGGGCTTTGGTCTCGGGATTTCGTGTACCCGGCGTCGAGTTTCTGAGGGCGACGGCTTGAAGCCGTTCGTGGCCTTTGCTGACTCATTGATGACGCCCACAGCTGAATCAGTTCGTTTTGTATCCGATTACATTGTAGATATAATTTCAGTTCATTCCTGCTTTGGCCACGCTGTTTTCCGCGTTCCATTGCTGTTGATTACGCTGTGAAGGAGGAACCGAGTTTGCAAGGAAGCTGTTCGTTGAAATGACTAAGCTGGACTCCGTTTCGAGGAGTACCCGTTCACGATAGAGATAATCGACGACTCCGACGGTGGTGACCTCAAGCTTTGGACTAGTGATCGAGCGAGAGCAAGTCTCGAGAAAATCGAAGTCCAAAGAAGCTCACGAAATGCGCCCGACAAAGCCACGATCGTGTCCATGGACTCTTTGTATCTCTCTCAAGTCTCAACTCAACCAGACAAAGGAAAGGGTTAACCTTGAGAGTTTGCACAAAAGGATCCGAATTGGAGATGGTGAAGCAGACATGGTGGCCTCAGGGAAGGAACTGGGGATCGACCGCTGGATGAGCTCGTGCCGTATCGGCCATATCACCTTGAACTCGAACTTGGGGCTCTCCATGTCCTCCAAACCCTGAATCTGCAATCAGCAAAATAGCAATTCAGGACCCGGAAGAAAGTGACAAACCTGACCGGCGGGGGGGAAAGAGAGAGAGAGAGACCTCTTTGTAGAACTCGGTGAAGCGCCAAAAGTCGGACGATTCTCGCGAGACGTGGCAGAGACATGCGGCCTTTCTTGCCATTTTTCGATTCTGGTTTGGTGAGGAGTGAAGAAGGACTGCCTGAATTAGAGAGAAGCTTTGAGGTAGAGAGGGAACATCTTTGGCTTTTTTCTTCTTGTTCTTCCAGCTGTTGATTTTTAATGCCAAAAAATTGACGGAAAGTGGAATGTCGTTGGGCGTTTATGATTCTTTTAAGCGACAACGTTTCCTGACGGCCTCCTCACTGCATTCCTTCCTTCCTTCCTTCGACTTTTCAGCCCTAGGGTTGGGCTTGATCCATCCATTGTCCATATCTTGCCCCATCTTAAAATGAGTGATCCAATATCATGATTTAGATTGAAATTTGCTTTTTCATTGCATGGATGACAAATACGTGAACTCATTGGAGAATACTTCTCATCAACAATGAAAAGCGCTGAACAACTAGTGATCGCAACCGTGACTGGAAGCGATCGACGGCAGTGGCATTGGCGACTGGGTAGCCCACTACCGATGATTGACAACTAAGAAAGGTAGCCATTAAAGTTGTGTTTTTGATAGTTTTGTAATTATAAATTACGGTTAACACTCGAACGAAATGTATCAATTGAATCAAATTTTAAGCATGCCTGCTTAGATTATGTTTGTATATTTTTAATGTGAGAATATGCTTGTTATTGTGAATAAATTTGTGACCGATGAGCTAGTCATTTGGATGCGGCGAATGGACTTTTGCCGTTCACGAGCGTTCGTTGGTCTCCGGACGGTCCTGCAAGCATTTTGGTTGAGAGAAGATGGGCGAACATCAACGAGAGATGAAGCTACCATTTCTATCACAAATATTGATGGAGAGGGTCGACCATAAGACATGTTTCCGAACTTCCTTTCCATCTTTTCTTATTTTCCTTTCTTTTTTTGCCTCTCCTCTTAAATTTTCCTTGCTTTTCAATGGGATTATTGTCTCGTCTTCATTTACGGGATCACCAAGCTCGAGTTGTGCTGCTGCTCCTATTGTGAATAGTAATTAATTCTCATGATTTTTATTTTCTTTTTTTATTTAATATTACAAAAAATCTCAAACTAATATAGCTATGAAATACTTAAAACTAATTTTTTTACCACAAAAAACCTTAAAATTATACACTTATCACAAATTTATCACTATTACTTTGATTAAATTTTAAAATTACTGAGTTGACACATAACAGTTGATAACCTATGTTTGTCATATGTGTATCAATTTATAATTTTTCATAGTATTAATATAATTTAACGGGAAACTAGAGAGCGAACTTATCACAAATGTACTAATTTAATGTTTTTACTAATAAAAAATTGGTTTTGAGTAAATTTATCGTAAAAGTATCAGTTTAGGATTTTTAGTGATAAAAAAACTAGTTTGAAGTAAATTTTACATATGTTTATCAATTTGGGGTTTTTTGTGATACTAATTTTTTTTTTTAAAAAATAATTTTTTGGGTCCTAAAACTGCAAATTTGGTTGTCAAACTAGCTTTGACTACTGGAGGTTAGACTATTCTTTTTTTCTTTTATGTGGTGAAACTACTCGCCGTGGTGCTTTTGGCCCCAACGGGGAGCCCTTGGTAACGGATATTTTTTTTTTTTCTGCAACAAAATTTGTCTGCCCTTTTTTGGTTAAGTCAAAACTTAAAAGTAAGAACTTGAGCCCGTACTGCTGACGATTTGAGACACCTTTTAAATATTTTTTTATAAAGCCAAAGGATTAAAATGGATATTGGCGATACTTTAATCACAAAAAGAATGATTTAAAGTCTCCGAAGTGTTCATATGGTATGAAATTTTGCATAGAAAATACTATGAAATGCACCAAAGTACAACCTTTTTTTATGCCACTGGAACGTCCCCGAAGGGATCACAGAAAACCTCTGCAGTCACTGATCAATACACGACTACTCATCTTCCGGAGTGTGATTGGCTTGTAGCAGTGTTAGAATTTGGAGGATGTGTTGACTCTTTCTTCTTGCCTTCTCTCCTTTCTATGTAGAGGCTTTTATGTCTAAGACGTAGATAGAATTGATTCCTAGTTATTCCTAGTTTTAAGGCACTTAATGATCTTTTAGGGAGTTCATGGGCTTCTCTTCCGATCAACTTCAAAACTCTCCGTATTCCTCAAATCGTATTCATTTTCTTTTTTGTGATTTTGCAATTGTTGAGCCTATTCATATTCAAGAGAGTACATAAGTTCACCTCATTCTCGTGACCTGAACTTGAAGAATCGAAATTTTACTAGTCCGATTAGCTTCTTTAAGCTTGTGTGATGCATTGAATAATTTACAAACTCACTTAAAGCCATTTCACAAGCAAAAGTAATATCTATATTTTTTAATTAAAAACTTCGAAGTCTCCAAGATATTTGGACTCGGTGTGGGCCCTCGCTGCCCAACTGAACCCTGCCTCAAACGAACGATCCTTCCCCATGAGAAACTCTAGGAGGGGAAAATTGCAAGGAATGAGGCCGAGTAGGGTTGGGAAAATATGTCTTACTTGATTTGGAGAGGAGTATCAAGATTTCAGACTTAGACGTTTATCGGGCTGGTATTTGACTTTTGAGTTTTAGTTTTGCTTTTAGGTTAGATTACCAAAAGTCTGTGTGATGTGAGTTCACTTTGGTGCCAAATTTGCTTGAAAGCTAATGAACGTGAAGTGAAATCTAAGAACCTATGGCAATTAGGTGGATGAGGATTGCACGGCTCAACTCTTTTAGTGGACTGGATGCTTTTTAAGCTGTGCTTGTCAAGAGCAAAATGAAACTAAGAGGGAAAATAGCGTGTCAATTCAAACGAAAACCAACTTGAATCAAATCTTTTTGTTTTTTTTTTTACTTTTGTGCCTTGCCTCTCTATATAACTATGTGAAATTTTGATTGGACCACTGCCAATATTCTAAAAGCTTAAGTTTTTGGATTGAATTTTTTAACATGGTTTCAAAGTTAGGAGGTCATGAGTTCAAATTTTCTAGGCCTTTATTTGCCTCGGTTAAGACCAATGGTTAGCTTACACATGAGGAGGAGTGTTACAATATTTAAATAATAAAATATGTCTTCATCTAATAGGTTAAGTTTTGGGTTAGATTTTTTAATGGCCTGAATCGCCATTGGTCGGCCTCTGTTAATGCCCTTTTTTTTTCCTTCTTGTCATATAACTGTGATCAAATTTGGACAGTACTAGCTTTGCAACGTTGCAGCTGGTAAAAATAGCATTACACTTGATGAATTTATCTTATCCTTGTGATCAATGGGCTTGGGGTCTGCACGTGTTGATCCACTTCCCCCGTGTCTCCCTCTAACTTGCCCAAAGTTCACTTCTTAGAACTCCATTGACTGTCACCGTGGTTCTCACTTGTTCATTGGACGAAGAAGACTGATTTTCCTTTGTCAATCTTTCTGGCTTTCTTTCTTCTATTTTAGTTGTTTTGAGGAGAGCTGGGTTTACAAGTTTTCACTAGTAGTCTCATGTTTCCCCGAAATAAAATCGTCGACAAAATACCTTCCCACAAAAGTTTAATCATTAATTTTCAATATGAATTGGGCTTTGTGGCAGTTTGATAGGAACTAATTTGCATAATTAAGGATTACCGATGATAAAAAGGCAAATCTAAAGAATTTAAAGAATAAAAAACAGCAAATCGATAAAACTGAAAATTGGAATTGGATAAAAATTGTACTAGTGCTTGTACAAAATTTAACTATCATTGTAAAGTTATCTTTGAATTAACAAATTACAACTAACCCGGCTTTATCTCGATCATCCTTAATTACTCATTCTTATCACAAGTAGTTATAATCTCTGGCATATCTTCAAATTTGACTTTTCTACGGTCTTTGCTTACTACTAACCATTTGTTATTACACGACCATCACAGCCTACTCTTCATTTGATGACCATGGGTCTCGTGACATTAATTTGGCATTGGCTATTCACCGATTTGCGATTGCATCATTTGGTTGCTCCATTGGCGACTAACGTCGACACTTTGTCGACCCACCATACTCAGTATATTTTTGGGAGTCAACACCTTGGAAGCTGTTGACATTGGAGTCAACTGTTCTGTATCAAAGAATTTAAAAAAAAAAAAAAAAAAAGAGGTCAAAAGTGTGGCCAGTTTCGTAATTTCAGCCCATTGAAGTAGCCTACTAGATGGAAAGCACAGTAATGCGATCCGACAGTTTCACCAATTTGATCCACATCTTGCACTCTCCATCTAGTATCTTATTCTCTATATGTAAGCTCCGTTCATTTTGTAAAAAAATATGAGGTTTCTAGAAAATATTTTCCAAAAAGTCATTTTTCAAGAAAATGTAATTATTTTTTGGTATTTTGGTGAAACCTATAAATGAAGTGGAAAATATTTTCTGCTATTCAATAAGAAAAATCTTTTCCTCCATATACACTTTTTCATTTTATTTTGTTTTATTTTTAAATAAAGTTTTCATAATTTTTATGTTTTTTAAAAATATATATTTAATTATTTTTAGTTTTAAAAAATTAATTATTAAATTATTTTTTCATCTTTCTTTTTCCTTTCTTTGTTTTCCTCCACTTCTTTTTGGCTGGTTGCCGGCCACAATGACGGCCAACGACCAACTCATTCTTAGCCCACAAGGTAATCTACTGCGATCGAGGGATGAGGAACATGGCCAAAAATCTGATTCGCTTGCAACGTTATGACCATCCCTCTCATTAGTCATTAGATGAGGTGGGACTTATGTAATATCTTGGAATTAAGACCATCTCCTACAATCTTGGAGTTGTATCCAATCATGCTATCATGAAATTGAAACTAGCTAGCACAATTTTGGAGTTGTGAATTCTAGTTCATCTTGCATGTCGAGCCCATTGGGCTGATTAAAATGAAGAACTTCGTAGTGGAGCCCTGTTTTGCTCGACAGAAACAAGCTTGGTTTAATTTGGATGCATTTTGCCTAAACATAAATGTGTCTATTGTTTGAATGCAAAATGCAATAAAAGATGCGATAGTAGGTCTAATATCAGCAAATGTTTTTGTTTAAGGATCCAATCGCACCGGTATCAACAAACTTGATTCGTAATTTTCTCATCAAATGAATGAAAAGTTTTCAAGCAAATATTTACGTGTCGACACAAGGTTAGAGATACAAATTTTGAAAAACCAACTCTTTGACATTTGGTGATGAATGTTGTGATTATTTGACTATTAGAAAGTATTGTTGTCGTATGTATTACATGTCAGTTGAGTAGTCACGTGTTAAATTATTACTTTGTAAAGATGAAACCACTCGAAGGTTGGGGATACCATTTCAAGATAGCGAACAAAATTTTTCTGATTAGTGAGCCTATTACCAGATCTCAAGAGTCCACCACCCCAAATTGTTTCTCCACTACTTTTGTCGGCCTCAAAGAAGATTGTGTCACTCAAAGAATCGGAATACCTGGTGGTGAAGATAAGTCCATGTGTTCACACCTATTAATATATGTTGGTCCATACTTAAGCACCATGTTTTCCAAAATTCTACTATTGTTAAAAGATCTAACATTATTTTTTGCCGGTACACTTGATTGCGTGTGTAATTATATATCTCTTAAGCGGTCATGTGGCAAATTATTATATAGCAAGGAAAAAACTACTTGTTGGTGGTTGGGGATGAAATTTCGAGGAAGCTAGCCAAGTTGTTTTTATCAGTGAGTCCATGACCTAGATCACGAGAATCCACCAACCTAAAGTTGTTTGTCAATTTGTGGAATAATCGAGTCCACTAGGTCCAGTGCTCTTCTATATTGTTCACTACTTTTGTTAGCCATAGAGAAGCTTTTGTCAATCAGACAGCGTGAATGACGGGGTGGTACGCGGTCTTCAATGAAAAAGTCCATGTGTTCACACCTTTAGATGTCTTGGTCCATCCTTAAGTCCCATCATTTACCAAAGCACACAAGCAAGTCGTGCATCTTTGTCCTCTTCGTATAAGAATAAATCAACAACAAGATGAAATGGTGAACAAACTAACTGAAAACTTTTTATCAAATCTAATAGTCATTGATTGTTGAACTCCATCATCCAATGGCTTCTTTGTCGAACCTCAAAAAGAATTACGATGTCTTCCTGAGCTTCAGAGGCATAGATCTGCACAAGAACTTCATTGGTCATCTCTACACAGCTTTAGACCAAAAGGGGGTATACACTTTCATTGATAGTGAGGAATTGAGGAAGGGAGACCAAATATCGGTGGCACTTATGAAGGTGATCGAGGAATCACGCATCGCGATAATCATTTTCTCCGAGGATCATGCTTCCTCGTCATGGTGTTTGGAAGAGGCAGCAAAAATCATGGAGTGCAAGGAGCAAGGAGACCTCATAGTCTTTTCAGTGTTTTACAAAGTGGAACCCAAGGAAGTAAGAACACCAAGAGAGAGTTACGATAAAGCTATGAAAAAGCATGAATTCAAGTTTGGGAAAGGTTCGGAGAAAGTGAAGAGATGGAAGAAAGCTCTTTTTGATGCCGGTGGCTTGTCCGGGTGGCATTTTTTGAATGAGGGGTAAGTTGAGTTGAGTTCATATTTCGTGTAAGAAACTGAACTTTTACATGCAAGTATAAAGACTGCTTGTAAAAAAGAAAGAAAAACAAAAAGAACAAATAAATCAACACACACATGATTGTAAGTACAAAATGTTAAAACTTGATCTACCAATGAACAAATGAACAAAATGTTTAAGTGGCGTTGTTGCATTTACCCCATTTCTTTGGAATAAGTAGGAAAGTCTGCAACGCCACATATTTGATAATTAGCATGTACAGGCCAAGTGAGGCAATAACATTGTGCTTCATGTATTTAATAGTTTTCAAAGCGAAACCATTATTCTAAGTCATCAATAGCTCTTGTTGATTAAAGCGTGTAGATAAATCACATAGAACAATCAAAAGGAAAAATAACCAAATCGTCATGTATAAATCAAAAGAACATGAAACGCTTGGGTGACTAAAAGTTGAATCCTGAACTTGTTTTAATTGATGTAAAGAGCACTTGGAGTCCTAATTCGACTCAGTGAAAATATAATTTATTTTGGCTATCATCATCTGAAAATGAGACGCAATGCTTTGTCATTGTTGGTTGGTGATTGCTCATTAATTGCTAATTCAAATCGCTAAAACGATTCTGCAACTCTTTTTCTGTTTTTGTCAGAGACGAGTCAAAGCTTATACAAGAAATTGTGAAGGAGATCTCAACTTACCTAGCCCAAACATCTTTGCATGTTGCTAAGCATCCTGTTGGGATAGATTCCCGAGTGGTTGACCTGAAATCGATGTTAAACCTTAGGTCTCATGAGGATGTTGTCATGGTGGGATTATGGGGACAAGGAGGTATCGGGAAGACAACTTTATCAAAAGCTCTTTACAATGCTATTTTTAGGCAATTTGATGGTTCATGTTTCCTAGCAAATGTTCGAGATGCTTCAAAAAATTCCAAGGATTTAGTTCCTTTGCAAAAAAAAATTACTATATGAGATTTTATCATTGCAACAAAAATTAAAAGTGTCCAGTGTCGATAGAGGTATCATTCAAATAAAACAGAGACTTTGCCTAAAAAAAGTTCTTTTTGTCCTTGATGATGTGGATGACTTGCGCCAGTTAGAAGCTTTAGCAGGAGGACGCAATTGGTTTGGTAATGGAAGTAGGATCATTGTTACTACAAGAGATAAACATTTGCTAACTTGTCATGAGATTGATCAAGATCATGTGTATAAAGTTAAAGCATTGGATGATAATGAAGCTCGTGAGCTGTTTAAGAATCATGCTTTTTCGACACACCCAAAAATAGAGATCAGGACAAATTTGGTAGATAAGCTTCTTAATCATGCTAGAGGCCTTCCTTTAGCAATTGAGGTGTTGGGTTCCTTCTTACTTGGAAGAAGTGAATGTGCGTGGGAAAGTACACTAAATAAACTTTCTAGGGTTCCTAACAAAACCATCAATAATGTGCTCAAAATAAGTTATGATGGACTTGATGCAAATGCGAAAGAGATTTTTCTCGACATTGCCTGCTTCTTCAAGTGGAAGGATATAGAATACGTAAAAAAAGTTCTCGACAGTTGCGGTTATGATGCAACAATAGGATTAGAAATTCTGATTGAGAGGTCCTTGATAAGCATTCCTACCATTACTTACGAATGCATGACTTGATTCAATCAATGGGTATGGATATTGTGAGACAACAATGTTGCAATGATCCTGGGAGACGCAACAGACTATGGTTGTATGATGATCTTGTCGATGTTCTTTCACATGATATGGTAAGACTTGCAAATATGCTCAAAATACTACTACTTATTTTTCACTCTAATTGCTAAAAATGCATAATGTAAAAGCCTTGTATGTACAGGGAGATTGTGCTGTAGAAGTCATAGTGTTGCAACCACCTAAGCCAATAGAGATATATATCGGTCGTGATGATTTTACAAAAATGAGAAAGTTGAGATTGCTCATTTTGGACAATGTGCATAATTCTTTCCAGGGTCCTATATTTCTTCCTAAAGAGCTAAGATGGTTTCGATGGGATGGATGTGCTTCCTACAATCTAAAATTTTCCCATGGTCCAAAGAAATTAGTGGGACTTGAATTGAGCAATTGCAGTATCACAGCAATGCCAAATCAACTTAAGGTGAGAACTTACCTACATTGACCTTTTTATTATCTACCTCATTTGTGTATGTATATGCGTATTATATGTACTAGTAGACGAAACAAAGTATGGTTCCTCTGTTTTTTAGAAATTATTTCTCTATTTTCTTTCAAAATGATGCTAACTACCTACCTTAGAAATATTTTTAGGTGCAGGAAAATTGGCATTTGAAAAGCTAAGCGAACCACTTTATTAGAAATACTTAATGGAAACACTTTCCTGATAAAGTACAGAACACATAGAAACTTTATAAATATGTGTAGGAAGAGAAAGATATTTTAAGGTTTGAAATTGTTAATGAAGGTCATTGCATCATAAGAAAATTCAAATTTAATATTGAGATATGCAACAGAAGAAATAGAATAACCAATTTCACATATCTGTTCAAAGTAGGTCTTCTTTACTTTATATAATAGTATAGATGAAGTGCAAATACTTTCCAAACCTAACGTCTCAAAGTATAACATAGTTATATTTCAAAATCAAATAAGATCTACCTAGCGAAGAAACTCAAAATGCAAATCTGTTAGCACAAGCTATTTGACCTAATTCCAACCATGTCAGTTATTTATATATATAATTTTTTTATCTACAAAAAAATTGTATAATGACCGAATAGACAGAAAACAAAAATATGACGAACCAACCTGTTGACATATATATAAAAGTAAAAACACCTGAGGAGTTGCTAGCTATGCGATCAAGCATTTAATTTGGATGTGGCATATAAAATATCCTAATCGCAACGTCTCCCACTTAAAAGAATCTTAAATGCCATCTAGTCACGAAGTTATGGAGGCTTACCTTATGTAGTTCGCAAATGGTGGGATTTCTCCCGCATCAATAGAATTAGGTAAGTTGAAGGTTTGACTACACCGTGCTGTAAAAAGGCAGCGTTAATTGCTCAAATCAGTTGTGAGGGAGCGGCATTTCTAAGTACACGTAATTAAATATTTATTAGATACTTTGCGATTAATGCATATCCAACTAATTTGACATAAGCGATCCCGTAAGGGCATACCACCAGGAATTGTCACTAATTATAAGGTGACGTGAATTATACTAATTCGTTAAAAAACTTTCGGCAATCCTTAATTCAATATATATTCTCACTAATTATAAGGTGATACAGATTATCTTTATCAACTGTAAAGTAATAGGAATTTTCTTTGATCATATTTGAATAATTTAGAAATATGAAATTTAGAATAATTAGGTTTTTTTACGTGTCTATTAACATGCAATTCTTAAATTTGAATTATTAAGAAAATTATCTTAAATATAGATATTTAAAAATTTATGTTGTATTTGTAACTATGCATCAAAACATCATATGCCATGTTTTTATATTTGCTATAATTTATTTTTGTTTAATATTTAATATTCATTTGTTTTTAAAATCGATGTATAATTTTCTAATAACCATCATATATCTTTATTCATCAAGTATGGTGTATCATGTCATATATAATTGTTTGGATGATCATCTAAAATAACTTATTTGTGAATTTTTTTTTAATAGTGTGTATTTACATAGTCCTTGGACTATGGTGTCGAGGTTGTGGGCCCAACCCGAAGCTCCCTAGTGTCTCAAAGTATAATGTCTCCTGATGTCTTTCTTTCTCACGAAACCTTATGAACAATCTCAACCAGCAAAGAGAAACAAATACACTAACATTTAGCTAGCCCTCAAGGTCCTTGGTGACTCGAATGTCCCATGATTTTGATGGTGATGTAATTGGGGTGTTACTATTAGAGAAACAAATATACTAAGGCCGCGTTTGGTAGTCAGGATAAAATTCATAATAGATTATCATATCCTACATTTGATGTCTACTCAAAATAGAATAAAGTCGGATATAAGAAAGATATAAACTAGATAAAATTATCTCATGAGGGAGGTAAGATAATGATAGATAGGATTCCTAAGATTCATATTAGAAAAGTTATTTTTTTCGAATAATAAACTTCTTAAATTAATAAAATTAACAAAATTAAAAATATATTTCATTATAATAATACTTGAATTCTAATATAAGAAATTAAAAATAAAAATAAAAAAATAGTTATTTTAATTTAACCTTATTTTTATTTATATATTCGAATTTAATTCTATTTTAGAATATAGATTCAACGTGTTTATTACATATTTTTGGTATTTTAGAATTTTAGGTATATTAGTATAGTTTACTATTTAATATAATTTTATTAGAGAGTGGGGGAAGGGGAAGAAAGAAATAACAAATAAATTAACTAAAAAAGAGAGAAAAATAAAATAAAATAAGCAAATAAAAATAAAGTAGGCAAAAGTGTCGCGAGAGACTTTTATCATCTCTATTTGTAAAATTTTTGATTCATTTATACTAATATGTCATTTATACTAAATAATGTAAATAATATGATGTGAATATATCTTACTGTGGTCACCAATCACTGAATATAATATAATAAAATCCTTGGATTTCATATCTTATTTTATCCGTTTCTATCTTAGTTAGAAATTTGAACAATCAAACATAGCTAACAGTGTTAGTGAAATTTCAATAACAAGTGTTGCTTGGTAATTCAATTCAAAGTTATGGGATAACTACCCTTAATAGGTTCTCCAATAGTTGTATTTCTCTTGAACGATTTCCACCGATTAACTTCACCTTCCTTAATTTCCGAGAGTTATGTATTCAAGCTTTCACAATCTCCTGACTTTTAGACAGTTATCCCATCTGAAGGTGCGTGCTCCTCACTCCACAAACTTGTTTCGAAAGTAGCAACCTTTCCCTCCTAAACAACATGCCCACTTTGATTTTTAACTGCTTTGTCGATTGTGAATACTGCAATTGCACTTTAACGCTTCTCAGTCGAAGACCTATCGGTCAATCTAATGTCTTGACTCGAGTCAGTTACTATAATCCTATGCTTTTCAATCCTCCAAAGAACTATGATGGTATGTTGCTCTTTTTTCATCGATATTCATGCCAGCATTCATAACTTTGTTGTTCATCTTCATATATTGACAATTGAACATGTGCCATCAAAGTGAGTCGATGTCGATCGCCAAATATTAACTCCTACAGTCATCAACAAGATGTCTCATTCGTGATGACGTTAGCTTGTTTTTCACATGACTGTTTGTGCTCACGTGCTAATTGTTTGTACTCATGAATAGATTATTTTTTGTGTAAACAATACCCAACCATCTTTGAGGTCCAATGAAAGCTATTCATAAGAAAAGGTATCATTTAGACATGTATCTATATTTATATTTAAGAATACATGTAAAAAAATTTGTAATTGATTTTTTAATATTATTATTTTGGGGGCACATCCATGTTTTTTTCCAAGGCAGCTCCTACTCATTTGCAACCTGATATCAAAACATTACTTTCAATGACATAGTCTCATCAATTTCGTTTATAACTTAGGAACAAGAAATCCATAATTAGTGTTGGAACACAGGTCTCTATTCATTTTCCATTGAAATTCTTTTCTAACAGCTGGAACTTCGTCACTAGAAGCTTTAACAATAGTGTTCTCATGTATCGGGGCATATCTGCCAAGGTCTTGCTTCGAAAACTAGTTAGGAAGTCACCGCATTGTCCCTTGATCATATTATTACATCATTTATTTGATAGCAAAGCATTTACTATCAAAGGGACCAAAACAATTAAGGACCAAAGTATTGACTTGGCCATAACAACCATGCTTCGGTAGGGGAATAGTCCGAGTGATTTTTTATTTTTTATTTTTATTTTTTTTCCGTTAATGCACCCTCCCAATTGACAATTACGGACGTCGATCTTTTGGTTTTAACGGAAAGGCAAATTTTCCTTTTTCCGGAAGCAAAACGCGAGTAATTTTTCTTCAATGTTTTGTGGGGAAATCAAGAGGGCCCCCGGCTTGGCTTAAAAGCCAGGCATACGTGCACCATAATTGGCAAAAATCTAGGAAACTCAAAAGTCATATGAGATCAAATTGTACTTTTTGTACCGTAATAAAGGATGAGACGGGGAATTTTATTTAAAAAAATACGGATGAATAGAAGAGTGAGATGACGGAAGCAAGACCTCAAAAGAAGGTTCTAGAAGATGTTGCGTGGCTGGAGACGAGAGATTCTCTGTAACGGCATGGGAGGAGCACGTCACGTCACGTCATTGAGAGATTAACAGATTTCGGTTCGAGAAGATAAAGAGAATCGGCTGATGGGGCCGAAGACGATCAAGCTACTGTTCCGTCTCCGCGTCCGCCGCCGTTCCTGATCTCAGCTGCGTTGGCTAATGAGCCGGACTCGCGTTGGTACCGGTTTGGCTCTGTTCTTGGCCGAGCTGATTCGAAGGTTGGAATCCTTTGCGAAGCCGAGATTTCGTTCGTTGGTTGAAGAATCGCGAAAGGTCCTGTTGCCGATTCGAGCGTTCGTCGCAATGCAAACGTCACGGGCCAGGTAATATCTATTATCCTTGCTATCGAGATCGATGTTCTTTCTTTTAGGATTAAAGCACGCGTTGGGCGCGATTGGATTGTTGCCTTGTTCGGAGTGCTACTGGTTGATCTTGCTTCGAATCAGGCCGTGAGTTCGAGCCTGAGACAGCGTAATTTTACTTCCCGATTTGTTGACCACCGAGTGTTTGATAATATGCTTCTTAGTCACTGACGTTGAATAGATTGCGGTTTTGTTCGAACTGAAGATGCGCAGATGTAGGCCCATCATTTTCTTAGGGCATTGATTCAATTCGGGTTATGTTTCATCATCGTCAAGATTGGTTCTGAACGTGTTCTGTTCTGTTCGTCTCTTCTTTGTATTTGGCATGTTTCTTTGCTGCGTTCGATGACAATGGCCGCTGACGAGAGGAATCGGCATTCAAAATGATGGTCCAAGTATGTCCCTGTTCCTATGCTCTGCGTTTGAGTGATTATGGCCTGCGTGAGTAACGGTGATCTGGTAGGGAAGGGAGAGGCGGATAAGGAAATTGAATTGGTTCCGTGGTGAACCAAGACTGTGATGGAGATCCGAGGATGGTTGCCGGCATTGACAGCAGACGTTGAGGGGAAGGAGTTTTCCAGGAAGGAAGTTTACATCTCTGGATCTCAAGGTTTCACTGGCAATATAGTTTTGTCATATTTATCGATGACGCTTCATTCAGCTTTTTGAATAAGGGGGAGAAATCATCGACTCTGTAAAATCTGACAGCGTATGAGCGGTTTCAAATATTGGAAGAGTTCGATTTGATGCTCCCTTCCTCCAAGTTCTTTACAACTTGTCATGTACCAAATTATATTTAATACGTTTCTCTAAATAGCATGGTATATCCATAAAGGATAATGTTTTTGAAATGAAACTGAGTTTGTTATAAAGAAACTTTGTCGGTTGACTACCTTTTCTAGAAGGTTTGATGTTTTGCGAAAAATATGGTAAGCTTAAAAGTCAGCAGTACTTCTCAAAATTTAATTTGAATTTGGGTCAAAACCAGAACTAATGATTATTTGGATTTAATGCGAATCACTAAATTCAACCTTTTGACGAACCTACATTTGGTATATTTTTAGTAGGCTCGGCTTGCTAACTTGCATGTTTTGCAGTATGTTAAATATTTGACATAGCAAGAGTCAATATTTGAAGATTCTCAAAGGGAATTCATGCATATCTTTGGTAACAGTGGTTACCGATGTAAAAAAATAAAGTATTTTGAAATGTAAGTTGTGACATGCTTTCAAATCGAAAGCTTCAACACCATTAACATTTTCGGCTGCTTCTTTTAACATTCTTTACAAGTATAGTAAAGTATTGTATAGAATTGCTTTTATCAGTGGGAGTGACTTATATTATCATGCTGGTTATTATGTTTTAACGTTTCATAGTTGGTTCCATCTAGAAGGTACTGAAAATCAATTGAAATCATTTTATGGCATATTTTCTTGTAGAAATAATGAGAAATCTTTGCAGGTGCATTACATTGCCAAAAAGATTAATGATTGGATAGCAGGGACCTGAGAATTTATTTTTTGTTTAAAGATTTTGGAAATGTTAATTGATTTTGATCAAAGGAGTGGAGTACATCATTGATCTTGTGAGATTTTACGGGACAATTGCACCATTACTAAGGTCTAGAAGACTTAAACTTATGAATTCTTGCTTTGATACAATGTGAGATTTTGTGAAACTATTATGACTGTTTTAAAAGCTTAAATTATTAGATAAATACGTGCTTTAATATTTATTCATTTTTTATCTTCTTCTTTTTTGTTTGTAATGTGTATAAGGTATTACTAATTCTAGTAAGAAGTCTCGAGATTGGATGGCCATCTTGGGTACGACGGTTTTGCTAAAATAATATCTTTCAAGGAAAATAACATAAAATATTACCGCAAGGTTGATATCATAAATGAGGCATAAGTGTCAATTGAGTCTCTCTGACTTTTTTTTGAAGTATACAGTTTTACATAGAAATCAAAGGAGGACCGGACTTTAAAATAGCATTAATGGATCACAGAAGACATGTTATTTTTGGCTATGTCATCACATTGACCCATCCCGATAGAATAGCATATAGCATTTGTAGTCATGGTTGTCTGACATTGATTGAGAGAGGGGTTATGATGGCTATGGTTCGAACTTCGATGTTATTGTGTTTGTTGGTAGTGGTTGTTTAATGTTTAGCAGCCTTAGAGTTATTTTATAAAATTTAGTTTTTTCAAAAATGTCTTGCAATTAACGTTGCCCAAGAAGAATGTTGAAAATACTTATGAATGTGGGTTAACATTAATTGCACAATATTTTAGTTTGTGAAACAGATTGTTATAAAGTTAATAAAACGAGACAATGCTAAATCACCAAGTTCGTTCATGTAATTATATTATATTGGGCTTAGCACATCTTAGTTACAGTGATCGTAGTTGAATGGTCAATATAGGTCAGTACTTTAACAATGACTTGTGATAAATGGCTCTCTTAGAATATGCTATGTAAATATGTTATAGTCTTGTCTCCTCTCCTAATTTCATACACTTACTGTTTATACAGTGAGACCGTCCAAAGGAGAAGAAGGACAGGAAGACTTACTCTCGAAGTCGTACGATTTTATATGTTTTGATAAGTTCAAGAACGATGTTTGGCTAAACCAGCTACGTGCTTTTTATTTAATGATAGGTATTTCTAAATTATGTATACCAATTTTAGGTTGTTGAATTTCTTACATTATCAAGCCCAAAACATGGAGTGAAACGGCAAACTGTTTTTTCAAGCCTAACCCTCGAAAATATTGTGAGAATATCTTCATCGATTTTCTTACCTTGATGCATGAATATTTTAAAGACTTAAAGAAAAAGAGGAGCCAAATTCTTATATGAAAAAGAAAAAAAAAATACATCACATATGGGCATAGTAAGGTGAAACACCACAAATTCTCGGTAATTATTTCCACTCATGTTTCATTTTTTTATTGTCAATTAAACATATAAATAAATGTTGCGTATCTGGGCAAGCTTCCGAAACACATGTTTTTGCATCGGGCGGGCTTGGGCCTATGGAAGGTCCCTGGAAAGTCCGAACTTGAGTAGCTTCGGCCCGAGCCCGTCTAGGTCCGGACGGTGATCAGGTCTTGTTCAAACTTTAAACCCATGACACATAAAAGACAATTCCTACGTTAGTACCTACACGTCGACTGATTTAGCAAAGTTTGGTGATAGAGAATGCTCATACGCAATTTTGACATGTTTATTGAATATTGGATTGTTTTTGTCACTCCTCCCATATATTTGGAAACCCGTTGTGATTTTTCACAATCTAACCGATGTGGTGAATGAAACTACTTCTTGACTTTTTTGTGCATGTAAGAAACATCTTGTTCATTAGATTTGATGACATGCTAGCTGAAAATCAGAAAAACAAAAACAAATTCTCGTGATTTGGGAGAAATGCTAATCATTGCAAACAGATTGAACATTGGTTCCAATTTTTTTGACCCCTTTAAAATTTTAATGTTATATGCTTTCACAAACGGCTTTCTAAACCTGGGAGAAATTATTTGGGATTGAGAGAGAGAGAGAGATCTATGCAAAGATGCAATGAAAATACAAGCTCCTGCACATTGAAGCATAAATAATCTTTCTTGCTTCGATACTTCCTCAACATTTCATTGATTCATATATTTATAGACGAGGGAAAAAGAAAATCACTCCCCCAGACACTATTATTGTTGTCTCATAGTCACATGATTGATTGAATTAATATGCCATGCTTTGGTGCTAATGTTGGTTCTACGACAATGGTCTCATACTGTGACATGATATACACCTCCCAAAGTTAATCTATAGACTGGTCAAGTAGGATCTTGAAGAATGCATTGAAGTATGATTGCTCCCTCACCACATTGAGGTCCAACGCAAACCCGCACCTTAGCCCACTGCAAAACTCCAGAAAATGTGCCGTCATGGCATACCCATCGTTCCATCTAGAACTAAACCCTCACTGGTGGCCAACTTGCTTAGAGTGACAGACCTTGCCTAGCCAGATGACGGGACTGCTCACATTTTTGCAGAAGAGGCGAGCAAAGGATCATGACTTCAGAGACCTTACCTAGTTGTGCAAAGGCAAAAGGAGATTCAACAAGAAGAATGGATGCACCTAGATCTAATGAGAAGCCAAAGTAACCCCGTGACTTGTGAAGCTTATGTTAGTGATCTAAGTTTAAAATTGATCGAGACCACTTGCATAACATTTTTGAATTAAAAATAAAATGTAATGAAAGTGCATTTGATTTTTCTAGCGTAAGTAAGTCTCATATTTATGAATATCTGGTTCATACAAGTAAAAAAAAATTAACGACGATTCCTAATCGAATTGAATTGTACGTTAAATCGATTAAATTAAAACCCTAAAGTTTCACTTGGTATAAGCTTGGGATATTTTGCATTGAGTCTTTGGCTTAGTAAACCCATTAACTGTCCTTTTAATAGGTCGCCCGAGAAAGGTCGTGATAGCACTCCTCCATGATAATCTAAGGTTCAATGACTTTCTATCTAGAACTTATGCGTAAGTATAAATATAAAAACAAAAGAAAAGAAAGGAGCATGTTGAGCTTAGATGGAGAGCAACTGTGACCATGCAAAAGCCCATGAAAGAGACTCAGCCCATGTTTTCACCGCGAGGATTTCCTCTGACCGTTTTCACAATTCCTGTCTAAAATGCTAGTTACACGCTCGGGTTTAGGGAAGGCCATTTTCGTCGTTCACATCCGAGAGAGAGGGAGAGAGAGCAGAGAGATTTTTCAAACGAAAGTTCGCCCTTGGGGGAAACATTTCACCGTCTTAGCTGCACCACTGGCGGAAAAAATCCTGTCAGCGAAATAATCTCCCTCTATCTTGTTGGTTTTAACTCTTCCAAACGCCACTCACCATTTCTATTTGTGGTTTGCACTCCAGTTCGCCTGTAGAGCCATGTCGAGATTCCCCCGTTTGACTCTGTTTCAGGATCTAGGAGCTTGAATTGTTGAGTTCCCGCTCACTCTACTCTTGTCGGTGTGCTTCTTCATCATTGACACCTCAAAGGATCTCTACTCTTATATTTGCTCACTGGCCGAGTGGGTATATTCGTTTCGAACAAAGTTACAATCGTGTCTCTTGTTACGGTTCTTCTTATATGTAAAGAAATAGGTATAGATATAAGGTCGTGATTATTCGAAAACTGGCATCTAATGAGTCTGTTTTGATTATTTGGGTCTGATGTTTGCTGATTGAAATGATCAGAAACATGTCGCGCTTGAAATCTCATACGTGAGTCCCCTTTAGCTGAGAATCGCTTCACCTATTCGATAATTGCCACAACCAAGCTTGTTTGGATTTGCCTCCGATTTTGGTTTGTTCCGAGATTATATGAAAGTGTATCATAGGATAGAAATCTTTCATTGATTGTGAACCAATATCCTCTTATTATCCTGCCATTGCTGAGGCCGAATCTAAGTGTGCTTTTGTTATGTGTTTCCTGCACATTATTGCTCAATTCTGTTAATCAGAGTCCATGAGTTGTTGTTTAGGCTTGAATGAAATTCGAACCATGATTAAGGATTGGTTAGTAGTTGTAACTCCTGAAGACGTTGTCTCCTTTGTTTGGATTGAGATACTCACTCTGTTAATGTCTCTGTGAGTTGCGTTAAAAACGGACACCATATGTTTGTGAAAATGCTTAAATGAAACGACGGACATACTCGAGGAATTTCTTCTGGATTATAATCATTCATATGTTCATAGCATGATTCAATCATGATTGGTAATTTCGATTCACCCATTTCAACCCTGTTTCTTAAGATTTGCATGTGTGGCTGAGAGTAACTCCGATTTTTCTTGTTTTGTTGTTCTATATTTTCATGTGGGTCCTGGTGCCGTTCAATGGCGATTGCTGGAGAGGAAATAACTCAAGATCGATGACTTGAACGTTAATCTCCTTCATTGGTTTGTCCCTAGCTTTCCTTCTATCTGCTTGATTCGGTTGTATTTGGATGTGACCGTACGTGTTGGGTGACTGGCGATTGGAATGATGACTAGTGGTGGCCGCTAACAACGGCGGCGGCGGTGGCATCGGTCTAGTGACTGGAGGTTGTTGATAGGAAGCGTGTCATTTTCAGTTCAAGAAAGAATAGACATGAATCATTGTCGAAGTTTTGGTTTTCTCGTATGCGTGGGTTCCAGGGTTGTTACGAAGAAGATGCTGGGGGCAAGAAAACGAAGTAAAAAAATTGTAATATTTTTATATCTCTTGAGTGGTCACGAGTTAAATTACTGTACAGCAAGGAAAAGCTCCTTCTCGGAAGTTGGGGATGAAATTTCGAGGAAGACCACAGAAGTTGGCTTCATGGGTGAGCGCATGACCTAAATCACGAGAATCCATTGCACGAGAATCCATTGCCCTAAAGTTGTTTGTCTGGTTGTGATCTTTATTAATCCCTACTTTTGCCGGCCACAAAGAAACTCATGTCACGCAGTTGCACGCAGTCTTCATTCTCCAAAGTTCGAATATATTATTCTTTGTTGGCCTGCCCCCAAAAAGGTAATGCATCTTTGCCTCTAGTAAAAGAATAAATCAGCAAGAAGATCAAGGGGTGAGTGAACCTAGGTTGCACCGACACGGCTCGACACGACATGTTGATACGTTATTTTTCAAAAATAAAAAATTTCGACACGTTAAAATACATTATATATTAAATAATTATTTTTATTTTTAATTAATTTGAATCTAATTTATAAATAAATAAATAATTAAAAAATAACTTATTATAAATTTATATTAATCATTCAACATTTTCGATAAGATTCTAAGTTTTTTTTTTTATTTCATTATTTCAAATTTACTTTTATTTCTTTAAAATCAAACCCCCTCTTCCCCAAAAAAAAAAAACCCGCGGGCCCAAACTCCCTCCCTTTTTCATCCGTCGACAGACCCACCCCCAAATTTTTTCATTTTTTTCCCTCCCCCATCACCTAACAGCCGTCCCGTCCCCTCCCCCCTGTCATTTCCTCCTTCCTCCAACACGCAAGCTCCTTTTTTTAATCTTTTATTTTCCTTCACAGGTCTCAAAACCTTAGCAGCAAGGCACTTATACTCCTCCTCATTCCTCGCCGCACGACGTCTATCCCCGAAAGCATTCGAAGACTCGCAAGAAAAGCACCAGCATTCGCCGAAGGAGTGGAAAAGGGAGTAACCCAGAAAAAAAATTCAGTGGAAGGGATTAGAAAAGAAGACGGAACGCGTGGTCCCTGTGCACGGAGACCGCCGCGAACTCCTCCTCCTCCCCCTTGCCGCCACCGCCGCTGCCGCCCCACTCGACGACGCCGCCCTCCCCCACGAGTGCCTCCCTCGTGAAGTTTCTCCTCACGGCCCTCGCCTCAATCTTTTCTCTTTCTCTGGCCGTCTCTCGCCGTCGCGGGCTCGCCTTCACTCGCGGCCTCCACCCTTTCGGACACGCGTGTCGAAGCGTGTCCGAGCGTGTGTCGACGTGTCTCGGAAGCTCCGGCAACGTGTCGGTGCTACCTAGGGGTGAACTACCTGTCTCAAATTTTCAGCAAATAGTCGTTGCCGATTGGTAAACTCCATCATCCGATGGCTTCTTCATTAAAACCCAAAAGGATTTATGATGTCTTCTTGAGTTTCAGAGGTGCAGACTTGCGCAACAACTTCATTGGCCATCTTTACCAAGCTTTACACCGAGATGGAGTATACACTTTCCAGGATAGTGAGGAATTGAAAAAGGGAGATCAAATATCACCAGTACTTATGAAGGCTATCGAAGAATCGTGCATCGCAATCATCGTTTTCTCTGAGGACTATGCTTCCTCAAGGTGGTGCTTGGAAGAGTTGGCGAAGATTATAGAGTGCAAGGAGCAAAAGAATCTCATTGTTCTACCAGTGTTTTATAAAGTGGACCCAAGAGAAGTGAGAGAGGGCAGAAAGAGTTACAAGATGTCTTTGGCTAAGCACGAGTTTAAGCTCGGGAATGATTCTGAGAAAGTGAAGAGATGGAAGAAAGCTCTTTCCGATGCTGGGAATTTGTCCGGGTGGCACTTGAATGATGGGTAAGTAGAGTGGAGTCCATTTTTTCTATAAGAAAAGTAATCTTTACAACTAAGTATGAATATTAAAAAAAAAAAAAATAACACACGTGCTTATAAGTATAGATGCTTCATCTTATGATTCCTGAAAATTCTTATGTCTGTTAAGTTTAAGTTAGTAATTTCATAAGAGAATTGGTGAATCTAAGTGTAGTTAAGAAAGATAAATAAAATTTGGCAAAATACAAGAAAAATTGATAATTAAAAGAAGAATAAACTTGACAAGTAACTCAAACGAGAATTGTTAACATAAAATTAGTTGGTAACTTAATCGAAGAAAATTTGGTAAGTCAAATTAAGATTGACAATCTCAAAAATGAGTAAGTAAGAAAGTCAAATGAGAGCTAGGAACCCAATAGAAAAGTTGGCAAATTAAAAGAACAAGTAAACATTGATAAGTAGCTGAAGTGAGATTTGGTAATCCAAAACTAGTAAGTCATTATCTAACATTATCAAAGATGGTAAGTCACTCTAATTATGTTAGTAATTTCAAATAAAAAATAGTAAATTCGAGGCTGTAAGTTATGCAAATCAAATTTTGTTAGTTTGTATGAAATGGGTAATGTGCAGTTTATAGCAAGTAGTTGGTGATTTTATGAAACTATTGGCAAGTCACTAACAAGTTATGTGAAAGAAAAAGTCACCGATTTTTTTTTAATGGCAGTTTTTTTTACGATTACCAATATTTATTAAAATCACCAGCATGAAAAAAAAGAAAAAAAAATCTAATTTTGGGCATCAAATGATGGAATTATGCCTTTTAGCTTTTGCTAAGCCCTGTTTCATTTGGGTAAGGTTGTGGCTCTTTCTTCTGGATCCTTGTTGCCCTCCTCAAAGTGTAATAAAAGTTCTAGAAATTTTATCAATGGGCTATTGAGGTCTTCTTGTTTCATTTTGGTAAAATTGAGTTCCGTAGATTTTCAATTTTGGTCGACCAAGTCTAAACACGTTACAACTGGTATTTTTAGTTCAAAAAATCACATGTGGCTTTTCATAGAACAGAAACTTGGCTTTTTTCAATAATAGAAAATCGACACTGGGACTTTATCGGCTGAAAAATTCACTGGCTCATTTGAACAGAATAAAAAATTAAAACTTGATTGACCAACGGACAAAATGTTTAGTAGTATTATTGCACTTTCCCCATTTCTTTGGAAGGAAAAAGTTCACAACGCTTGATACAGGATGATTACTGTTTACAGGCCACCTAAAGGCAATAACATCGTGCTTCAGGGTATTTAATAACTTTGGAATCAAAACTATAATCACCGTTTAATGATCTAAGGAGTGCTTTTTGATTAAGCGTATAAATCACATATTTGTCATGTAAATTGTCATGTATAAATCAAGAGAACACGAGTCACTTGGATAACTGAAGGTTAAAACCTTGGAACTTATTTTGATTGGTGTGGAGCTCTTGGAGTTCTAGTTCGCCTTGGTGGGAATTCATTGGTTGTCATTATCTGAAAATGTGAGCACTGCTTTGTCATTGTTAGCAGTGTGCTCTCGTTATTTGTTTATTCAAATCGCTAAAATGATTCTACAACTTGTTTCTCTGTTTTTGTCAGGGACGAGTCAGAGCTTATACAAGAAATTGTGAACAAGATCTCCACTTACCTAGACCGTCCTTTACATGTTGCTAAGCATCCGATTGGCATATATTCCCGAGTCACTAAGTTGAAATCGATGTTAAAACTTGAGTCTAATGATGGCGTTCTTATGGTGGGATTATGGGGACAGGGAGGTATAGGGAAGACATGTTTAGCAAAAGCTCTTTACAATGCTCTGTTCAGAAAATTTGAGGGTGCATGTTTTCTAGCAAATGTTAGAGAAACTTCAAAAGATAGCAGGGGTTTGGTTACTTTGCAAGAAATAATGCTAAATGATATATTATTACTGCAACAAAGATTAAAAGTGTCCAATGTGGATGAAGGTATTAATCTAATACAACGTAGACTTGGTCGCAAAAAAGTTCTCCTGATCCTTGATGATGTGGATGCCTTGTGCCATTTGGATGCTTTAGCAGGAAAAGGCGAGTGGTTTGGTAATGGAAGTAGGATCATTGTTACTACAAGAGATAAACAATTGCTAACTTGTCACCATATAGATCAAGATCATGTATATAAAGTTGAAGCACTATGTAACAGTCAAGCTCATGAGCTGCTTAGTAAGCATGCTTTTCAAACACACCAAATCAGAATAGATCTAGTGGATGGTGCTTTGAAGTATGCTAAAGGCCTTCCTTTAGCACTTGAAGTGTTGGGTTCCTTGTTATGTGGTACAACAGAAGATGTATGGGAAAGTACAATAAAGAAACTTTCTAGGAATCCTAACAAAGCCATTAATAATGTGCTCAAAGTGAGTTTTGATGGATTAGATGAAAATGAGAAAGAGATCTTTCTCCACATTGCATGCTTCTTTAAGGGGTGGGCAAGAGAGCATACAAAGAAAGTTCTTGACAGTTGCGATCTTGAGACAATTGTGGGATTTGATATTCTCATTAAGAGGTCCTTGATAAGCATTGTGGGTGGAATCCTACGAATGCATGACTTGATTCAGGCGATGGGTATGGATATTGTGAATCAAGAATGTAAAGATGATCCTCGAAGACGCAGCAAACTATGGTTGTATGACGATGTCGTTGATGTTTTGTCACGTGACATGGTAAGACTTGTGAATAAGATCAAAATTTTGCTACATTTTTTACTCTTTTACTGAAAATGCGTAGTCTAAATTAGTTGTGTATTTACAGGGAGATTGTGCTGTAAAAGCCATAGTGTTGGAACTACCTGAGCCAACATATATGTGTATCAATCCCGATGCTTTTATAAAATTGAGAAGGCTTAGATTGCTCATCTTGCACAACGTGCATAATTCTTTTCAAGGTCCTATATCTCTTCCTAATGAGCTTAGATGGTTTGAATGGCCTGGATGTGCTCACCAGATTCCAAAATTTTCAGCTAGTCCGAAGAAATTAGTGGGACTTAATATGAGTAAAGGCAATATCACAGGAGTTCTTAAACAATTTAAGGTAAGCATTACCGACATAGACCTTTTTATTATCTACTTAATTTGTATATGTAGATGCATATTATATGTATCGTATATGAAAAGAAGTGTTGGTTCCTCTGTTTCAAGCACCGCTTTGCTATTTTCTTTCAAATGACCCTAGTTATTTATGCTAGAGAAATTTTTACGCGCAACAAAATTGACATTTGAAAAATTAAGCCAAAAACTTCTTTAGAAATACTCAATGAAAACATTTTTGTTAATAAAATACAAAATCAAAAGAAGTTTTATACATATATGTGGAAAGAGAAAGATATTGCAAGATTTGAAATTTTCTTATGAAGCCCATTGCATCATTAGAAAATTCAAGTTTTCATATTGAAATATGTGACCGACCAAAAAAAATATTGAAATATGTGAGAGATAAAAATAAAATAATAAATTTCATGTGTATGTCCATTATATAATATCTGTGGAATAAGTAATTGAGGATACTTGATGGAAGGAATATAAAAAAAAAGAACGATTGAAATCTTTTAAAGTAGGAGATCATCTTTACCTTATATATAGTATAGATAAAGTTTACATACTTTTTATACCTAATATCTCTAACTACTAACATAGATATATTTCAAAATTAGATCAAATCTACCTAGTGAAAAATTCAAAATGCATTTGCTGTCGGTTGTTTATGTATGAGCTTTACTATTTAACTTAATTGTATAGTGATCGAACAAAAGGGAAATAAAAATATGACAAACCTACCAGTTGACATGTATGTAGAAATAAAAACACCCAAGAAATGGCTGGTTTAGTGGTAGGCCATGTACCCAATGCACGTTCCTAAATGGCTAGGATTTGTCTAGCATCAATAAAATTAGTTGAGTCGATGGTTTGAATCCAAGTAAGGCATTGTTAGTTGCTTAAATCATTTCTTATGGACCGGCACTTCTAAGGGGACATAATAAAATTTTTATTAGGAACTTTGCCAGTAATGTGTGCACAACTAAATCAATGTGAGTGATCCAATTCCGAATGTTTTTCAAAGTTCATTTATTGTCCTTGCATGACTTCAAAAAAAAATTAAAGTTAATTAATCTTTATGCAAGTACATTGTGAAAGTATTCATATCCCCTATTCATCTACGATATATGGTTAAAGACAAACCTAGCAGAGTCTTCGTTCCTATGCTAGCTACATCGCACTTCACTTTGTTTTTGTCATTGCCACATGACATCACATGTGGAATAGTTTTGTCACATGGCCCACCCCACACTCGCCATGTGGCACTTCACTATGCTTCTATGGTTGTCACGTTGCATGACGTGTGGCATAGTTTGCCGTGTGACATGGTTTCTCATGTGGCCTATATTCACATGCTTGCCATATGATACTTCATTTGAATTTTGTGATTGCCACATACATGACACACAACACAATCTTATCGCAAATTAATTTTCGTCCGCTAATGGATGGTAGATTTGGTGGGGAGTACTAGTTTTTGTTTGAAGAAAATTAGTCTAGTTGGCTATGTCATAGTGGTACTGATTTAGGATTTTTGTAAAATGAAAATTAGTTTAGAGTAAGTTTACAATCTAATTTAGGATTTTTAATGGTATTAGTTGTATTTTTTTTTATAATTGTCTAACATAATTTTATTTTTGAATTTTTTTATATTATGTACCCATTTATTATTCAGTTCTTTCAGTTCATCACAAGTTGTTTTCGCTGTATTTGCAGGATTTCCAAAATTTGAAGTACATTAATATCAATTACTGTGAGGAGCTGGTTCGTATTCTTGACCTTTCATCTACTCCAAATCTTGAGGAATTGGATTTTCATAATTGCAAAAACTTGGTAGAAGCCCACGAATCCCTTGCATATCTTGACAAGTTACGAGTGTTAAATTTCTCGGGGTGCTATGAGCTTAGTGCTTTTCCAAATGAGATCAAGTCAAAAAATATTCAAACTTTCAATCTTGAAAATTGCACAAAGTTTGAAAGGTTTCCTGATATTCCACATAAACTCGAAGCCCTATATTGGCTTCAATTACAAGGGACCGCTATTAAAGAACTCCCTGCATCAATAGAAAATCTTGTCTCTTTAAAGAAAATGTATTTGAATACATGCAAGAACCTGGTTAGTCTTCCATCTAGCATTTATAAGTTACAAAACCTTGATGAATTGCAAGTCCAGGGTTGCACTAATTTAGTCAGATTTCCAAAGTATGAGGTTTCAGCTGATCCATGCATGAAGACTGGACTTTCAAATTTACGCAATTTGGACCTTGCAAGATGTAATCTGTCCGACGTAGAGTTTCTTGAGAATCTTTCCTGTTTTCCTCTCTTGGATACATTAAACCTGATGGAGAACAATATTATTGCCCTTCCTCCATCCATCAAAAAGCGTGATCATTTGTCTTTATTGCAAGTTGAAAACTGCCATCAATTACAAAAGATTCCCGAGCTTCCCCCGTTTTTGAGTTTTTATGCGGATAATTGTGAATCTCTACAAAAAAATGAAGACTTATTCTCAATTCATCAATTTGTCCACAAAAGTTTGGCTGATGGGCTCGACACACACCAGGTTAGATACTCTCTCTCTCTCTGTCTCTCTCTCTCTCTCTCTCATATACACACAAACACACCATATTGATGTGGAGTATATTATGCTAGGTCCACTGTGTGCTTGTAAATTGCCATAGCAGAAAATGCAAGATCGAAGGCTTAAGAAAAAAAGCAAACAAGTATGAAGTGGTTCTGCACGTATATGCATGTAGGCAGTTCCCATACTTTTATGGGGATGATTTCTATCGCATGAGACTTGCGTATTAATGCAAGCATCAATGGATCTTCTTATTTGGGTACTAATATTAACTTAGATACTTTCCATCAGTCTATCTTTGTAACAGAATCAAACAAGTTTCAACATAGTTCTCTATGAAAGAGAGATGCCGCATTGGGTCTTTCCTATTGAAGAGGATTCCAAATCTTTCATGGTTTCAAAGGACTTGTATGACAAGATTCTTGGATTGGCAATTTGTGTCATTCTCGATAATGTTGAATCTAGCGTTAAGATTTTTTCACATGTTGATGGTAAAAATGACAGAAACATAGTGCTACCGCTTCCCCATCCGCTGCATTCAGAACATATATGGCTTTGCTATAAGACACGACCTAATTTGTGGAAACAAGTTGATTTTGGTCAAATTGATGGCAATTATGTAGAGTTTAGCCTTTCACATTCGATGAAAGTGAAAAAGTGGGGAATCCGAATAATATGCAAGCCACTAGGGAATGATTTAAAGGTTGAGCTTCGAGATACTCGACTGATAGATCTAGCTTTACTCTATGAAGTTGGTCATGAATCAACAAATTCAATAGCGGGGAGTTCACTCATGCACGAAGATAATTCGAGCGAAGCATATCTACATGAGGACCTGCAAGATTGTCAAGTGAGTGGTGAGGAACAAAGTCAAATAGTACCAAAGAGAAATCAAGAGCTTTTCTCCCTCGAGGCATGCAAACCAAGATCATGTGGACTTCTAGTTCGATTGGTAGAGATGAGTATGGCAGTGTTTGCTCGCTGCTTTTGTTGTTAGGACGATGGGAACTTACAAAGGAAGCAATTCTTAGGTGAGTGAACTCAGCCGACCTCCGTTATAATGCTTTTTTTCCCCTTCTCGTTTTTTTTCTCAATAACTCGATGTTAGTTCTCACTTTTACCCATATATCCATCTAGGTATTTTGTGTCCACCTCAACTAGTGTCGACTTTACCAGCTACAACGATAGAAATGATCAGCCTTGGAGAAAACTAGATGAGGGAGTTTTGGATGTGCACTTTGATGCTGGTGGTGTGGGGGGACAATTCGGAAGAGAATGATACAAACTTCCATTGGAGTATATAGAGGGCAAAGGCATCATATACGAGAGAGACGCAGGCACCCAACCCAACAACGCTCTCCGTGAGTTCTCCATCTATCTTTGTTCTCATTTTCGCTTCCTCTTTATGTACACTTTCATTTCCATGTATTTTTTATTCAATTGATTTCCTACCTTTTCTTTGCACTTCGTTATCCCATAAATTCATCACTCAATCCAAGTCCCCATTTTATAATTGGTATAGAACCCTAGAGCGATCCCGATCACTCTCCCTTTGCTTTATTATTACTTTAAATAAATTCAAATACGTATTTCATAACAACTTTGAGGGCATAGTTATTTCCGCTATGCCGTTTCTTTTTCTTCTGGAAACTGACTTTTTGAGGATTATAAATATTGAATTTTTTGCGAAATAAAAAGAGCGTACTGAAATCGATTTTCATCTTTCTCGACAATTTAACGTCCGTCTGATTATGCACTCCCGTCGTCCCCTCTTAAACCTTTTTTTATTTCTTCTTTTTCTTTGATTTTTCCCGTTGTTGTGAAGCTTCTTCCTTTTCTCTTCTCCTCCGCCATAGCCCAAACTTCCAACTCCACCGACACCTCATCTTCCATCCCCACACCAGCCATCTCCGACGAAACGGAAGATCGCCACCTGCCAACGGAGGCTACGAACGGACGGAAAGGAGTTCGTCTTCCCGAAACGGAGTCCCTAGCGAACCCGACGGCGACGGAGACCGGCCAGTGGAGGCGACAGGCTACCACCGCCGACCGAAGCCATGGAAACTGATGACGATTCTCTCCTGAGGTTCGTTCTGGGCTTCATGCAGATTGCTATAGATTAGGTAACGCCCGGCACGTCCCATTTTTTTTTTTGGTTTAAGTTAACGTAATACTTGAGATGGATTTTGAATTCGATTCGGTTGGTGCTGCAATTGCGCGGGAACTTAAAGGGTGTGTTGTTGAATTTGTTGGAGAGACGCTGAATCGGTGTTTCTTTGTAAGTTTTGTCTGTGGATGCTGGATAGTGAATTCATAGGTTGTTAACGTTACACGGTGCAAGATCAGCGAGAATCTCTGGAAAGGTATAGCTTTTCTTTCTTTGTTTTCATAGGTGGCAATTTACTGAAAGAAGTAGGTGAAGTCTAGGTTTGAAGGAAAAACAAGTGAGGAAGACTGAAATAATGGGAAGGAGGGTGTACATGGGTTGGTTCAGTCCCCTTCTCAGGTGAAAAATTGAGCAAATCCGGGTGCTGTAGGTTGGGAGGGAGGGAGGGAGGGATTTGGGTGCTTCTGAGGTGTCTAGGAAATGTGGATGTGTAGTATGTACTCATCATCAGATGTGCAGCGGGTGAACGGTTTGTCAGGAGAATTGAATTCTGAGAAACTTCGATCACTGGGATAGAGGGTTCTGTCTCTATGTTTTATGAGGCGCTTGAAGAGGCAAAACCATGGAGGAATGAAGAAGATGCAGTGAGATGGCAAGGAACTAGGAAAGGTTGCTCAATTGTGGAGTCCTTTAACTACATCTTGACATTGGCAACTAGGGAGAATCAAAAACCAAATTTACTTGGAGTGTGAGAGTAATATCAACATCGGTTGTGTCCATGGATAACTGGTTAGGTGGTTATTTTCTTTCGCCCTGTGAACTGTGGATATGAAAAAGAAATAATCACAAGAAACACGGAGTTGACATAATCTATTCAGTAGAACAGAGACAAAAGCACAAGGAGCTGATTGTCGATTCTGAATTCTGAGGCTTTTGCAATAGTTTAGGATTCTTTTCTTATCCTTATGTGCTGTGGTTTTTATGAAGGAAAATGACTGAGAAGCTAAAACTCCTAGATGCTTCTTGAATTTTTGAGTGAAACCTGATTAATGAAAGGTTAACTTCTGAGGTACAAATAATAAGACATTGGAATGAGTAACATGTAGTTTCTCATATTAGTTACTTTTTTTGCTTTGGTGTTGTTAGAACCATATAGTGTTAGTGGGATTTGCATCTGAATTGCAGGATGAGTATGTATTAATAATCATTACTTGGAAGTCTGTGACCAGTATGTTATATTGGACCTGCAAGATCTTGATCTTATAGCTGCAAGATATGGATTCATTCCATTAGTAGTTGCATATTGATACTGAAATATTTCTGCTGTTGGCAACTTGATGCTGATTTCTTCCTGAGTTACCTATTGTCCTTATAATTTTTTCTCCTAACAAGTAACGAGATCTATTTGCCTCTTTTGTACAAAGCACAGCGTTGAAGTTCTGGTCATGTAAGAAACTGGTTTCGGTAACTAGGTGCATTTCAGATATGTTGTTTATTTTCTATTAAGATGATTAGTATTTCAGTCTTCATTAGTGAATGATCTCAAATATATTTATGTTATAGTTTGATTGAACAGCTGTGTGATTGCTGAGGATGCGAACATCATTCCGGCAGGAAGAAACCGGTGTAGTGAGACATGAAATGTTTGTTTATCATTGCCATGATTAGCCTGCCAGGTGTTCGTTAAAATTGCCTAGGGAAAATTGTGTTGAACATCTCACCGGATCCGGATAAGCATCTTTTGTGGATGTATACTAGAGATGACAACAGTATATTAGAGATGATGTAGAGAGGACCTTAAACGAGCACAGAAGTACAGATTCTGTACCTGCACTTGTCCTGCTTTATTCCTGGTCTGAACTCAATTGGGGAGAGGGCTTGTCAGGCTGTGGACCTCTGAGTCCATGATGGAATTTTGTACTGGTGTGTGGTGAGGTACTACTTGGGTGGTGCATCAATTAGACTCCATTGAAACACGATTTTCCCATATGGGCAGTTCATGCTAGTTTTGTCTGGAGAATTCTGTGGTCTCCTAGTGAACATGCATGCTCCAAAACTATCCTTTTTTTACCTGGTCATTTGTCAAAACACTTGGGTATGGATAGTGCTCCGTACTTTTTTGGAAAATGACTTCCACCTTTAAAATTAGGAAGTCATTTTCCTTATTTTTAAACTTGGTATTTTCTGGTCGAATGAAGTCATTTTTCTTTGATCAGCTTATTTTCCCCCACCAAACACTAAAAAATGGAAATAGAAATGTTCTGGCAAAATATTTTCCTTCAAACAAATAGAGCCTAGGTCAAAATTGAGTTTCATCTTTCCAAACTACCTTTGATCATAGTAGAAATATAATTGGTATTTAAGGACCACATACTTTATAAATAAATACGCATTTGCATCTATGCATAACCACTTAATTATGCACGCATGCATCCCCTTTAACCTTTTTTTTTTCTTGTCATTAATTCCCCTTAAACCAGGTTAACTATATATATCCTAAAATAAATTTCTGTAATTCTTTCTTCTATCATTCTTTTTCTTTGTTTTATTTCTTTCTCTCCACCTTCTTTCTTTGATAACTCCTAAACTCCTTCCTTATCTTCACCATAGGCAAAATTTGAACTCCATTACGCCATTTTCAATATCTCGATTGCTCATCTTTCATCTGGCACCAGCAAGCCTTGACGAGTGGAAGATTGCCACCTGCCAATGGAGCTGACAAACAGAGGAAGTTCTTCATAAAACAGCCTAGCAAACTGAAGGTGACGGAGGCTGGCGAGTGGAGGCAAACGGACTACCACCGCTGACTGAAGCCATGGAAACTGATAACATAGCTTTGGGTGAATGATTCTCTCCTGAGGTTCTGGGCTTTATGCAGCTTGCTATAGATCAGGTAACACCTGGCACAGTCGATTGTATTAAGTTGATGAAATACTTGAGCTGAAGTTTGAGTTTGATTCCTTTGGTGCTATAATTGCGTGGGAACTTGAAGAATGTATCGTTGAATTTGGACAAGAGATGTTGAATAAGTGTTTCTTTGTAAGTGTTGTCTGTGGATGTTTGGTAGTGCATCCATTGGTAATCAACAGCAAAATCAGCAACAATCTGTAGAAGGTATAGGTTTTCTTTCTCTCTTTTCATAGGTGGTAATTTATTGAAATAAGTAGGTGAAGTCTAGGTTTAAAGGAAAAACAAGCAAGGCAGAGTGTAGCAAAGGGAAGTTGGGTGTACATGGGGTGGCTTAGTCCCTTTTCAAGCAAAAAACAGAGTCAATCCAGGTGGTGTAGGTTGAGAGGGAGGGAGGGATGGATTTAAGTGCTTTTGAGTTGTCTAAGAAATGTGGATGTGTAGTATGTCCCTATTATAAAGATGTGCAGTGGGCAATAAGTTTGCCGGGACAATTAAATTGTCAGAAGCTTTGATCACTAGGGTAGGACTCTGTGTTAGGTTTCATAAGGCTTTTGAAGAGGCGAAACCAGAGAGGAATGAAGAAGATGCAATGAGATGGCAAGCCACCAGGAAAGGTGTTTGCTTGACAGTTGAATCCTTTTACGTTTACGACCTTTTGACTTTAGCACCTGGGCAGAATTTAAAACCAAATTTACTTGGAGCGTGAGAATAATGTGAACATCAGTTGTACCCATGGATAATTGGTTGGGTCGTTATTTTCTTGGCACTGTGGTGTGGATATGGAAAAAGAAAAAAATCATGAGAAACACAGAGTTTACATAGGTTATTCAGTGGAATAGAGACAAAATCCCAAGATGCTGATTGTCAAGTCTGATTTGCAAGGGCTTCACAGCAGTTTTAGGGATCTCTCTTTATCCTTATATGCCATAGCATTTGTAAAGGAAAATGACCAAGAAGCTAAAACTCCAGGAAGCTTCTTGAATGTTTGAGTGAAACCTCATTAACAAAAGAAAAGCCTCTGCGGTACCCATGATAAGACAAATTGAACTGAGCAACTTGTAGTTTCTCAAATTAGTTCTTGTTTTTGCTGTGCTGTTGTTAGAGCCGTATCAGTTTGACTTTTAGGTGGGATTTGCATCTGTATTACAAGATGAGTATGTGGTAAGACATTCATTTGATCCATTGGTAGCTGCATAATGATACCGAAACATTTTTACTGCCAGCAACGTGATGCTGATTTCCTCTTGAATTTGCCTTTATGCATGCATGCATGAGAGAATTTTGACTCTTCTTCTCATATTTTTTTTCTCCTAACAAGTAACAAGATCTATTTCTTTTCTTATATAAGGCAAAGTTTGCGTTGGACAGCCTTGAAGTTCCAGTTGGGTAAGATACTGGTTTTCAGTAACCAGGTGCATTGCATATATGTTACTTTATTTTCTAATTAAGATGATTAGTATTTCAGTCTTAATTAGTGAATGATTTCATATTGGACTGTTTGATTGAACAGCTGTGTAATTGTCAAGGATGGGAACATTATTGCTGCAGGAAGAAACCAGACTAACGAGACACGGAATGTATGTTTATCATTACTTCTCCACCCTTTTATATAGATTTTGGCCAACAGCACTTTGTTATTGTTGCAAATTGATACCCTCAAATTATCCACTTGTAGTTTATTGTTGATCATTTTATGTGTCTCCCTTAATATGTATTTATTAGATAATAAATAATATATCTGAGCAAATCTGTTAATAAGTTGAATATTCCATGCATTGTTAGGTTGTAAGGGCTTTTGTTCCCATTACCCTTAAAAAAAATGGCTACATCTAACATTAACAATAATCTTGCTTTATTAGGCACAATGTTTTATGTTTTTCATTTGCCATTGTGCTATGTCTGTAACCATATTGAGGTCTTTATATGCTTTTGTGAAGTTCCTAACATTGTTAGGCCGCATGTAGCTAGACTTTTGTTATAGTTATATGGTGTAAAAATGCATTGCAACCATTTTATTGCCTTTTAAGATGTCAGAATCTGCACCTTGGGCAGAGTTCTTCATACAATGGCCATTTACACAACTAGTTTAAGCCTGGTTCTGGTTGAGATCATCTCTTGTCTAATAGAATACATACAATGGCCATTTACACAACTAGTTTAAGCCTGGTTCTGGTTGAGATCATCTCTTATCTAATATTTCTGTATTCATTTATAGTCATGAGGTGACATTACTATAGATGAATTTATGGATAGTAATGGATAGTTGATGCCAAAAATTCATGGCCCTGTTAGTATCTTGTGGAGCTTAATAAAAAAAAAAAGGCACCTTGCTACAGGGGTATAGTTAAAAATACTGTTAGAAAAGGTGGAGGTGGCTGATTCAATGAGAAGCCTCTTTTTCCATGTGAGATTCTCAGCAACTTCAAGCGAGCAAAACTTATCGACTTAATGTAGTATATGCCTTGATCAATCATACATGTACTCTTAATCAGTTAACGTAATGGAGAAAACACATTTCTCAAGAATTGCATTTCCAAAATTTATGTTGAAACTACACTATGAGCAACTGTCTCTTTGACAAAGCTCCTAAGTTTTGATATGCTTGCTTTGTTTTTCTCCTTGTTCTTTCATAGGCAACAAGACATGCAGAGACGGAAGCTCTTGATGTTCTTCTTGGACAGTGGCAGAGGACTGGATTTACAGCTGCAGAAGTTGCAGAGAATTTTTCAGCATGCTCCCTTTATGTGACATGTGAACCATGCATAATGTGTGCAGCAGCATTATCGATCATTGGTATATCTGTTGATCATACTGAAATAAAACTGAACTCTGCTAAAAAAATTTTATTTATAAATGATTGGATGACTCTTGCCCTTTTTAGGTATAAAGGAAGTATAATATGGTTGTGCAAATGATAAATTTGGAGGCTGTGGCTCAATACTGTCTTTGCATTCAAGTAGCTCTGAGGCATGTTTTAGGTCAGTTTCTGAACTTGCTTTTGCTGCTGGTGTTGTATCGACATAGCTTTACTTTGAAATTGTGACAAATGACAATTGACAAATAAAGCTTACTGGAGGTTTCTGATTCCTCATGTTGATAACTGAGGGATGTGGGTTCATAGCGATTGTGTATGTTGTCACTTGTCGAATATTGTAACATATAACCATTAAAATAAATGGAGGTTTATGGAAGTAATTTTCCATATTTTCAGTGCTTTCCTTTGTCTAAATGGAAGAAAGTGGTGTTTCTGGAAGCATCAAGTCACGTTTATAATTATTCTTTCTTTTACCGCTTTGTTTCCTTTTTCTTAAATTCTTTGTGACTTGTTAAACATTTCGGTATTCTTTATTTGCCTAAAAAGTTTACAGTTCTGAGAAGTGCTACAAGTTAAGTTAACATTAGTTTCTTTTTCCTTTTCCCTCTCCCCCTCATTTCTTCATTTCTTCTTCCTGACTTTTTTCACTACAGCGAGATTCTTTGATGTCTTTAATGTTATCATGTTTAAATCGAGAAATATAGTATCTTCAAAGAAGTATGATATTCTAACTATGAGGAAATTTATGCTTTCTGATATGCCATAGGCAACGTACTTGATAAAGAAATCTCATTTCTTGTCTGATAGTTGCAATTGTCTCTTCTTGCATACATGAGAGCATGTGCCCGCTAAATGGTGGGGTATGGCTTGTGTTTCCAGCTTGATTTTTTTATCTGTCTGTGCTGTAATGAGCTAATGTTTCATGTTTCCTGAGCTTGATCAGAGCTCATCAATTTTTTACTCTTGACTTTGTTGACATAAAAGTTAAAATGTAGTGAAAACAGGATCTGTTTCATTGTGATTTGAGCAGTACATGAAGTTGTGTAATCTAGATTATGGACATTGTTTTTCTTTCAAAGTGTTAATTTTGAAAGAATAAGCTCAAGTATGGGGGAAGGAGCAAGAGATGTACCAAGGATGGATGCATCTAAACAAGAAGTTAAGGTTATGGTTATGTTGCGATTAATAATCTGATTATGAGTCAAAAGCAATGTGTGATGCATCTGCCTGATTTATAAATGTTTCCAACTTTTTTTTCTTGTTTCTCTTGCAGCATTGGGAATTCTGGATCAAAGGGTTTCAAATGTTATGTAGGAATAATGGCATCAAAAGCCATTTCTCTTTTGCGAGATTTTTATGAACGAGGGAACACTAATGGTATAAATGGCAATCAAGCATTTTAACCAGTTGAAATGTCTGTTTGAAAGAATGTTATTATACTGCAGTTTGCACCTATTTACACTAGATAACCTAAGGGAAATGGTAGGTCATTTTCAGCGGACCCATAGTTAAAAAATACATTTTAAGAGGCTTCTATGAGCATAATAGAGATATCCTACTTTTGAACCAAAGTTTTCTTTATCAATCAATGAAGTTGAGCATTGTGCTTGCTGGCCACTTGAAGACCTTCCCGAAAAATTTATCTTTTGGTGCCTAATATGGTGGTCTTCCTAGCACTGATCCCCTTCCATAATGGTTAAGAAGAATTCGGGGAAGCCTCTTTATATTTCTTCTTCTCAATCCATTCTCTCAACCAGCAATAGAAAGAAATGTAGCTGGGGCTTTCGGTGATTGGAGATCTTACCGAACAACTCTCTCTCTTGTACACTAGTCCATATGTAAATTGTTTGCTGCAGTGAAAATATGTTGTTGTATCCGTGGTCTGGAGAATTATCTGCACTCCCTGGTAAATAAAGCTTGCCCAATGGAATGTTTTGGAATGACTAAGGGCCAGTGAAATTGCAAGCATAGAACTAGTGGGCCATTGGATAAATAAGAACCCATTCAGAAGTTTTCTCCATCAAGGATAAGGTGCTTAAGAGCACTCATCTTGACATGGTGCATACACTTATCCAGACTGACATTCACTGAGTATGGTTGTCTGAGTGGAGTGGTGTTCAGCCTTATTATAATGATTGCTATGAATTGGTGTAGAATTGGTTTAGTAAACAAAAGGCAGAGTTTCAGATACCCATTTTTTTTTCTTTTTTGGCTAATTTTCAGATGCCCTGCTATCATATGTAGCTTCCTCTAGACTCGGTACACCTAGCCAGATTGCCATTTGAAAAATGGGAAGTCATGTCCTTGGTTAAGGAAAAAGACAAAGTGGAGTATCTTAATAGTTGATGATCGATCGGCTACTTGTTATTCCTATTGTGAATTACTAAGCATAAATAGTTCTTGGTCGAGCAACTGTCCAATTTGTGCTCTTCAATTGCATATATTTCAAGAGACTAATTGGACCATAACCTTTTCATCCCTCTGCAATAATTAGTACGCTTTGGAATAATTTTTCTTTGCAATGATAAAATCTAGTTGGTTCATGTCTTTCTTTGTTTTGTTGAACCTTGTTGCATGAAGTATCATTTCTCTTCTCCTTTTTTCCCTTCCTTTTCCATTCATTTTCTATTTATGACGTTGTGGAATCTATGATTTGTTCATATATATGTATGCTGAATGCTAATATTTGATTTTCAGCTCCAAAGCCTCACAGGTCGCGGGTTACTCAGGCTTAAAATTAGATCTACGTGCATTGATTCTTCCTATTGAATCTTCTCATGCCTTTGCACTATTAGGTAAGACCTTTGAACTTATGATTCCTTGCTTTTCTGAACATCATGTACATCATGTAGAGATGGAACGATTATTGGTTTTTTGTGCATACAACAAGTGTAGTGCATGGTGTGACCTTGCTGTATTTTAGCCTTTTAGCAACAGAATGGCATGGATTAGGGCGCTGTGGCAATGTTTCTTGCTGTGGCAGTATGATATGATGCTCATGCGACTTTTGAGTATACCTACAGTTATAAATTCCCTTGTACGGTGTTTGTCAATGACAACGAGGCACTATTAAGGTTTTAGAGATGAAGTCAGACAACATCGTTGTTCTTTGTTCCTGATTGTTGGTTTATTTTGATTATTTTGTTCATTGTCCTTAATCCCGTCAGTTCATCTCTTCATTTGACTAAAACCTAAAGTCAAAATCGCAGTTCAAGGTAGTTCCTATTCTTAAGGTGAATTCATCGCAAAATTACTTTCGAACTATAGTTTTGTGATTCTTTGTATTCTACATTAAAGTGCAAAATTACTTTCGAACTATAGTTTTGTTGCAGATTTCGGCATAGCAAGATTCTCTGCTATTTGTGTGTGATCTCAGAAACAGTTAATGGTTATTATTTTGTCTCAGGATCTTAAAAAGTTGCATAATCATAGTGTGTTCAGACAGCTCTTTAAGTGAAGAGATCCCTGTGAATAGTATTTACGATGATTAGCATTCTATATATGGCATGAGGATGTAGTTAAACATCTAGAATTCTATAGCGTCTCCACAATGCATGCACCATTTACTGCTTTTCCAATTACAGGATTTCATCAAGGACCTGATAAAGAAAGCGTAAACGTCCAGATCAGTTTTTGCCCCGATGTTCATGTGTTTATTGAGGGTTGCAGCTGGGATCTTCCATTTTATGCTTTAACTTGATCATCATATTGTAAGATAATTTATGGCAAAATCCTGTATAGGCATAACTTTTTTTATGCTAATTTTTGTCATCAACCTATTATGTAATCAAGCTTGTTTTGTTTTTCTTTTTAATAATGAGCTTTTGAGCTTTGAGGTAATTCTAGGCATTTTATTTGTGTATAAACTTCTTAATTCTAGTCTATATCATGTGTGATCCCTAATGGTCAGCGACCTAATGGCCTGGTGCCTAGCCACAGGGCCAAGCATGTCGGTCTGTCTCGTGCCCCACCCACCCCCCAACACCCCAACAATAATATCCTCTTGCATTTACGTGTTATATTCCAAGAGACAAGACTCCAATACTATGCAAACGAACCTCTTCCAAGCAACCTTGGTCCTATGAGTATGCTCTTATCCTCTACACAAATGCTGAGCATTTAATATCAACTTCTTTGGCATAGTAAAAAAATTGACAATAAGAGTTTATATCAAGCTGCAAATAATAACTAACTTGATGAGTTGGAATTATTCTAGTTGTAATCTTCCCGCTCAAGGCCCTACATTCTTTGTCGCTTAGTCAATCAAGTAAAGAGGAAGACCTTGAAACTTTACGGACAGTTTTCCCCTTTTAAAACCACCAAATTGAAGCAACTTAGCACTGTCTCCATCCTCGTATCTAATAAAAAAAATAAAAAAACTCTACCTTTCAGGATTCAGTTTCAATCTAGATATGCTTTAAAATATGGGGTTAATGTTACAAAAAGTTTCAAATTTTGGTATACTTATAATAAATTTATCATAAATCAAGTTTTTGAGCATCAAAAACATCAAATTGATAAGTCTATGATGAATATGTCTTAAATTAATTTTTTAATCATAAAAAATTCTAAACCGAATCAGTTATATCAAATTTATCTTTAATTAATTTCCATTAAATTGGGTTAATATCAAGAAAAATCACAAATTAATAAACTTGTGATAAATTGAGGATAAAATTCCAAATTGGTACACTCGTTAAATGTTACGTATTATTAAACTCAATAATTTGATGATAAAATTTAACAAAAATTAACGGAGGGTAAATTTATTATATGTGTATCAATTTTAGATTTTTTTGTGATAAAAAAATTAGTTTAGGATAATTTTATCACTAGTGTAATAATTTAGGGTTTTTGGTTATTGACTTTGAAGAAAATCAGTCATTCGCAAATTGCTCAGGCACATTTATGCTCCTCAAAATTGCAAGCCAAAAATTCCAATTTTACCGAATTAAATGCCTCCGTCGCGTCAGCCTTGATCATCCAATAATTTTACTATTTCTCGAGATAACGTCCCGCGTGTCCTGCCCACGAGGGCAACAGGAGCAGAGGAGCCTGTCGTCATGATGAAATTTGACGCCATCTTCCCAAATCTCAAATGCTCCTGCACACGTTCATTCCCTTCTTCATGGCTCGGTTCATCTGAAACCTGCACACATCCCTCCAAGCGCTGCTTCAGACGTGTAGGTCATGCGATCCGTGACGGTCCCGCAGTCTCTGGACACCTTAGGAACGAGAATCCAGATGAAACTCCCGAGGTTCTGGACAAATTTCAATGCCTAGATGTTCGTTCGTTTACGAAGATGATTGTGGGTCACGTGCGAACTGGCCACCTTGATGACGCCCTGAAACTGTTCTACGAAATGCCCGTGAGAGATGCAATTTGCTAGAACACGATGATCAAAGACTGCCTAGATTGCGGGGACCTGACGACGGGGGAAGAGCTTTTCGATGAAATGCCCGAGCCAAGTGTCGTTTCGTGGACAATGATGATAGATGGGTTCTTTCGATTTGGACAGGTTGAGCGGGCATAGAGATTTTTCAAGCAGATGCCCATATGAGATCTAGCTGCGTGGAATGCAATGCTTCATGGGTATTGTGAGAATGTAAGGGTGGACGATGCTGTGAAATTGTTTGAGCAAATGCCATCTCGAATTGTGATTTCATGGACTTCAATGATAGGTGGGCTTGACCAAAATCGTAAGAGTGAAGAGGCTTTAATTGTTTTTGAGAGAATTCAAGTCTGGTGTTGTATCCAATTCGAGTACTTTGACATGTGCAGTGAGTGCCTGTGCAAATGCATTGTCTTTTCCTCTTGGTATGCATATTCATGGTCATGTTTTCGAGTCAGAATTTTGCCTTAGCGTATTTGTATGTGTTTCTCTTATCACGTTCTACGCTAACTGCAAGCAAATTGAGAAAGCAACCCAAGTCTTCTATGAAGCACTGTATAGGAATGTGGTCATATGTACGGCTCTTCTAACTAGTTATGGCTTGAATGGTAGGCATGAAGACGGCTTGAAGGTTTTCAGTGACATGATGAGAACAAGTGTTCTTGCTAATCAATCTTCATTTGTAAGCACTTTAAATTCTTGCCATAATTTAGAGTCTCTAGATCGAGGTAAGGAGGTCCATGCGTCAGCTGTAAAGCTGCAATTGGGAAGTATTTGTTGGCAATTCTTTTGTTGTCCTGTATAATAAGTGTAAAGCTATTGATGATGCTGTTGTAGTATTCAAAACACTTGGGGAGAAGAACATTGTCACATGGAATGCCATTATTTGCGGGTGTGCACAACATGGCCAAGGGATGTGGGCTATGGAGTTGTTTAGCCAAATGATACGCGGACTGGTACAACCAGATGAGATCACACTCACGGGACTGCTCTCTCCCTATAGTCATTCTGGGATGTTACAAAAGGGGAGATGCTTGTTCAGATATTTTAGTGAGAACACTTCCATTGAATTGAAGCACAAGCATCATGCATGTATGGTGGATGTGCTAGGAGGATGTGGAAAGCTAGAGGAAGCAGAGGATTTTGTGAAAAACATGCCCCTTAAAACTAACTTCATAGTGTGGTTTGCTTTACTTAGTTCTTGAAGGATGCATTCTAACCTAGATTTGGCAGAAAGAGCTGCAAACTATATTCTTGACCTAGAACCACGGTGTAGTGCTTCTTATGTTTTACTGTCCAACTTCTATGCTTCTGCTAATAGATGGGGTGATGTCTCACGATTAAGAGTGACTATGAGGGATAAAGGGATTGTGAAGCAACCAGGTAGAAGTTGGGTTACTATAAAGGGGCAAAAGAATTTGTTTCTTTCCGGGGATAAATCCCACCTTTTGAGTGAGAACATATTGGAAGCTGGATTGGTTGAATATGAAGTTGAAGGAATTGGGTTATGTTCCAGACAAGAGGTTCTCTCTCCATGACGTGGAAGATGAATAGAAGGAAGAGTCATTATTTTACCATAGTGAAAGGCTTGCTGTTGCATTTGCATTGATTACTACTGTCGAGGGTAGTACGATAACTGTAATGAAGAATCTTCGCATTTGTGGGGATTGTCATTCTGCAGTTGAACTTATTGCAAAGATTGTTGATTGTGAGATTGTTACGAGAGATTCCAGCCACTTTCATCACTTCAGGAGTGGCAGTTGCTCTTGTGAGGATTATTGGTAGCAAGGGCATGATGTTATTTCTCTTGTCATGAACCTGTAAGCATCCTGAATTTGCTCATTATGTCAAGCATTGATGAGAGTGGATCAGCTAACTCGAGCACTAATTAATACGAGCTTGCTTTTATGATGTAATAGACAATGAATTCATGTGGAATCCATGGCTTGTTTTATTAGCTTTGGTTTAGTCTAGGAGGCTAAGGGAGTTCAAGTATTTCTCAGCTGTATGAGTTGGGCATGTGGAAAGTTGGAGACTTGGGAAGAAATCTTGCATCGGATGCATTGCCATCCACTAGCTCCATGCACGGATTTCTGTTGAGAATTATCACTTTGCTTATGGCTTTGATCCCACCAGACAAAAAAAAAAAAAACCATAAGTGAGATATCCCTTCAGCAGAATTGAATTAAGGGAGAACCTAAAGCCTTGGAAATAGTTACTTTCCATGCGAGAGAGATAGAAATTACGGCATTTAGAGAGAACAACTGCTTGGTAAAATAAAAGAAACCCGCTCTAGAGAAGTAAGTACCGCTTGGTAAAAGGAAAGAAGCCCACCCAAACAAGAGAAAGGTACCTCCCCTGCCTCCTCTTTTCTGATTTGGGATTGAAAGTTGGTCCTTTTCTGAAAAATCCGATCAACTCTTCTCCTCTATTACATTCATAGAGCCTCTCCGTCTCTTCATTAGGTCTAGGAGATACAACAAAAGGTTCTTTATCTTTGGATGAAATTCGAGTTCACCTAATGTTCTGTCACAATTTTGTTGGATCTCTTCGACAAATCAACCGTACTGAGTGAGGTTACTTTATTTGTGGTGCCAAAATTAGTACTCTCATGTTGTTTGTATTGTCCAAGTTGAGCAGATGTTAGTGATAGAAATTGTTAGTCATAAGAACACAATAAATTCTCAATGGTCTAGCACAATTGATCAGTTATCAGTGCACCCTTATGTATGGCACGAGAAGTGGAAACTATTTCTTTTAATAGTGATTAGTCAACTCTTCATTTTGCAGTTTTCACTATTCTAAGAGGTCTGTCTCCCTAAGAATTCTTTTGCTTTTCCGGTGGATTTGTTTGTGTTGTGTGGGATTGAAGTCCATAACTCTTGTGCCATCTATTTTCTCGTGTATTGCTAGTGTTTGGCTTGGGCTCCCAATTGCCTGAGTCTTCCTGACCGCAATGGATTGATGTTGAAGATGAATTTCATAGTATCTTTGACAGTAATATTGTGGCATCCCTTTTAGGATTCTTTTTTTCTAAGGATGGAAGCTTGATCTTAGTTCATATTCATGATGGTGCATACTTGAAATTAGTTCGCTTGTTGTAGATTTCAGGTTGTGCTTACCAAGTTCAACACTTCCCACACATGCAAGTTATGCTTGGCATTTCATTTGAAGCCATGTGTGCTTTAAGAGAAAATATTATGGTTTTTTGGTGGACTATTCATGTTCTTTGGTCTCCTTAAACTTGCACATTATGTCAAGACTAGAGCGTTGTCTCCCAAAATGTCTACATAAACTGTGTTAGATTTTTTCTCCTGCTGTTTTACTTGGTCCACGAAATGCTGACACTCCTTGCCCTTGAGTTAGTTTTTATCTTGCCGTTATGTTTAGACCACGAAATGCTGACACTCCTTGCCCTTGAGTTAGTTTTTATCTTGCCGTTATGTTTAGAAAGCATGACTTCATTCAGGCCTTATTTGAAGAACTAGTCCTGTTTCGAGGTCAGAGGTATAAACTTTGAAGAACTGACTCTTTTGACATCTGGTCAGGAATATTGTGATTCTTTGACTATTAGAAAGTACTATTGTCATATGTAGGGTAAAATAGAGCTCTATCATTTGTTTACATGTGAATATGATTGATATCCGATTGGTCTAGACTTATCATTCTTTAGAGTCGTGTCACGTTGTGATCTAATTGGCAATAAAGCTTTCTTCATATTCATCACTTGCTAGCTTGCATTAGATGTTTATAACATAGCATACATGTATGGCTGTGTGATGTTTTTATTCCCTCCCACATGATTCATAAATTACAATGGTTATAATTGAAGGCTTCATAAGATAGTCATATAGACATATCTAGTGTCTTTTGTAGTGTGGAAATGATAAAGGAGGTTTCACTGGAGAGTGATCTGACTATTTTGACTTGTGACCTTTACTGCGCAAGAAATAGAAAGAGAAGCATGTAATCAGCTTTTTCAAGTACATGTAGAAGATTGTCATTAGGAGACGATTCTTATGGCTAGTTTCCTTAGACTTAATTTTTTTTTTCTCCCTTGTCGAAAGAACTCGATAGTTAATTACTTAAATATAAGGCAATAGGAATCTCAATAGTCTGTTAATGGAGTCGGACCTAAAACTTGAATATGATGATCTTCCCCTAATGAGGGCATTGTCTGAGTTACATGTGTTATGAAGAATAGAGTTAATATTACATCTATAAGTATAAAATATACAAAATTTATTGACATTTTCTAGGCATCTAGAATGCAACTTAACAAGCGTATTAACAACCATTAACAATTTTAAAGGATAGTTTATTACATTAGTTACATCCACGACTACTTGACACCACCTGCAAATGGCTGTATGAAGAGATAAATCCCTCTTAGTCCAGAATGAGGCTAATATATTTAGTTATCTCCCGCACTCGCGGCAAAGTTTCTGATAGTAATAGGTGAGTGGGGGGTGCCCATACAGTCTGTGCAGAGCCTTTTAATTGCTGCTGAATAAGACATTTTTCCCCACAACTCATTGGGAATAATTTCAATTTACATGTAAATAATAGTTTCGTACCTTTTTCAGCTGTGTTTTAAATCATTCTTGCAAAGCACCTGAATACATGTAACTAATACATAACTGAAATAGCTATCCACTTATCAAACCCGCAGTACTAATGGTCTCTCCGCAACAGATCCGTAATGTTTCCACCCTTCTCTCTTACTTGACGTTGGGCTCATTTAAGGTGTTGAAGGAAATGGAGCAAGAAATCTTCAATCAATTCATGAAACTGAGTTGTCATGTCATTCAAGTTGATCGAATCAGGAACTCCCTAGAGCATCGAAGTTCACAAAAGTAGGTCCCAAGGCCGAGACACTCGACTAGGCAGTTGAAGCATTGAAAAGGGAAACAAGTGATATGGAGGAAAGGATTGGATCTTGTTCAGCGAAGATTGTGACCCCAAGAAGTGCTGAGGGATCAGAGGGCAAATTTGAAGCTGGTTTGTATTCCATGCTCCCTATGCTCGTCCATTTCACGTTAGAGGGTGAGTTGAAGTTGGAAGAAAATGAAGGCCTTGTTTGGTAATTAGCTAGTTCTTGACTATTTCTGTTTTTTGTTTATTGGGACAAAAAATGAAAAAAAAAAAATTGTTTGATTATGTCAGTTAATTTTTATTCCCAATAATATATTAGTGGTCATGAAATAGATTTGGAATAAAAATTAAGAAATTAAGAAATTGAAAAAGTTACTTTTGTTCTCCTCTAGTTGGTTGTCGAGCTCAGTGATGATTGGCAACCTCGCTGGAGCCTTGCCAGCCCTCGCCATGGCTAGGCGAGGCCAGCCTCGACTAGGGCTGATGAGGTCCCTTGAGGCCCGATGACCGGCTAGAGGAGAAAGAAGAAGAGAGGAAAAAAATCTCAAATTCTAAGTCGCAAATTTTTTTTGAAAGTTGTACTAAACACATTTATGTTCTTTTTCTATTCTAAAAATAAAAATTTTGTGTAGTTACTAAACGTGTTTGAATACTCAGAAACTCATTTATGGAATAAAATTAGAAAAAAATATATATTTTTTTAGCAAAGATTGTTCTAAAAAATAGATTGGTTATCAAATGCACCTGAAGAATTCAAGATTTGTCTAAAACCTCTATTTAACGGGGCAAACACCGACTCGAATGCTATCACGGTGGATTGATGAAGATCCACAATGAATGAAGACAAGATGGAAGGGGAATCGCTATTCTTGTGGTTGATCAGCGAACAGTTTGATTGATTTCTCTAGCAAAATCAAGAAATAATGCTTTTCAAGAATTGCATGATGCTGCAGAACCACTGGTGTCATGGAGGCCGTGTTGAGGTCTGAGGATGAAAGTGTGAAGCAATAGGTGATGCCACGATAAAATGAAGTCAGAGGAATTGAAGGTAAGCGTGAAGTGAGGGACAATGTGTTGGTATGCATTTTTAGTATTTTCTTTTAATAAATTACAGCATATATCATCGGCATAAAAAGGATTTACAAAAGTGGCTTTATATTTACACCTTTAGAGGATACTACGTCCTTGCATTAATTATGAATTCGTAGACTATGTAAAATTTCCTATAACTGATGTGTACTACACATTTCTGATTTCTTTTTCTCCCTCTTTTTTTCTTGTTTATCTTTGTGATAATCAAGATTCAAGATGACTCGAATTTATACAATGACCGGGTGGGGGAGAGACCGGTATTTTAGAGAACTTGTCACGTGGTTCGCATGGGATTCTTTGGTAAAAGAGTTGGCAAAATATTTTCACCTATTATAAATGGATTGAAAAGGGTTTTAAAAACAAAGCGCGGTTATAAATGGATCTAAATGGGTTTACCTCATGCTTATAAAACAACACAATTTAATTGGGTTGTCTACTGCTTTTTAGCTGTTGGGGCCATGCACATTGCAGCCCCTATGTATGCTGCTCAGAAAAAATTTGCTTCTGCACATATTAATATTATATGATCGATTTTGCCCCCGACTGAGGTGAGCTTGTTTCAATACGCTTACAAACAATATGAGCTTTTTTACATTTTCAAATTTGAAAACGACATGAATTTGCTTTGCGCGGACGCTCTAGCCGCGGGTTGTATGTGCTATTCATCTTAATGCAATGAGGGCTTCTGTTCAAAAAAAAAAATTTGAAAACGACAAAAATATCCTTAATTTTTTAAATATCTTGACAGAAAATGACACACACACACACATATATATATATATGCCGATATCATTTATGTGAGTCACAATATTAAAAAAAAACAAGTACATTTAATATATGCACTGTTTTCTTTTTTTACATTTAACTCTTTCAGATTCTTTTATTATGAGATCATTTTATTTAATTTGGTTTTTCTCATTTATTAGAATAAAAGTTTTAAGTTATTATACGACAGTTAATTCAATTATAAACTCTTCAATTTGTCAACTTTTGTCCTAAATATTTTAATAAATTACCAATTTTGGCGATAAATCATTATTACATTAACTTTGCCACAAATTCAGAGTTGAGTCACTCCCTCTCTTCAAACTTTTTTTTTTTTGACTAACTCTCTTCAAACTTCAAACTGCCACTTTTTTCTTTGTTTTTTTTATTTTATTTTATTTTAGTCAACTTTTTCGTTACTTTGCTCATCTTCAAAATTACATTTAAAATCATTTCGTATTTCGACCACGAATTCTAAACTTTCCTGCTTAGCTGGACTTCACACGTTCTAGTAACGAAATCAAATTTGGACTTGTCAATCTCAGCTCAACTTGACTCAAATTACTGGCTTGGATTTGTTCCCAAGAAATTCAAGGATGATAATTTACATTAAGAATTTATGATCTTCCACAGATTAAGTTCAATTTTTTTAGTAATCGCTGAACAAATTCCTCTTCACCTATAAATTAGAACATTGATACAAATTGGAATTCATACTTAGCCCACAATCCAAAGACTGGTTATCATCTGTTGACGAATGGAAACACAATTTTAAATATGGTCCGCTTGCACCGATACGATCATCCCCCTCATTTGAAAATTTTATTCTACAAATACGATTTACCATGGACTATTGGATCATACACATTAGATACATGGGGGTCTCATACAATAATCATCCTTTTAACAATTGAGATTTAATGGATTGAATTCAGACGTGATATTATTATGGTCGGATTCTAGAAACCAACCCTTATGCATTAGTGGTACAATCATCTATTGAACAGAAATATTGAGTGAACTAAGTGCATAAACAAAATTGACTTTGAACTGTCCAAAATACTAGTCTCAATATGAATGTCTTCAACTTTTATGATTCAGACCTAGTTTACTACATATATTTTCATCTAATAATATCTTACTTATTAGACCCTAAAACTTGCCTCAACATTGGACTTGTGGTAGTGGCATATGGCACTTTTAATGAGAGCTTAAAATTGTCCAAACTTCGAAGCCATATTGAAGCGAGAGAATAATTGCAAGAGGGACGTGCATGCCCAAAAAGAGAGACCGTTGAGTGCTCCAAAAACATTCATAATTTTTTTTTCTTTAGAGGAAATTTAAAAGTTCATAGCACTTGATATAAAATAGTTACTTAAGTGGTTGATCACAAGATGCTTTGAAAGCATCTAACAATTTCTCACAAAAACTATTGTGGATAAGTTGTTGCTGGCTCATTTATTTAATAGATTGGTTTAAAAAGCATATCCATTTTTTGGAGTATCAATATATGTCACTTTATATAAGTCCGATGCATCTTCTTACCCTTTAACCTTTTTTTATATTTTATTTTATGATCAAGAATGGAGAATTTAAATATAAACATGATCAATAATGTTGATCCACAAAATTCAACATAGGACATTATATGTGATTAACAATTTTATTATACCATTTTCTATGAACTTTTCTTATTTGTAATTTCAATCTCCAAAAGACTTGAGTATGTAATAAATGAAATGTAAGCTATTTATAAGCCACATATAGAGACAACTCTAATGAGATTTTTATTTTTTTTATACTAAAAGTGAAATTTTCTCATATTGTATTTTTTAGAGTGCGCAAAGCCTAAAACTTCACAATATCTGCACAACAATTTGTTTGCTTGATAATATACAACATGGGAATCTATAATGCTTCTTTTTAGGAGACTGAAAACCACTCACAGTAAAGAAAATTCTAAAACAAAGAGTATGACAACTATAATATGTAAAGAAGATGTTTAAATGTTCTTGGAGAATTTTGATATGATGGTAGATCTTCCATATTATAATAAGAAGAATTTTGTGTAATTTTGAGTTTTGAAATATAATTTCCATATCTTAATGGAAAACTATAGTCTATTTCGGCATCAATACACACATGATTTTCTAGATCCATCATTTCTCACGAATTTGTCGGTCCAAAGGCTTGTCGACGACGACGTTACTGGAAATGGAATAAATCCAAGCCAAATCACGTGTACGCACGAACATTAAAAGATGCTTCACAATAATGACTAGAAGAGTACAAACAAGTGGCTCTCGATTAAAGAAACATCCTTTGTTTCAAAACCCAATATCGTTGCACATTTTGCCACCACAGATAATGACTAGAAATCTATCAATCGATCGATTTGGACCTGACCAAGTCCTTAAAAGGCTCACGGAGGAAACAAGCGGGAGAATCACCTTGGGGTGAGAGACCCTGCGTTGTCCTCCTATTCCTTCTCTGTCAGGAAGATAAATATAGACAGGGAATTAGGGGGCTTCACGGTGGTGAAGGTAGATACCACGTTAAGACTTCGGTTCTGGCTTCTACCGAATAATCAGATATAGTAGCCTCCCGTGCCTGGAGTGAGTGAGAGTAGGTTAAATGCCCACAGCTGGATTGACACGCCTTATAGCACTGTCCTCAACTACAAGTTGACCCAGTTGAGGATAGTGCCGTTAAATTAATTAATTGGTGTCCAGTCCACAAGCTGGTATGCGGTTTTCTAATGAAAACGAGTTCATGTGTTCATACCTATTAAATATTTTGGTTCATACTTAAGTAGCATGTTTTTCCAAAGTTTTACTATTATTAATAGATCAAATATTATTTTTTGCTGGTACACTTGCTTGTGCACGCAATTATATACGTCTTGAGCAGTCATGTTGTAAATTATTATATAGGAAGGAAAAACATCTCAAAGGTTGTGGATGAAATTTCGAGGAAGCTAGCAAAGTGGTTTCTATCAGCGAGCATGACCTAGATCATGAAAATCCACCACCCTAAAGTTGTTTGTCAGTTTATGCAATGATCAAGTCCAGTAGGACCGGTACCGATCTATAATATTCAGTACTTTTGTTGGCCACCATAAAGCTTGGGTCACTCTGACAATCTGAATAACGTGGTAGTAGTGGTCTTCATTCAAAATAAGTCCATGTGTTCACACCATTAGATGTCTTGATCTATCCTTAAGCACCATCATTTGCTAAAGTACTAAAACAAGTCATGCATCTTTGTACTCTGGTATAAGAATTAATCAACAAAAAGTTCAACTGGTGAACGAATTGCCTGGTAAAACACTGCACCAAATCTTAAGCTAGTACTCGTTTTTGATTGTTAAACTTTATCGTCCATTAGTGTCTTCATTGAAACCAAAAAAAAGAAATGAGACGTCTTCTTGAGTTTTAGAGACGTGAATCTGTGCAACAACTTCATCGGTCATCTCTACAAAAACTCCCTCGGTCATCTCTCCAAAACTCTAGAGCAAAATGGAATAAATATTTTTGTGATAGCAATGAACTGAGGAAGGGAGATCAAATATTGCTAGCACTTATGAAGGCCATCGAGTAATTGTGCATTGCAATCATGGTTTTCTTGGAGCATTAAGCTTTATTTTGATTATGAATAACATTTCATTATAGAATCATGGCACTAAAATATATAAGATTTTTTTTTTTTTAATTCTTGTAACTTGTAAGTATCAACAAAACCAATCAATTCTTGATTACTACAATGAGTCATATTTTTCATTAAGAGAGCTTTGATTTAAAATCTAGACTTTACTCAGCCGTAGAACCATTTGAGGAAAAAGAAAGTAGAAAAAGATTTGTATGACGATCCTTAAAATGAAATATATCTTTTAATATATCATCAGGTAGTTTAAATGCTATTATAACACGGTTCAAATACTATTCATGTAATTTCCCCTGAATATTCACATATCCTATATTTCTAGTAGGCTAACATTGCTTTTGTTTATACACACATAAATCCACCATTTCTCTTAAGTTTGTCGGTCCGACAGCTTGTCGACGACCATGTTATACGAGATGGAGTAAATGCAAGCCGAATCACATGTTCATACTTAATGAAATTAATAAAAGATGCTTCACAATAAAGAAGAGAAGATAACATAAAAGTGGCTCTTGATTACGAAATATTATCGGTCCGATACCCAAAATATTTTACTGAACGATATTGGTGCACATGGTGCCACCACATATTTCATAGCATCTTTCATTTTATGATGACGAGTAATTAATTAATTAATTAGTATCCGGTCACGAATGTAGAGATACATTGATCATCACTCACAAATTTGCCATTAAAGAGTCTGCGTAAATAAAGCCAACCAAGATATATCATATCACTTAGCTATGATCTACTTACGTTGTGCATATAATTAGTTGCGTAGCTGATCCAATGATGCTTTGAAAACATCTACCGTTTGCTCACCACACGAAAAAAAAAAAAGGAAGCTATTGTGGATGAGCTGTTGCTGACCTATTTATTTAATAAATTGGTTAAAATAGCGTTCCATATTTATAATATCAATATATGTCATTTTGTGTAATTCATCTTCTCAATTGCGTTTCTATGATTGAGAATGAAAAATTCAAACATAAATGGGAGTAAAAACTCTGGATTGTCTACAATGTTGATCCTCATAAATTAAAAACTCTAGATTGTCTACAACGTTGATCCTCATAAATTTAATTTTATTAATTTAATCATGAGTCCACAATACTTTTTTATTTAATTGGAATTTCAATGTTCGAATGATTTGAGCTATGTGATGAGAAAAATGGAAACTATTTATAAATCATATATAGAGACTACTCTAACGAGATTTTTTTTTAGTCATTAGAGAGGTTTCTAATGAGATTTTTTTAACCATTAGAAAGATTTTCTCATATCGTATATCTTAAATATGCACAAAGCCTAAAAATTTACAAGACTTGAGCACCAATTTGTTTGCTCGACAATATACAAAATGGGAATAGATTACGCTTCTTTTTTTTAAGAATGTAAATCACTCACAAACATTAATATATGAAAGGAAAACTCTACAACAAAGAGTATGGCAATTATTATACGTAATGAAGATGGTTGAATGATCTTTCAAAAATTTAATTTGATGGTAAATTATTTATGTCATAATAAGAAGAATTTATGTAATTTGAAGTTTTGAAATGTAATTTCTATATTGTAATTTTTTGATATATTATCTAGGTACTTTTGAATTGATGCAATAAAATGTTTATTATAAAAGAAGTAACGCTTAAATGTTACCAATAGTATCCTTCATATATTTCTTATCTAAATACTTACTAAAATGATTTGAGAAAGAATAGGACTGTATTTATAGTTTTCATTACGTTTTGAATAATAACCGAAACAAATCCTTCAATTCCCGTGCATAGCATGGGCTTTGTAACTAATATATATATATATATATATATATATATATATATATATATATAATGGTATATGTCTACATAGACCGAGTTTAATAAGACCTTCTTACCTGGAAATGAAGTGGGTATAGTTAGTGTCACATAATCATGTGGCCCACATGGATAAAGACGAAAGAATATATAGGAAAAGTTTGGTTCTTTAAGTAGCACTAGAATCTCTGACGCAAAACAAAAAGTAGCGGTAAAATCTAAAAATTCAGCCAGTAAACATGAAGATCTAAGTTTTTTTTTTTTTTTTTTTTGGTAGGCAGGCGGTTAACCGCCCATTTAGTTAGTGAAGATATTATCAATTTTTTTCATTTTTATTTCATAGAACATGATAACTATATGTTTTATATCCCAAATTCATATAAAAAATGGGTAAAAACAGAAAGAGTACCATAACTTTCATTTAGCACTCAATTGAGTGCCATGACTTTTTTTCTTTTCCGCTTATTTAAGTGCCACAAATTTGAAAAGTTGATCACTTGAGTGCCGTCAGTGATTTGCCTCGTCAGAAAATCTGATGTGAATGTCGGTCATTTTACGTGACTTTGTCAGAGTTAATGTGGACAATTTTTTTGATATTTTAATATTTTTTTAATATTTTGAATTATATTTATTATTGTTATTTCAAATTTTTAATTTTCCTTTTTTCCCCTTTTTTTTAAGGTTGGTGATGGCTGCCTTGCCCAAATCTAGCTATGATGGCCTAGGTGAGGTCCTTCATCGCTGAAGGCAAGGACCGCCTCGCCTAGATTTGGCCACGAAGGCTTTGGGTGAAGGCATTGTGACCTCGTTGTTCGTGGGCGACTCTACCCTACATAGATCTAGCTCGCCTTTACAGCCATGCCTATAATTGGCCAGGCGGCCATTACTTGCGTCAATAAGGTGGCCCTTGCCTAGGCTGGGCAAGGGTTTTGTGGTCGATAAGGGTTGCCAGTGACTCTCCCCGACCCTTAAAAAAAAAGAAAAAACAAAAAAAAAATTAAAAAATTAAAAAAAAATCCATGTAGGATGATTTGTTAGAACTGTCATTCAAATAATCAAATTTTCTTCAATATGGCACTTGAGTGAGCAAAAAATAAATAAATTATGACACTCAAATGAACGCTATATGAAATTACGGTACTCCTTTTCTTCTCCCGAATTAGAGGGAATGATTCTATAAAGATTGGGAACGCCATTTCTAAGAATTTACCTTGATTTTCATTGAAGGCATATCATATCACTTAGCTATGACATACTTAAATTTTGCATATATAATTATGTATTTTATGAGCATGCGTTAGATTATTAATTAGCAAAGAGGAAATAACTACTCAAAGATCGGGAACGCCATTTCTAAGAAGCCGTCAAAGTTTGTCTTATTAGTAAGCCTATCTCAAAAGCTAATCTAATGAAAGGCAATACTTCATTTTCCATGTAATGAAAAGAAAAATGAAGACTAAACAGATGAAAGTCATTCCCTTGAAACTGATAATTAATTAAAAGTTTATCTCATGTTGACGGATCAAGTGCACCAACAATCTAACAATAAAATAAATACCCAACAAAGAAACTTGTTTCAATAAGAAAATCCGAAACGTCGCGCTATGTAGTCTTAAAGGAGAGTAAATCCATGTGTTTATACCTATCAGACATCCCGGTCCATTCTTATGCACCACGATTTTTGGAAGGTTTCTACTATTATTAATAGAATATTATTCTTTTTCTGATATACTTAATTGTGCATATAATTATATATCTTTTCAGTCATCATGTGTTCAATTATTATTTAGCAAAGAAGAAACAATTACTTCGAGGTTGGGGATCCCATTTTGAGGAAGCCGGTAAACTATAATTTATTAGGGAGCCTATGACTTGATCACGGCAATCCACGACTCTAAAGTTGTTTGTTAATTCATGCAAGAAGTGAGTCCACTAGACCCAGTAGCGATCTATTCTAATCACCACTTTTGTCAGTCATATGGCTTGTTGACTAGTAAAGTTTATCAACAATTTAACAATGATTCCAACATCAAACAAAACAAATTTTGTGTCAATCGGCCAATCCGAATAACGCCATCATATGTGGTATTAGGTGAAAATAAATCCACGTGTTCACACCTATTAGATATATTAGTCCATCCTTAAGCATCATTATTTTCCAAATTTCTACTATTATAAATAGACTAAATATTATTCTTTTGCCGTTACACTTGATTGTGAGTGTTATTATATATGTCTTGATGGGTCAATGTGATAAATTATTATATAGCAAGGAAAAAACTTCTCAAAAGTTGGGAATGAAATTTCGAGGAAACCAACAAAATAATTTTTATTAGTGAGCCTATGACTTAGATCACAAGAATCCACCACCCTAAAGTTATTTCGTCGGTTCGTACAATAATTTGTTAGCCTTGTAGAAGCTTGTGTCAATAAGATAATTTGAATAATGCAGTGGTACACGGATTGCAATTAAAATAAGTCCTTGCGTTCACATCCTTAGATGTCCTGGTCCATCCTTAAGTGCCACAATGTTCCACAGTACTAAAAAAAAAAGGTCATGCATCCCTATCCTCTAGTATAAGAATAAATCAACAAGAAGATCAAGTGGTGAACGAACTACTTGAAAACACTTAATCAAATCTTAAGCTAATAGCTGTTGTTGATTGTTGAACTCCTTCATTCAATGGCTTCTTCATTGAAACCCAAAAATTTTTATGATGTCTTCTTGAATTTTAGAGGCACATACCTACATAACAACTTCATTGGCAATCTCTACCAAGCTTTACACCAGATTGGAATGTACACTTTCTTGGATGGTAAGGAACTGCAAAACAAATCATGCAACAAAGAGTACGGATACTATAATACATAAGAAAATTGTTGAAATGATTTGAGAAACTCAATATGACGCTAAATTTTCTATACCATAATAAGAAGAACTTAGTGTGACTTTAATTTTTTATATGTCATTTCTATGTTTTGATTTTTCAATATATATCTAGATACTTGTGAAAGATCCAACGAAATGTTTATTATTACAAGGTTATCCTTCGTATAATTTGTTATCTAAAAAGTTACTAAAATGATTTGCAAAATGTTAGTGCTGTTTTAATGGTGTTCATTATGTTTCTAAAAATAAGCAAAATTAATTGTTCGATTGTGGGCGTCCCTCACCTGAGGCCAGTGAGGATGGCCCTCGCTTGAGGTTGGTGACCTCCGCCAGCTATTGATGAGGCTTAGTGATGGTTGGTGAAGGGAAAAAGAAAATTGTTCATAAATTTTTTGAAAAATTGTCAGTCAACATAGCGCTAACCGTATCACACAGGACTAAATTGGCAAGTTGTCAAAAAGTTTAAGATTAAATTAGTACAATTAAAAAGTTTATGACTAAATTGACCGTTGTACAATAGGTTTGTGATTTTTTAGACAATTTTCCCATAAAAACGATCATTAGAATACTTTTGTGAACTGCAAATTATAAACTACACAAGTACCGAATTTAATCTAAAAGCAAATCTAACGCAACGGAAGCTTACATGCAAGCAAACAAACAACGAGGTCACTCCAAAATACTTCGAGGGGCCGAACATGGACGAAACATACACCGTCTAATACAATCAGACAAAGGGAACAGTTAGGCAACATGATTCATCTCCAGACAAGTTCGTGTGCAGGGGATTAAGCATAGCAAATTTCATATCAAAATAACACGAGAAGTGAATCCTACACCTTTTGACTCTCAAGTTTTTTTCCTTCCACTCACCAGTTTCTAATCTTATCTGATTCTGCTTTTCCAATACTTTCCTACTTCTTAGTCAAAAATCTCCCTTTTTGGATTCCCGAGCCACCGAAAGCCATCGCCCCTCGAAGCTCGCGATCAGTTTTGCTTTATTAAAGAGTCCCCATTTCTTGTATTTCTCTCTTTTCATAAAAAAATCACCGAATCTTTCCCTCATTCTGTCTCCGAAGCTCTCGGTTGGATTTTCCTCAATCAATCACCGAATGACCCGCTTCCCCTTTTCCCCCTGTTCTCTCATACCTGGACAGCTCACTTGACCGAATCAATCTTTACAAACTCCAGATTGCCTCATTCGCTGTCGTTTGGCCATCGACCGAGGGTCCCTCTGTGAGTGTTTGGTCCTGTTTGATTTTTTTGTGTAATCCAAATCTCTTGATCCTGTTTTGCTCCTTCAAAAATCCTCCGCAAAAACCGGTTGATTTTTCGTAGTAGTCCGCCAACTTGGCCAGCCTCAACTCATCTATCCCTCATCTTGAAGTTCTTTGATCCAAAATTCCACAATTCTCGCTATCATGAAATTGAAGCTAACTCCCACGATTTTGGAGTCTTGAATTCTAGTTAATCTCGCATGTCAAGCCATTCATTGGGCCAATTAAAATGAAGAAGTTCATAGTTAAGGCCCTGTTTTATTTGATGCAAACAAACTTTGTTTAAGGATCCAATTGCATCACTATTGACGAACTCAACTTTTAGTTTTCTCCTGAAATGAATGAAGAGTCTCCAAACGAAAATTTATGTGTCACTACAAGATTAGAGGTACAAATTTTGACAAATCTGACTCTTTTGACATTTGGTGGTGAATATTGTGATTATTTGGCTATTAGAAAGTATTGTTGTCATATATATTATATATCATTTAAGTAGTCGTGTTATATTATTACTTCGTAAAGAAGAAATCATTCTGAGTTGGGGATGCCTTTTCGAGGAAGCCAGCGATGTATTATATATCCATTCTTTAGCACCATGTTTGTCCAAAGTTTTACTATTATTAATAGATTTACAATATTATTTTTTCTGGGATACTTGATTGTGCGGATAATTATATATGTCTTGGATAGTCATATGACAAATTATTATATAGCAAAACTACTTCTCGGAGGTTGGGGAATGAAATTTCGAGGAAGACCACCAAAGTTGTTTACTTTATATAAGCGAGCCCGCGACCAAAGTTGAGGATCACGAGAATCCACCACCCTGGAGTTGTTTGTCGGTTTGTGATCTATTACTATTCCCTACTTTTGTCAGCCACAAAGGAGCTTGTGTCACGTGGTCGTACGCGGTTTCAATTTCCGTTCTAATATTATTATTTGTTTTATCTACCAGAAAAAGAAGTAATGCATCTCGGTCCTCAACAAGATCAAGTGGTGAATGACCTACTTGACAACACAGTCTCAAAATTTTAGCTTATACTCGTTGCCGATTGTTAAACTCCATTGTCCAATGGCTTCTTCATCAAAATGCAAAAAGATTTACGACGTCTTCTTGAGCTTCAGAGGCATGGACTCGCGTAATAGCTTCGCCGGCCATCTCTACCAAGCTTTACACCGAAATGGAATATACACTTTTCGGGATAGTGATGAACTGAAAAAGGGAGAACAAATATCGTTGCTTATGAAGGCCATCGAAGAATCGTACATTGCAATCATCGTTTTCTCTGAGAATTATGCTTCCTCAACGTGGTGCTTGGAAGAGGTGGCGAAAATTGTGGAGTGTAAGGAGCAAAAGGACCTCACCGTTCTACCGGTGTTTTATAAAGTGGACCCAAAAGAAGTGAGAGGGGGTAGAAAGAGTTATCAGAAAGCTATGGCTAAGCACGAGTTCAAGTTCGGGAAGGATTCAGAAACATTGAAGAGATGGAAGACAGCTCTTCTCAACGTCGGCAACTTATCTGGGTGGCATTTGAATGATGGGTAAGTAGAGTGTAGTCCATATTTTGTGTAAGAAAAATGATCTTTACAAGTAAATATAAAGATTATTTTTCTAAAAAATAGATAGATAAATAAATCAATGCACACATGATTGTAAGTATATGAAAATGCTTCATCTTATGATTCCTGAAAATTCTGAAGTTGCTTAAGTTTAAGTTCGTAATTTCAGTAAAGAATTGGTGAATCTAAGTGTAATTTAGAAAGATAAATAAAATATGGCAAAATATTAGGAAAAAATTGCTAATTAATAGAAAAATAAACTTGGCTAGTAACTCAAATGAGAATTGTTAATCAAAAATCAGTAGTAACTTAATTGAAGAAAATTGACAAATCACTTTAATTAAGGTTGACAATTTCAAAAATGAGGAAGCAACTGAAATGAGTATTGGTAAACCAATAGAAAAGTTGGCAAATTCAAGGAACAAGTAAATGTTGGTAAGTAAATTAAGTGAGAGTTGATAATCCAAAACTAGTTGATAATTATTTAATATGATCAAAGATGGTAAATCACTCTAATTTGCATTAGTAATTTTAAATAAAAGTTAGTAAATTCGAGGCCATGACTTATGCAAATCAAATTTAGTAAGTTAGTACGAAATGGGTAATGTGCAAATTATAAAGAAGTTTGTGATTTCATAAAATCATTGGTAAGTTACTAACAAGTTACATGAAAGAAAACATTACTGATCTTTTTCAATCGACATTTTTTTGACACTTACCAATATATATTAAAATTCACTAGCACGAAAAGAAACCTATTTTTAGGCATCCACCAATATAATCCTGCCTTTAGGTTTTGCTAAGCCCTGTTTCATTCGGGTAAGATCTGTAGCTCTTTCTTCAGGATCCTTGTCGCCCTCCTAATATAATCCTGCCTTTAGCTTTTACTAAGCCTGTTTCATTCGGGTAAGGTCTGTGGCTTTTTCTTTAGGATCCTTGTCGCCCTCCTCGAAGCGTAATAAAAGTTCTAACATTTTATCAGTGGGCTACTGAAGTATTTTCGTTTCATTTTGGTAAAATTGAGTTCCATAGATTTTCGAATTTGGTTGACCACGTCCTAAACTCGTTACAACTGGAATTTTGAGTTCGAAAAGTCACATGTGGTTATCCATAGAACAGACACTTGGCTTTTTTCAATAATAGAAAATCAACCCTGGGACTTTATCGGCTGAAAAATTTACTGACTCATTTGAACAGAATAAAAGATTAGAACTTGATCGACATAGGACAAAATGTTAAGTAGTGTTATTGTACTTACCCATTTCTTTGGAAGGAATCAAAAAGTTTGCAACGCGTGATACAGGATAATTAGTGTTTATAGGCCGCGTGAAGCAATAATATCATGCTTCAGGGAATTCAAAAGCTTCGGAATTGAAATCTTAATCACCGTTTAAAGTCCAATATAACGCTTCTTCTTGATTAAAGCATATATAAATCACATATAGTAGTCGGAACGAAAAATAAGTAAATCATCATGTATAAATCAAAAGAACAAGTTCACTTGGGAAACTTAAAGTCAGAACCTTGAACTTATTTTGATTGGTGTGGGGCTCTTGGAGTTCTAATTCAACTCGGTGGGAATACATCTTGTTTCGGTTGTGATTATCTGAAAATGCGACGCACTGCTCTGTCATTGTTAGCTAGGGTTTGCTCGTTTTTTGCTTATTCAAATCCCTAAAATGGTGCTACAACTTCTTTTTCCGTTTTTGTCAGAGACGAGTCAGAGCTTATTCAAGAAATTGTGAAGAAGATCTCTACTTACCTAGTCCAAACACCTTTGCATGTTGCTAAGCATCCGGTTGGGATAGACTCCCGAGTTGTTAAGCTGAAATCTATGTTAAATCTTGAGTCTGATTATGGTGTTCTCATGGCGGGAATTTGGGGACAAGGAGGTATAGGGAAGACAAGTTCAGTGAAAGCTCTTTACAATGCTATATTCAGAAAATTTGAGGGTTCATGTTTTTTGGAAAATGTTCGAGAAACTTCAAAAGGTACCAAGGGTTTAGTTACTTTGCAAGAAATATTGCTAAATGATATACTATTACCACAACAAAGGTTAGAAGTATCCAATGTTGATGGAGGTATTCAACTAATACAACGCAGACTAGGTCGCAAAAAAGTTCTCCTCATCCTTGATGATGTGGATGACTTGCACCAGTTGAATACTTTAGCAGAAGGCAAGTGGTTTGGTAATGGAAGTAGGATAATAGTTACCACAAGAGATAAACATTTGCTAACTTGTCACCAAATAGATCAAGATCGTGTGTATGAAGTTGAAGCACTTGATGACAATCAAGCTCGTGATCTACTTACTAAGCATGCTTTTCAAACACACCAAATCAGAACAGATCTAGTGGACAGTGCTCTAAATTATGCTAAAGGCCTTCCTTTAGCACTTGAGGTGCTAGGTTCCTTATTATGTGGTACAACAGAAGATGTATGGGAAAGTACACTAATGAAACTTTCTAGGATTCCTGACAAGAAAATTAATAATGTGCTTAAAGTGAGTTATGATGGACTAGATGAAAATGAGAAAGAGATCTTTCTACATATTGCCTGCTTCTTTAATGGGCGGACAAGAGAGTATACAAAGAAAGTTCTCGATAGTTGCGATCTTCTAACAACCGTAGGATTTGATACTCTCATTAAGAGGTCCTTGATACGCTTTGAGCATAGAATCCTAAAAGTGCATGACTTGATTCAAGCAATGGGTAAAGATATTGTGAACCAAGAATGTCGAGATGATCCTGGAAGACGTAGTAGACTATGGTTGTATGATGATGTTGCTGATGTTCTGTCACGTGACATGGTAAGACTTGTGAATAAGATCAAAATTTTACTAGTGATTTTTTACTCTTATTACTAAAAATGCATAACCTAAATAATCTTGTATGTATAGGGAGATTGTCCTATAAAAGCCATAGTGTTGGAACTACCTAAGCCAACAGAGATGCGTATCAGTCATGATGTTTTCACAAAAATGAGAAGGTTGAGATTGCTCATCTTGCACAACGTGCATGATTCTTTTCAAGGTCCTATATGTCTTCCTAGTGAGCTTAGATGGTTTGAATGGCCTGGATGTGCTCGCCAGATTCCAGAAATTTCCGCTGGTCCAAAGAAATTAGTGGGACTCAATATCACAGGAGTTCTCAAACAATTTAAGGTGAGCATTACCAACATAGACCTTTTTATTATCTACTTAATTTTATATGTAGATGCATATCGTATGTACTAGTACGTGAAAGGAAGTGGTGTTCCTCTGTTTCAGGCACCACTTCGCTATTTTCTTTCAAAATGGCCCTAATTACTTCCGTTAGAGATATTTTTATGTGAAGCAAAATTGACATTTGATAACGTAAGCGAAGAACTTCATTAGAAGTACTCAATGGAGACATTTTTGTTAATAAAATACACAATACAAAGAAGTTTTATACATATATGTGGAAAGAGAAAGATATTGCAAGATCTGATTTTTTTTTTTTTTTTTATGAAGGCCATTGCATTATTAGAAAATTTAACTATTCATATTGAAATAGCGAGAGATAAAAAAAACAAAATAATCAATTTCATGTATACATGTCCATTATATAATATCTGTAGAATAAGTAATTGAGGATATTTGATGGAAGGAATATAAAAAAAGAAAAAGATTGAAATATTTTAAAGTAGGAGATCATCTTTCCTTATATACAGTATAGATAAAGGTTAAATACTTTTTAAACCTAATATCTCTAACTATTAACATAGATATATTTTAAAATAAAATCAAATCTACCTAGTGGAGAAATTCAAAATGCAATTTGCTGTCGGTTGTTTACGTAAGAACTTTATTATTTAAAAAAAAATGTATAGTGATCAAACAAAAAGGAAATAAAAATATGACAAACCTACCCGTTGACACGTATGTAGAAATAAAAACACCCAGGAAGTGGCTGGTTTAGTGGTAGGCCACGTACCCAGCATCAACAAAATTAGTTGAGTCGAAGGTTTTAACACAAGTAAGGCATTGTTAGTTGCTTAAATCATTTCTTAAGGAGCAGCCCTTCTAATAGAGTTTTTATTAGGAACTTTGCCGGTAATGTGTGCACAACTAAATCAATGTGAGTGATCCAGTAGTGGCACTCCACTAGTTTCTTAATAGAAAGTTAGCGCTAGATTTTGAAATGAGTATATGAAATTTTTATTTTCTTCTGAATGTTTTTCAAAGTTGCATTAAGTCCTTGCATGACTTCAAAAAAAAAAAAATAAAGTTTATTAATCTTTACGCAAGTACATTGTGAAAGCATTCATATCCCCTATTCATCTACGATGTATAGTTAAAGCCAGACCTAGCAGAGTCTTCATTCCTATGCTTGTCACATGGTACTTCACTTCGTTTTTGTGATTGCCATATGACATCACACGTGGAATAGTCTTGTCACATGGCCCACATTGGCGCTTGCCATTTGGCACCTCACTGTGTTTCTATGTTTGTCACATGGCATAACGTGTGACATAGTTTTGTCATGTGGCCTACATTCACATGCTTGCCATATGACACTTCACTTATATTTTGTGATTGCCACATGCATGACATGCGACACATTGTTATCCCAAATTAATTTTCATCCGCTAATGGATGGCAGATTTGGATGGGGAGTACTAGATTGAAATTCTTCTTTTAGAAGAAAATTAGTCTAGGTGACTGTGTACAAATTTAGGATTTTTGTGAAATGAAAATTGATTTAGAGTAAATCTATGTAATGATTTGAAATTTTTAATGGTATTAGTTCTAATTTTTTTCTTTTATAATGTCTAACAGAATTTTATCTTTAATTTTTTTTATATTGTGTACCTATATTTTATTCAATTCTTCGAAATAATATCTAAAATGTAAAACATAGTAGTTATCACTGATAAAGCCTAGTCGTGTGCGTGCCGCCTCACATCACTTTGTGCAAGTTTTGCCCCCAAATATATATTCTAGTAATTATGGTTGTTGACACCTAAATTTTCCCATTTTTCATTTAGGATTTAATTGTTTACAGAATTAGGAATTAGTCGTTTTTAAAAAGAAAAAGAAAAACGAAAGCAAAACAAACAAAAAACAAAAAATAGAAAAAAAGAAAACATGGAAAGGGCCGGGCCGGATTTCGCCTTGGCCCGGCCCATGCCGCTTTCTCCCTCCCCCATTTTCGGTGAAACCCTAGCAATAGAGGGGGGGAGGAACGGGAAAAAAGGGAGGCGGGGCAAGAAAGGGGAGTCCGGAAGAACTGAGAGAACACTGGAACAGAGAGAAAAAAAAAACGGAGAAAGAGAGAGAGAAATCAAGTCGGGGAAGAATCGGAGAAGGGAGGCCTCGTCACCTCAACCCGAGCTCTTCCGAGCCGCCGCTCCTGGTCCTCTCGCCGTGCCGCCATCGCTCCTGCAACCAGCTTCGTCGCTGACAGCCGCAGCGACCACTGGAGAAACCGAGCAGCTCGCCGCCAAAGCTACTTGCAAATCTGTCCAGCGGCGACACTGCCGCCGCTGCTCGGCCCTTCGCAACGCCAGCAACCCGCGAAGCCGGCGCCGTTGCTGCCCGAACAAACCAGATCTGAGGGAAGAGGGCAGCGGCGGCGCTACCCGACGCCGTCCGAGCCGCTGCCCTCCGCACGCCATCCCAACAGCCTGCCTCTGCCGGCCACCACTACGCCGTGCCTCCGCCTCTGCCCAGATCTGCCGGCCACGCCTCTGCCCAGATCTACCGTGCCGAAGCGCGACCCCGTGGCACCGCGCATCTGCGTGTCGTCACTGCTGCAATCCGAGCGACCCACTGCGCCAAGCCGCCGTCCTCCTGCCCAAGCTTCCCACTCGAGCGCTCCGACGCCAGCAGATCTTATCCGGTCGCGACGCCGTGACCGCCCTGCAGCAGCCGAGCTCCTGTTCGCCGACCCCGACGTCGTCACCGCCCCTCGCCGAACCACCGCCTCCCTACCTGCTGCTCCGCCCGGGCCGCTCGGACCAGCGACCCGACGCCGCTGCTCGCCCTCCTAGCCGCTTCAACCTGACGCCGTTCGAGCCAAGCTGCCGCCGTTGCCGTTCGACCAACGCTGACCGTCGCCGTCCGAGCCGCCGCCGCCCTCCGTCCCAACGAGCTGCTTGCTGACCGTCGCCGAACCGCCGCCGCCTTCTTGCTGCTGCTGCCGCCGTCCGCCGCCCACCACGTCTCCGCCGCCGAGACGCCGACGTGCGAAGAAACCCTAGGGTTTCAGCCATGAACCGGGTCGCGCCGGGTCGGACCGGAGCCTCCAATCGGGTAGGGTTTTGGGCGAATTTGGGCTGTTTTTGCTTGTGGGTTTTTGGGCTTGGGCCGTTTTAGTATAGGCTTGTGGGCTTGCTTTCTTTTAAAAAGAGAGGAGGGGGACCTCTTGGGTTGGGCCCGCGATTCGGGCCCACCTGCTCCTAATCGGACCGAACCCGGGTCCGGTCTCCGACCGGACCCGATCCGAATCGACCCGGGCCGAACCGAGTTGGGTTGAACCAGACCCGACCCGGTCCGGTCCAAATTTTTACTTTTATATTATTTTTAAATTTTAATATATCTTTAAAACAATTTTGAAAATTAAAAAAATTATTAAAAAATTATCTTTTTTAAAACAATTTCGAAAATCCAAAAAGAATAAAAAAAAAAAAAATTAAAAAAATAAAATTAATTATTTTTCTTAATTTAAAAAAAATTAAAAAAATTAAAAAAATTAAAAATTTCGAAAATCCAAAAGTGATAGGATTTAGTTAGGAATTGATATATCTTGCTTTCTTAGTGTAATTAGACATTTATTTGCTCACATATTGATTATGTCGTATGTTTAATTTGCATATTTAATTATGTCTGATTGCACGTGTTTAATCTTATTGCAATTAGGATCTTGGTAGTTATGATTATTACTTTAATGATTGTGCGCTTGCATGATCACCTCACATGTTAATGGATAAATATAAAATCAATTCAAACCGCCTGCCAAAAATCATTTTGTTAAAATGAACAAGATTAGGTACCGAAAGGGCACTAATTGGTTAATTAGTGTAATCAAGTCCCCGAACCTAAATTCTCTGGTTGCGTAGGAAGTGAGGCACGCTCCCATGCCTCACTTGGTTTCTAGCCGACCCTAATAGGCTAGTGGCGACTCCTTTTATGCAAAATTTCTTAAGAATATTCCAACATCACGCGGGGTATGGGCTTGGGAGACCGTGCGCCTAATCATGGGCCTTAGGCCCGTCCTTTGGGCAGTACCCCTAAACCTGTTCCCTCCCCCCGAGGGTAGGTCGCGACAGCTTTGCGACTCCACTAGGGACTTGGTTTTGAACCTTAGAGGACTTAGGCCAAAATTAATCTTGTTCAAAAGTATTTTTGTTTGGCAGCGAGGATTCCAAGTACGCCCCTAACATTGTAGGTGTTAAATGTTCTTGCAGTATGAGAGGTATAAGGGGAAGTGTTTGCTCACCTTTGTCTTGCAGGGAAATGTAGGAATGTATGGTTTATTTTTATGTACGGAGTGTTGTTTGCCTATAAATTGTTGTGCATGTATTCTCTGCATTGCACTACACCATGGCACACACAACCTGCCGCCGGACCTGGGCCGCATAGGATCACTTAGGATGGTGTTGAGGTGGATACCACTCCGACTACAATCGCGTAGTACGAGTCGCCCACCTTAACACCGAAATTTCTTTCTTCACGTCAAAGGTACCCACCCCGGTCTGCAACCGTGCGACATGGGTCGGTTCTTTGACGAAGCCGGAGTCATGGGTAACCCGACCCAGCCACGACCTTGTTGGTTCAGTCCGGTGATCCCATGGCTCTATTTTGGGCCGTATAGAGTAGAAATCGAACCACATTCCATGTGCATGTCTATGTAATTTTGAAAAAAAAAGCATGAGACAAAGGTCGGCACCCATTGTAAGTATCATTTCCCTTTTTATTTGCTCATTTTGTATTGCTTTTTCATCTTGAAATTTGCGGAAATCAATCGAATGCCCTCGGTGATGCAAGCTTATGATTGAAAAATTGACAATCACTTTTGACAAGTGAGCATCTGAATGCAAGTTCTAAACATTTTGATTTGGCCCTGTTGAACACATGGTTCTGTTTAAATTTCTAGTTATGGGCTCAAAATCATTTCGAAAAAAAGAAAAAAAAAACTTTCAAGTTGTGATTATATTGGGACACAAAAATTGAAATTGCATTTTTTATCAAATTTTCTCATTCTCGCATTTTGGGACTATAATGCAAATCATTTTGTGTACTAATTCCTCAAAATAAAAATCACTCTAATTTTCTATGAGTAAAATCACAAATCAATTTTTCAAAAATCAATAACACTTTTGCATACGAAACTTTTGGAATAAAAGTGGACATTCGATTGATGGCCCTGGATTGATAATTTTAATGATGTTTTCTCTTATGATAAAATTTTGGCGAAATACTAAAATCCCGTAATAAGGATTGTGGGGCATGTATCGTCGCCTCGATTTTATTATAAGAAGCGACGTCATTAAAATATCATTTTCTCTTATTCACATATTGACATTGTCATCTTTTTGCAGGTTATGCGCGATGCTCTTTGACATTCTCATGGTGACCATTCAAGGACGTGAATTCTAGAGCTAGGACAAGAGTTGTTTTTTACTTTCATCTGTAAAAGAGTCTCTTGTATTTTATCAGTCTTTATTCTTGTTAAGAAACATGTTTTCCGTTTTAGGTTTTGATTTGCAAATCCAATTTATGCTCTTGTAAATTGTGCGACTCACATTTTTAATGATGGAATTCGAAAATCATCATTTAAAAAAAAACACAAAAAAGAGAGCAAATTTAGAAGTGTTTTAAGTGAACCTATACATTTACCTTCCAAAATGAATCTCAAGAAAAATTTGTTTAATGCCCTCTCTTCATATAGTCATTTTCTTGGGCTCATTGAACTCGAGGAGCAAGCATGCGTCGAGGTTTCGTTGGCGCCAATTTTCCGTAAAAGCGGAACGAAGTCAAATTCCATTCTGAGAAGTTTTGTTATTCGCAAATGCCTTACGTGCCAAAATAACCCGTTGACCTCGTTCACTTTGCATGATGAGACAAATGAAGGGAGTTGCCAAGTATCCAAAAGGGCGAATTCAAAGGAAGAGTAAACTGTATCGATTCCAGTTATTCATTTCTAATACCGTTTTTGACATAATTTTATTTTCATTGTCAAGGAGATATCAAGAGTGCCAAGTTTTGTAACGTTCCCAACAAACGCAATGGAGCACTTTTAAGTCTTGTTCATCTTAAACAAAAAAGATTCAAATGAAAGAAAGTGGGCAATATTGTCTATTCCTCCATGAGAGATACATTGGGATGTTGATCACTTGACTTTGAAAATGATGTATCTCGTTCCTAAACTTGATTTCTCTTCAGCATAAAAAATGACATGCCCTTTTCTTTGATACAGGACGGGTTCGAACATAACAAAGGATTGTCAAATAAAGAATGGTAGACAACGTTTGATTTAGAAAAAAATCTCTCATCTCTCCACAAACAAAGTGTGCTGGAACAACATTGTCAAATTCATCAAGAAGGATGTATCGTTCCTTAGTTGAACCTAACTAAGAATAGAGATAACTCATTTCATCTCCCTTTCTTACAAGATGATAAATAAAAAAAGGGTTGCACTTGACCTTAGAAGCGGCGCCTTCTACCAAGGAATCAAGAAAACATCAAACACTTAAAGGCGAATGCAAGGGAAGGGTATTGTTGAGTTACCAAATATCCATGAAGGTGAATCCAAGAGATGTTAGCGCCAAAAGGATGAAAGCGAGTGAAGGGTAATAATGTATCGTTTCCAACATTTCAATTCCTAAGGATCTTTGCACTAACATATTCTTTTACATTCTTTACAGGATTATCGGGTCGCCATGTTGCAGGTAAGTACCCTTCTTCTTAGTTTTTTTTTTAAGTAAAAAAAAAAGAAAAAGAAAGAGAATTTCCATTACAAAAGAGAACTTTTGGGCTTTCCTTGGAGACAAAAAAAATGCATAATAATTGAGAAAAGAAAAAAAATTACAAACCTTTTGAGCATCATTTCTATCTCAAAATTGTTTTCTTGTCTTGTGGATTATTCATTTTGAATCAAAATTCCCTATGGAGATTGATATACTCGAATGATCTCGGCAAAGTGAAATGGAAATGTTAACCATGCCAAACAAGAAGTGCTTAAGATGAAGAAAGGCAAGCCATTTCCAAACACATCATTCAAACACTTTTGAGAGCTAAGTGAAAGAGACCTTCTCTTAGGACGAATGATTCATTCGCATTGAGCACAAAGATCGAAATGATAAAGGCGTTTCTTTCATCAATCCCAAGCATTGCACTGATCTCTTGTTACCCCTTTGGGCTGAAAAAAGAAAAAAGAAAAAAAGATGATCCTTCAAAGTACCCCTATCGAGAACGACCCTACATTGGGGCAACATAGGAGGTTACGGTCGTGTTGTAAAACAAAAGGTTGAGAAAGATTCTATTACTTTCACTTACATCAATCTTCTTGTGGTAGCTTCAGAGGAATTCTCATCAGAGCTTGACTCATCCCAAGGTGAAGAAGAGCATTTCATTCTCTACCCAAACACTGATACCCATTGCTATAACCAATTTGGGCCTGATTATTCATTTCTGAATCCCGAGTGGTGATCATCTCCCTTCACTGGGGCAAGGCATAAGAATCGACCAAATATAATTGACAATCACGGGAAAATATGAAAAGCATCTCAAAAGTCATAAGCTACCAAAGTTCAAAGAGCAAAAAGCTCGACAAACTAGGGGGCATGAAAAAGCAGTGTGCCTAGTAAAAGCAAGGCCAATGCCCGTCAATAAAAAGAGCCAAAAGGCCGCATCTTATGTGAAAGAAAAATTATCAAAATCCAAGTGCCTGCGAAAAAAAAAAATCATCGCAAATGACAAAGGAAATTAGAGAAAAGAGCAAAGCTCTCATGCAGAAATGATCAGTGAATGAACTCTCGAGATGTGCTGTGTTTCAAGAGCCAAATGATTTCGAAAGGTCAAGTGACCCGGTCACGATGCCATGATGATCACTGACTCTTAAAGACCCTCTTGAAAATTTTAAGCCTTTCAAGCCTTTCCCGAGCCAACATTATAACCCTTTTCCGAAGCCTCTTCTGATTGGGATGATTTGAGTGAAAATGAGAATACCACAAAGAAGCTACTGCTTGAAGGAGTGGAAATAATTCTATCTTGTCTTATCTTCCAAGTTCTCGACTCGTAAACCCAATGAAGATAGCGGCAAATGTTCCTTTATTGGCCTCAAAGTAATCATTCCTTTGTGTAAGCCCTAACCAAGCCTATATTGCGGTCCTTTCAAAAGACCTTTTTGATCGATCAGATTGTGCTCATTGCGAATGTTTCCGAAAGCCTTCGACATAGGCTATGTGAGATACTTTCAGCAATCAGTTACTTCTCACGTGAATGGATGGGATCAAGTAGCCATTTTATCGAGAGTATGTGAGAAGCCCTTTCTGACTAAGAAGCTCCAGTTTGGCATGCCTAATGAGTCTTTTTCACGAATAGAAATCATTATGGTAAGAACTTGACTCATAGAGAATTTGATGATTAACGATGCATCCACGAGCAAGATGACAATTTTGCACCACATGATGCTGATTGAAATAAAATGTTTTTCCAAAGCAGTCAGACTTAGCTTGATTAGCTTGTTCAATTAATGCTGCAATGTTTCTAATACGACGTCCCTAATGACATTTGCCCAAGTTGAGTTTCACAGGATTCCTCAATGAAGCCATGCAGTTTTCAGGGGATTAGCGGGTGCTTCCCTAAAAATCAAAGGTTCATGGTCAACCTTAAACCATGCCATCTCAAAAGGTTCATGGTCAGCCTTAAACCATGTCATTTACACGGTTGGTGGGTCTATCCTTAAACCACACGGTTGGTGGGTCTATCCTTAAACCACGGGGTTGGTGGCTTTCCTAAACCACACGGTTTGTGGGTCTATCCTTAAACCACACGGTTCGTGGGTCTATCCTTAAACCACAAGGTTGGTGTGTTTATCCTTAAACCACGGGGTTGGTGGCTTTCCTAAACCACACGGTTTGTGGGTCTATCCTTAAACCGCACGGTTGGTGAGTCTATCCTTAAACCACAAGGTTTGTGGGTCTATCCTTAAACCACACGGTTCGTGGGTCTATCCTTAAACCACACGGTTGGTGGGTCTATCCTTAAACCACGGGGTTGGTGGCTTTCCTAAACCACACGGTTTGTGGGTCTATCCTTAAACCACACGGTTGGTGGGTCTATCCTTAAACCACGGGGTTGGTGGCTTTTCCTAAACCACACGGTTTGTGGGTCTATCCTTAAACCACATGGTTGGTGAGTCTATCCTTAAACCACAAGGTTTGTGGGTCTATCCTTAAACCACACGGTTCGTGGGTCTATCCTTAAACCACACGGTTGGTGAGTCTATCCTTAAACCACAAGGTTTGTGGGTCTATCCTTAAATCACACGGTTGGTGAGTCTATCCTTAAACCACAAGGTTTGTGGGTCTATCCTCAAACCACACGGTTCGTGGGTCTATCCTTAAACCACACGGTTGGTGAGTCTATCCTTAAACCACAAGGTTTGTGGGTCTATCCTTAAACCACACGGTTCGTGGGTCTATCCTTAAACCACACGGTTGGTGAGTCTATCCTTAAACCACAAGGTTTGTGGGTCTGTCCTTAAACCACACGGTTGGTGGGTCTATCCTTAAACCACGGGGTTGGTGGCTTTCCTAAACCACACGGTTTGTGGGTCTATCCTTAAACCGCACGGTTGGTGAGTCTATCCTTAAACCACACGGTTCGTGGGTCTATCCTTAAACCACACGGTTGGTGGGTCTATCCTTAAACCACGGGGTTGGTGGCTTTCCTAAACCACACGGTTTGTGGGTCTATCCTTAAACCACACGGTTGGTGGGTATATCCTTAAACCACGGGGTTGGTGGCTTCTCCTAAACCACACGGTTTGTGGGTCTATCCTTAAACCACACGGTTGGTGAGTCTATCCTTAAACCACAAGGTTTGTGGGTCTATCCTTAAACCACACGGTTCGTGGGTCTATCCTTAAACCACAAGGTTTGTGGGTCTATCCTTAAACCACACGGTTGGTGGCTTTTCCTAAACCACACGGTCAAAACCCGTTTGTACACGGTGAGACCTTCCTCTTAGTCAAAACCAGTTTTTACACAGCGAGACTATCATCCGGTCGAAACCCGTTTTTACACGGTGAGACCATCATCATCCAGTCGAAACCCGTTTGTACACGGTGAGACCTTCCTCTCAGTCGAAACCCGTTTTTACACGGTGAGACTATCATCCGGTCGAAACCCGTTTGTACACGGTGAGACCTTCCTCTCAGTCGAAACCCGTTTTTACACGGTGAGACTATCATCCGGTCGAAACCCGTTTTTACACGGTGAGACCATCATCACACGGTCAAAACCCGTTTGTACACGGTGAGACCTTCCTCCTAGTCAAAACCAGTTTTTACACAGTGAGACTATCATCCGGTCGAAACCCGTTTTTACACGATGAGACCATCATCATCCGGTCGAAACCCGTTTGTACACGGTGAGACCTTCCTCTCAGTCGAAACCCGTTTTTACACGGTGAGACTATCATCCGGTCGAAACCCGTTTTTACACGGTGAGACCATCATCATCCGGTCGAAACCTGTTTGTACACGGTGAGACCTTCCTCTCAGTCGAAACCCGTTTGTACACGGTGAGACCTTCCTCTCAGTCGAAACCCGTTTTTTACACGGTGAGACTATCATTCGGTCGAAACCCGTTTGTACACAGTGAGACTATCGTCCGGTCGAAACCCGTTTGTATACGGTGAGACCTTCCTTCCAGTCGAAATCCGTTTTTACACGGTGAGATTATTATTCAGTCGAAACCCGTTTGTACACGATAAGACTACCATCCGGTCGAGACCCGTTTTTACACGGTGAGACCATCACATCAAGTCAAAACCCGTTTTTACACGGTAAGACCATCACATCCAGTCAAAACCCGTTTTTACACGGTGAGACCATTTTTTTTCTTTTTCCAGTCTAAACCACACGGTTCGTGGGTTTATCCTTAAACCACAAGGTTGGTGGGTTTATCCTTAAACCACAGGGTTGGTGGCTTTTCCTAAACCACAAGGTTCGTGGGTCTATCCTTAAACCACACGGTTGGTGGGTTTATCCTAAAACCACGGGGTTGGTGGCTTTCCTAAACCACACGGTTCATGGGTCTATCATTAAACCATGCTTTTAAAATGTTCATGAGTCTATCTTTAAACTACGATTTTTCAAAAGGTTCATGGTCAACCTTAAACCATGTCATCTACGAAGGTTCATTGGTTTTCCTCAAATCATGCATTTTCAACCCGGTCAAAACCCATTGTTACACGGTGAGACCTAATTCCTCTCTTTCTTCTTATGACACGGTGAGCTTTGTAGCCCGGAGAGCTTTTGTAGCCCGGAGAGCTTTGTAGCCTGGAGTCTTTCTTCCTATGACACGGTGAGCTTTGTAGCTCGGAGAGCTTTGTAGCCCGGAGTCCTTCTTCCTATGACACGGTGTGCTTTGTAGCCCGGAGAGCTTTTGTAGCCCGGAGAGATTTGTAGCCCGGAGTCTTTCTTTCTCTTATTGACAATACGTTCTTTCATAGTTATGAGTTCTTTCCATCGATCTAATACGTGCCTATGCACCTGGGTCTATCGTCAAAATAATTTAGGTGTCTTTTGTCTTTGAAATGAACCTCTTCGAGCTCCCATTCAAAGAGGGGCAGCTGTTGACACCTAAATTTTCCCATTTTTCATTTAGGATTTAATTGTTTACAGAATTAGGAATTAGTCGTTTTTAAAAAGAAAAAGAAAAACGAAAGCAAAACAAACAAAAAAATGCTTAAGGGGTTGAGTTGGGCCTGATCTGGCCTAGGCCCGGCCTAGCTCCCTTTCCCCTCCAGCCCATGCCTGGCTGTCTTCCTCCTTTGCACGCGGACCTGCAAAAGAGAAGAGAGAGAGGGGCAGCAGGAGGGGAGTCCGAAGAACTGAGAGAACACTGGAACAGAGAGAAAAAAAAAACGGAGAAAGAGAGAGAGAAATCAAGTCGGGGAAGAATCGGAGAAGGGAGGCCTCGTCACCTCAACCCGAGCTCTTCCGAGCCGCCGCTCCTGGTCCTCTCGCCGTGCCGCCATCGCTCCTGCAACCAGCTTCGTCGCTGACAGCCGCAGCGACCACTGGAGAAACCGAGCAGCTCGCCGCCAAAGCTACTTGCAAATCTGTCCAGCGGCGACACTGCCGCCGCTGCTCGGCCCTTCGCAACGCCAGCAACCCGCGAAGCCGGCGCCGTTGCTGCCCGAACAAACCAGATCTGAGGGAAGAGGGCAGCGGCGGCGCTACCCGACGACGTCCGAGCCGCTGCCCTCCGCACGCCATCCCAACAGCCTGCCTCTGCCGGCCACCACTACGCCGTGCCTCCGCCTCTGCCCAGATCTGCCGGCCACGCCTCTGCCCAGATCTACCGTGCCGAAGCGCGACCCCGTGGCACCGCGCATCTGCGTGTCGTCACTGCTGCAATCCGAGCGACCCACTGCGCCAAGCCGCCGTCCTCCTGCCCAAGCTTCCCACTCGAGCGCTCCGACGCCAGCAGATCTTATCCGGTCGCGACGCCGTGACCGCCCTGCAGCAGCCGAGCTCCTGTTCGCCGACCCCGACGTCGTCACCGCCCCTCGCCGAACCACCGCCTCCCTACCTGCTGCTCCGCCCGGGCCGCTCGGACCAGCGACCCGACGCCGCTGCTCGCCCTCCTAGCCGCTTCAACCTGACGCCGTTCGAGCCAAGCTGCCGCCGTTGCCGTTCGACCAACGCTGACCGTCGCCGTCCGAGCCGCCGCCGCCCTCCGTCCCAACGAGCTGCTTGCTGACCGTCGCCGAACCGCCGCCGCCTTCTTGCTGCTGCTGCCGCCGTCCGCCGCCCACCACGTCTCCGCCGCCGAGACGCCGACGTGCGAAGAAACCCTAGGGTTTCAGCCATGAACCGGGTCGCGCCGGGTCGGACCGGAGCCTCCAATCGGGTAGGGTTTTGGGCGAATTTGGGCTGTTTTTGCTTGTGGGTTTTTGGGCTTGGGCCGTTTTAGTATAGGCTTGTGGGCTTGCTTTCTTTTAAAAAGAGAGGAGGGGGACCTCTTGGGTTGGGCCCGCGATTCGGGCCCACCTGCTCCTAATCGGACCGAACCCGGGTCCGGTCTCCGACCGGACCCGATCCGAATCGACCCGGGCCGAACCGGGTTGGGTTGAACCAGACCCGACCCGGTCCGGTCCAAATTTTTACTTTTATATTATTTTTAAATTTTAATATATCTTTAAAACAATTTTGAAAATTAAAAAAAAAATTATTAAAAAAATTATCTTTTTTAAAACAATTTCGAAAATCCAAAAAGAATAAAAAAAAAAAAAAAATTAAAAAAATAAAATTAATTATTTTTCTTAATTTAAAAAAATTAAAAAAAATTAAAAAAATTAAAAATTTCGAAAATCCAAAAGTGATAGGATTTAGTTAGGAATTGATATATCTTGCTTTCTTAGTGTAATTAGACATTTATTTGCTCACATATTGATTATGTCGTATGTTTAATTTGCATATTTAATTATGTCTGATTGCACGTGTTTAATCTTATTGCAATTAGGATCTTGGTAGTTATGATTATTACTTTAATGATTGTGCGCTTGCATGATCACCTCACATGTTAATGGATAAATATAAAATCAATTCAAACCGCCTGCCAAAAATCATTTTGTTAAAATGAACAAGATTAGGTACCGAAAGGGCACTAATTGGTTAATTAGTGTAATCAAGTCCCCGAACCTAAATTCTCTGGTTGCGTAGGAAGTGAGGCACGCTCCCATGCCTCACTTGGTTTCTAGCCGACCCTAATAGGCTAGTGGCGACTCCTTTTATGCAAAATTTCTTAAGAATATTCCAACGTCACGCGAGGTATGGGCTTGGGAGAGCTCGCGCCTAATTATGGGCCTTAGGCCCGTCTTTTAGGCAATACCCCTAAACCTGTTCCCTCCCCCCGAGGGTAGGTCGCGACAATGGTAAAGTTCGAAAGTGTTTAGTAATAAATAAATACAACATATGATTTATAAGAAATCAGTTTATAGTAACTTTAAATGAAAAGTCAATTAATAGGTTAGAAAATTTACTCAAAAACCTATATAGTAAGTTCCAAGTTGCACACCGAAGCTCCTTACTTCCACATGAAGAGTGTTGTGGCCTTATCATATGTAATCATGACATATTCACCCAGTCAATATTGATCATATGACAGTGAAGGCTATGTAATTGTGACATATCCTTTCCTTGAGAAACCCAATCTCCTCCACGCGTTGCGTAGCGAAATTAATTAACCTTAATCAAGCGAAGCCCCTAAAAATCAATTATGACATTATTAATACATGGACAATGTGAATGACTTCCAGTATTGTTTTACCATCATTTCATGAGTTTTAGTCCCCCGTCTATGTACAACAAGAAGCATAGGCCTATTTGTAGACTCTGTAATAGATCACCTCTACATTAAATAAACAAATTGCTCATGATCAACGAGCTAAAATATAATAATTTCTTCAGAGATCAGTATTGGATATGCTTCAGTAGCAACTTATTCTCAAATGGGAATCCCACGGTTTAAATGTAAAGAAACAACATCATCATTCAAACATCCCTTTTTGTCCATTTCAAAATGTTTATCAAAAGTTGTTTTCGCTGTATTTGCAGGATTTCCAAAATTTGAAGTACATTACTTTCAGTTACTGTGAGTGGCTGGTTCGTAGTCCTGATCTATCATATACTCCAAATCTCGAGGAATTGAATTTTCAGAATTGCAAAAACTTGGTAGAAGCCCACGAGTCCCTTGCATATCATGACAAGTTACGAGTGTTAAATTTCTTAGAATGCTCTGAATTTAGTGCTTTTCCAAATGAGCTTCAGTCAAAAAATCTTCAAACTCTCAATCTTGAAAATTGCACAAAGTTTGAAAGGCTCCCTCATATTCCACATAAACTCGAAGCCCTAGACCGGCTTTACTTACGCGGGACCGCTATTAAAGAACTCCCCGCATCAATAGAAAATCTTGTCTCTTTAAAGAGAATGTGTTTGAGTACATGCAAGAACCTGGTTAGTCTTCCATCTAGCATTTATAAGTTACAAAACCTTGAAAATTTGGATGTTGTGGGTTGCACTAATTTAGTTGGGTTTCCAAAATATGAGGATTTAGTTGACCCATCCGTGAAGACAGGACTTTCAAATTTACGCCGCTTAGTCCTTAGAAAATGTAATCTGTCTGAAGTAGAGTTTCTTGAGAATCTTTCCTGTTTTCCCCTCTTGGAAAGTTTAACTCTGGTGGATAACAATTTTATTAACCTTCCTCCATCCATCAATAAGCGTGATCAATTGTCTAGATTGCATGTTGAAAACTGCCATCATTTACAAAAGATTCCCGAGCTTCCCCTGATTTTGAATTTCTATGCGGATAATTGTGAATCTTTACAAAAAAATGAAGATTTGTCCTCAATTCATCGATTTATCCGTGAAGGCTGGGCTAATGGGCTTGACTCACAGGGTGAGGTTAGATACTCTCTCTCTCTCTCTCTCTCTCATATCGATGGAGTATATGTTGGGTCCATTTCGTGCTTGTATATTACAATAGTGGAAAACACAAGATTGAAGGCTTATGATAAACATACAAATGTAAAGTGGTTCTGTACGTATATGCATGTAATGTAGGTGGTTCCTTTACTTTTTGGGGAATGATTTCTATTGCATGAGACTCGTGTATTAATGCAAGCAAGGATCGATGGATCATTTGGGTGCTAATACTAACTTGGATACTATCTACCGGTCTATCTTTGTAACAGTATCAGGCAAATCACATAATAGTTCTCCCTCAAGGAGAGATGCCACAGTGGGTCTTTCCTATTGAAGAGGATTCTGTATCCCTCATGGTTTCAAAGGACTTATATGACAAGATTCTTGGATTGGCATTTTGTGTCGTTCTTGATAAAGTTGAATCTAAGATTGAGATTTTAGTACATGTTGATGGTGTAACGCAGAATAATATAGAGGGAAGTTTCCCCTATCCATTGCATTCAGAACATATCTACCTTGACTCTATCACACCACATGAGTTGTGGGGAGTAGTTGATTTTGGTGAAATTGATGGGAAATATGTAAAGTCTAGCCTTACCAAATCGATAAATGTGAAAAGGTGGGGACTTCGAATAATGTGCAAGCAACTGGGGGACGATTTAAAGGTTGAGCTTCGAAATAATCAGCTGATAGATCTAGCTTTACTTTACGAAGTTGGTCATGAATCAACAGACTTACTAGTGGGGAGTTCACTTATGCACGATTGTCAAATTGGTACTGAGGAACATAGTCATATAGGATCAAGGAGAAATCACGAATTTATTCTCGCTCAAGGCATGAGAACCAAGACTTTGTTGACTTCTAGTTTGACCAGCAGAAGTGAGAATGGTGGTGTTGGCTTACAGCTTTTGTTGTCAGAATGATGGGAACTTGCTAAGGAAGCAATTGGCCGGTAGGTAAGTGAACTCAGCTGATCTTCATTACAATGCCTTTTTTCTGTTCTGGTTTTTCTCATTTCTTTCCTCAATAACATGCTGTTAGTTGCCTATCTATTTCCATTGAGGTATTTTATGTGTCACACTTCAATTAGCGCTGACATGCAGAGATGAACTCGACCTACTTCTTGACTTAATATCGAGAAAACGAGTTCGAAGGTTGTGGCTGGAGAGTTAGATGAAGGGGAGGGGGGCTTCGGATGTGCATTTTGATGCTGGTAGGAGGAACAATTTTGGAAGAGAAGATACAACTTCCATGGATTATAGAGGACGAAGGCACATTACAGAAGATAGAGGCGCACGCATCCACGAACGCTCTCCGTGAGTTTTCTCTACCTTTGTTCTCAATTTTACTTTCTCTTTCCTTACACTTTCATTTCCATGTATTTTTTTATACAATTCATTTCCTTTATTCGTAATTTCAATTTTCAGTGCATCCGCTTCCCTTCGTACCTGGTAAGCCCATCGATTCATCACTCAATCCAAGTTCTCATTTGCCATTTTTATACTCATATGGAATCATGGAGCAATCCTGATCGCTCTCCCTTCGCTTTACTATTATTATAAATTAATTCGAACATGTGTTTCATAGCAAATTTATGGACATAGTTATTTTCGTGATGTTATTTTTCTTTTTCTAAATCTAACCTTTTGAGAATTACAAACATTGAATATTTTCTGAAATGAAATAAAAAGAGCGTATCGAAATCGATTTTCATCTTTCTCGACGATTAACCTTCCGCCTAATTATGCACTCCCTTCGTCCCCTCTTAAACCTTTTTTTATTTCTTCTTTTCCTTTGATTTTTCCTGGTGTTGTAAAGCTCCGCCTTCCTTTTCTCCTCCGGCATAGCCAAAACTTCCGACTCCACCAACACCTCATCTTCCATCCCCCACACCAGCGATCTCCGACGAAATGGAAGAAGAAGAAGATGTTCGTCTTCCTGAAACAGAGTCCCTATTGAACTTGATGGCGACGGAGACCGGCCGGCGGAGGCAACCGAAGCCATGGAAACTGATGACGATTCTCTCTTGAGGTTCGTTCTGGGCTTCGTGCAGCTTTCTATTGATCAGGTAACGCCTGGCATGTCCGAATTCTTTTTTATTTTTATTTTTATAAGTTAATGTAATACTTGAGCTGGATTTTGAATTCGATTCGGTTGGTGCTGCAATTGCGCGGGAACTTGAAGGATGCGTCGTTGAATTTGTTCGAGAGACGCTGAATCGGTGTTTCTTTGTGAGTTTAGTCTGTGGATGCTTGGTAGTGAATTCACAGGTTTATCGACGTCACACGCTGCAAAATCAACGACGATCTCTAGAAGGTGTGGCTTTTCTTTCTTTGTTTCCATAGGTGGCAATTTATTGGTAGAAGTAGGTGAAGTCTAGGTTCAAAGGAAAGACAAGCGAGGGACAGTGAAATAATGGGATGTAGGATGTACATGGGTTGGTTCAATCCCCTTTTCTGGCGAAAAACTGAGCCAATCCGGGTGCTTTTGAGTTGTCTAGAGAAAATGTGGATGTGTAGTATGTACTTATCATACAAATGTGCAGCAGGTGATCGGTTTGCAAGGAGAATTGAATTCTGAGAAACTTCGATCACTGGGATAGGGGGCTCTGTCTCAATATTTTATGAGGCGCTTGAAAGAGGCAAAACCATAGGGGGATGAAGAAGATGCAGTGAGATGGCCATTGGGAAAGGTTGCTTGGCAGTCGAGTACTTTAACCACTTCTTGAGAACCAAATTTACTTGGGAGTGCGAGAGTAATACGAACATCAGTCTTGCCAACGGATAACTGGTTAGGTAGTTATTTTCTTTCACCTTGTAAATTGTGGATATAAAAAAGAAATAATCACCAGAAACACGGAGTCTACATAAGCTATTCAGTAGAATAGAGACAAAAGCACAAGTAGCTGATTATTGATTCTGAATTCTGAGGCCTTAGCAACTGTTTAGGATTCTCTTTTTATTCTTTTGTTGCCGTAGCTTTTATTGTTGTTAGAGCCATATCAGTTTGAGTGTTGGGTGGGATTTTCATCTGAATTACAGGATGAGTATGTATTCATAATCATCACTTGGAAGTTTGGGACCAGTATATAACGCAGGACCTGCAAAATCTCGATCTTATAGCTACGAGATCTGGATTCATTTCATTAGTAGTTGCATGTTGATACTGAAATATTTCTACTGCTGGTGACTTGATGTTCATTTTCCCTTGAATTGCCTATATGCAAGTATAAGAGAAATTCTGACTCTAATACCCATATTTTTTTTCCCCTAACAAGTAACAAGACCTATTTGCATTTTTAATATAAGGCAAAGCTTGCTTTGGACATCCTCGAAGTTCCAGTTGGGTAAGGAACTGAGTTTCCAATAACCAGGTGCATTTCAGATATGTTAATTTATTTTCAGTCTTAATTTGTAAGTGATTTCACATTGTACATTATTTATTTTATACCTTGATTGAACAGCTGTGTGATTGGTGAGAAACAGTGCCTTATTGCAGCAGGAAGAAACAGGACTACTGAGAAACCGAATGTATGTCTATCATTGCTTCTTTACCCCTTTCTATAAATTTTGACCGACTGCACTTTGTTGTTGTTTTGAATTGATACCCTCAATATTGTAGTTATTTCTTTAATATGTGATAAAATAGTTCAGATTATTTCTTTAATATGTGATAAAATAGTACATCTGAACAAATCTGTTAAAAGGTGGAATTTTCTATGCATTATTAAGCTCTTAATGGTTTTGTTCCCATTATTCTTTCATAAATTACGACTATGGCTAACAATATCAAGAATCTTGCTTTACTCTGTACAATGTTTCGCATTTCTCGTTTGCCATTGTTCTCTGTCTGAATTTTGACCGAGGACAGTCAAAGAAAAAGCTTCAATGAGGAGAGAAAGCGTAGGGAATGATATTTACCATTAAATAGAAATAAAGCCTTTGCAAGCTGTTGGACCAGAATGTTCAGTGCTTGTAGATTGTCCTGTATAGCATGCTTGAATACGTTAGTAAGTGCTTGATTACCTCAACAGATTACAAAGTTATAAGTTGTTCTGAGTACATATTTATTGCTTTATTACCTGAGAGCAAGTTGTTATGGTGACTTCACTTCTCTTGATTAAAAGGGTGTAGTGAGAGATGTAAAATTCTAAAGTTATGAGAAGTGAGTTGAGGAACTTTGCAAAATCTCAAGTATAGGGAGGATAACTGCAATTTCACATAAAATTTCAGAGAATTTAATGCTTGAGTACGATAAATTAGATCGAATGGCTATTAGTAAGGAGAATACTCTTCAAACAATGTCCATACCTTGACATTGAGGAACAAAGAGAGTTGTCCATGCTTCACGCATAAGATCCTCTCTTAGACGCTTAGCGTTGTCAATATTTGAAGAAAGAACTGAAATTTCTGCATGAGATGCATCGATAATTCTGTCTTGGAGATAGTGGTTCTTCCAATAGGATTCATGATCTAATGCAGTTGGCTTTGACAAAAATCCTATCCCTAGGATACAACAATCTTCCTCACTTAGCCTACATACAACGCCAAGGATGAACACGATTCAAGCCTTGAAAGTATAGTCAACATGGAGCAGATACGAAAGAGGCGATTTGAAGAGGAAATGGACGAGTGAGTTATAGATGTGTTGCTATTGTTTGCTTTGGTGAACTATTTTTTATTTGCATTGCTAATGCTCTTGACACTGAGAAGAAGAAGGCAATGGCACTTAGAGATGCGTTGATTTAAAGATAAACTATTGGACTCAAACATTAAGCAAGAGTAAAAGAGATAAATGAATAAACGTGAAGGTGAAAACATTTTTAATGAAATGCATTTCCTAAATTTATGTTGAAAGTACACTAAGAGCAACTTTCTCTCTGACAAGCTCCTAAGTTGGATGTTGAAAGTACACTAAGAGCAACTTTCTCTTTGACAAGCTCCTAAGTTGGATATACTTTCTTTATTTTTTCTCCTTGCACTTTCCTAGGCAACAAGGTATGTAGAAATGGAAGCTCTTCATGTTCTTCTTGAACAGTGGCAGAGGACTGGATTTTTGTCTGTAGAAGGTACAGAGAAGTATTCAGCATGCTCCCTTTATGTGATGTGAACTATGCATGATGTGTGCAACGGCATCATCAATCATTGGTACATCTGTTGATCATACTGAAGTAAATCTAAGCTTTTGTAAAATTTGTTTACTCATAAATTATATATGACTCTTAGCCATTTTTAGGTATAAAGGAAGTCTATTATGACTGTGCAAATGATAAATGTGGAGGCTGCAGCTCAATATGGTTGTTGCATCAAGTAGCTCCGAGGAATGAATTAGGTCAGTTTCTAAACTTGCTTTTATTGCTGATTTCGTATCTGCTTAGCTCCACTTTGAAACTGTGACATATTACAATTGACAACTAAAGCTTACTGGCGGTTTATGAATCTTATTTTGATTACTATTGATGTAGTTTCGTAGTACTTCCATTTGTTGTTGCACTTTGAATATTGCGACACATAACCGTGAAAAATGGAACTAATTTCCCACCTTTTTTGTCCTTTTCCATGTCTAAATTGTAGAAAGTTGAGTTTTAGGAAGTGTCATGAAGTCAAGCTTATATTATTTCTTTCTTTCCCCTCTCTGTTTCCTTTTTCAAAAAATTCTATGGGACTTGTCAGACATTTCCTTTCTTTTTTTGCCATAAAAAATTTACTGTTCTGGGAAGTACTACAAGTTACTGTAACATGGGTTTGTTCTTTCCTCTTCCTTTTCCCACCTGTTTCTTCATCTCTTCTTCCTTGCCTTTTTCCACTGCGGCAAGATTCTTTGATGTTTGTAATGTTTTCAAGTTTAAAGTGGGAAATATAGCATCTTCAAAGAAATATGATTTAACTATAAGGAAATTATGCTTTCTGATATGTCATGGGCAGTGTTCTCGATAAAGAAATTTCTTTCCTTGTTTATTAGTTCCAATTGTCTCTTCTTGCATACATGAAGGCACGTGCTTACTAAATTGGGTGTATGACATGTGTTTCCAGTATGATTTTTCTTCTCTCAAACGCTACCATGATCTAACATGTCATGTTTCTTGAGATTGTCCAGAAGTCATCAATTTTTAACTCGGATTTTGTTGACTTAAAAGTTAAAAACGTAGTGAAATAGGATCTGTTTCATTGTAATTTGAGCAGTACTTAAAGTAACTAATATAGATTACGGACAATGTCTTTCTGTTGAATTATTAGTTTTGAAAGAAGAAGCTCAAGTATAGGCAAATGGGGGAAGGGTTGTGGAGAAGCAAGAGTATGAATAAAAAATTGTATGGGGGAAAATAGGCCATGAAACTCTGAATTTTAGAGCTAGAAATTGATAGTTATGCTGCTCTTAATAATCTGATTATCAGGAAGAAGCAAGAGTATAAGTGAAAAATTTTAGGGGAAAAAAATAAGCCGTGAGAACTCGACTTTTAGAGCTAGAGATTGATACTTATGCTGCTCTTAAGAATCTGATTCGAAGTCAAAAGTGTTGTAGGAAACATGAGCTAGCTCATTGCCTTTCTGAATATAGCATCAAGCAAGAGGACGCATCTTGCAATAAAGCACCACCTTGCTCAATTTCCACCCTGCAGAGCTCAAAAACTAGCCCTAATTATTGCATAGTTTCATGTTAGAGAGAAGATGTAATGTTTGGAAGATGTAGCTGATTGAAACCCATGCTAGCCATTAGTAGTAGACAAGTCATTTGCGAATCTTTCCTCAATCAGATTCCCAGTGCCAATATCTCTCTGAAGTGAACTTGTCTATCCGTGTTAATAACCTCGAAGTATCCCCTGTTTACAGCTACTGTTTGTTCTCCAAGGATGTTAGGTTTAAGCCATAGCTCCCCCAAACACCTCTTTTAAATATGATGCAATAAGTTTGCCAAGGTATAGAGCCTAGTTACTGTCAATTGAAGTAAATGGTACACTTCAGAGACAATTTACTTGCCTGAAAACCTGTTTTCCGGAGTACAGACATTTGTTAAAATTGATATTCTTAGAACCTAAATGTAATTTTCCTAAGTTGACCATTTTCCTTTATCAGCGAACTTGTTTTTGCTTAGATGGTACCTTCGTTTGCGAAGCACTTTGTCAATTATTCTGCTAAGTTATCTCTCGCTTGATATTTGGACATGGTTTGCAAATGGAATCTGTCTTGGGGTTCAAGTTGATGAGCTAGGTAAATATGTAGAATTATCAGAAATATTGGGTGGCTTTCACAGAAATTTCGTCTATGTTTCCCCTTTAAGAGTGCCTGATCTATGAATGTTTCCAACTTTCTGCCTGATCTACGAATGTTTCCAACCTTTTTCTTGTTTCTCTTGTAGTAATGGAATTCTGGATTGAAGGATTTCCAATGTCGTGGAGGTATAATGGCATCAGAAGCAATTTCTCTTCTGCAAGGTTTTTATGAATGAGGAAACCCTAACGGTATGAACAGTGATCTACCATTTAAACCAGCTGAATTGTCTGTTTGAAATAATGTTATAATACTGCAGTTAGCACTTTTTTACATTAGACAACCTAAGGGAAATGATCCTTGTTTTTCAATGGACACAAAGTTAATGCACTCTTTAAGAGGCTTTCATGAGCATAATAGAGCAATTCTACCTTTTGAGCCAAAGTTAACTTTAACAATCAATGAACTTGAGCATTGTGCTTGCTAGCAACATCTTCCCAAAGAACACTCTCGGAAAAGCTCTTTTAAAATCTAATGCTATGTTCTTCCTAGGACTCATCCCCATTCATATTGATTGAGAAGAATTCAGGAAGCCTCATTCTATTTCTACTTTTCCATTAAGTTTCAACTAGCTAGAGAGAACTGTAGTTGGGGCTTTTGGTAATTGCAGATTTTTCTGGACAACTCTCTCTCTCTCTCGCGTGTGCACTGGTCCATATGTAAATGGTTTTTTTCAGTAAATTATGTTGTATCCTTGGTTTGGAGAATTATCTTCCCATACCCCAGGTAAATAAAACTGGCCCAGTGGAATTTTTTGTAATTATAAGGGTTAATGAAATTGGAAGCATAGAACTAGTGGATCATTGGTTGCATAAGAACCCATTCAGAAGTTTGCTCCATCAAGGATAAGGTGCACATCTTGAGATGGTGGGTACAATTATCCAGATTGACACTAAGTATAGTTGCTTCAGTGGAGTGGTGTTCAGCCATTCAGAGTTTCAGATACCTAGTCTTTACTTTTAGCCAATTTTCAGATGTCCTGTTTATCAAACGTAGCTTTCCTCTAGACTGGTTATACTTAGCCAAATTACCATTTGAGAAATGAGACATCATCTTCTTGGTTAAGGAAAAAGATGAAGCTAATAGTTAGTGATCTGTCAGTTACACTCTTGGGGAGAAGTATCTTCTTCCTTGATCCCTATCGTGAATTACTAAAAATTTATGGTTTTTGGTCAAGCAATTCTCCAATTTGAGCTTTCAGTTGCAAATAAACTGATCAAACCATAACCTTTTCATTCATCTGAGATAATAAGTATGCTTTGGAAACTCATTACATACTGAAAAGATGGCCTTGAAATAATTTGTCTATGCAATGATGAAACGAGTTTCGTTTTCTTCTCTATTTCATTGAACATTGTAGCATGGATATCATTTCTCTTTGCCATTTTTCCCTCCTTTTCCATCCTTTTGCTGTTTATGACATTGTGGAATTTATGATTTGTTTAAGTATTATAAATATATGCTGAATGCTAATATATGGATTTTAGCTTCAAAGTCTCTCAAGTCACAGGTTACTCAGGCTTCTCATTAGATTTGCGTGGATTGAGTTGAATCCTCTCATGGCTATGCATGACTAGGTATGACCTTTGGATTATGATTCTCGCTTCTCTTAACAACATGGACATCATGTATGGTATTATGATGCAATTCTGCTGCATATTGAATGATTGTCAGTGCTTGTGCATAAAAAAAGTGGGTTGCATGGTATGGCCTTTTAAAAGGGCATTGGATTATGGCGCTATGGCAATGTTTCTCGCTGTGGCAATAGAATATGATGCTCATGCTAAGAATGAGTGTACCTATAGCTATAGATTTCCTTGTATGATAATAGTCAATCACAATGAGGATGCTCTAAAGGTCTTTAAGATGAAGTTTTGCTCTTCATTCCTGATTCTTGGTTTATTCTGATTATATTGTTCATTGTTGTTATTCCTGTTAGTTAATCTCTTTATTTGACCATAACCTAAGTCAAACTTGTAGTTCAAGGTATTTCCCATTCTTGAGGTGGACTCATCGCAAAATTGCTTTTGACTTATAGTTTTCTTGACTCTTTGCATTCTACATGTAAAGCGCCAATCTAGATGTGACATCACTAGTGCTGATTCTAGCATAATAAGATTCTCTCACATTCGTGTGTGATGTTAGAAATAGTGAATTCTTTTATTTCAAGATTCTACAAAATTTAATAATCACAGAGGTGCTCTGACAACCTTTTAAGTGCACAGATTTGTGTGAATATTAGTGATGATTCACATTCTTTTTCATGGTAAGGGGATGGAGTTTGACATCTTGCATCCTAGAAGTGTCTTCAAAATTTAGTGTAATATGACTGACAATGCATGTGCCTTTTACTACTTTACCAATCACAGAATTTCATCAAGGGACCTGTGGAAGCAAGCATGATACTTGTCCATGTCAGTTTTTGCCAGGATGTTCATGTATTTAAGTCCATTTCATGCTTTAACTTGATTATAAGATTGTTAAGATAAGTTACGGCATCAACTGTGTAGGCATCACTTTTCTGATGCTAATATTTGTCATCAATGTATTGTGTAATCTAGCTTATCTTTTTACGACTTTTTTGAACTTTTGAGTTATTTGAGGTGTGATACTGATGTCTCTGAGCTCCGGAGTTCTGGACCAAATCATGTGTCATTCCTAATGACGATAAAGTGGACAATGATTTGCATATGTTTCAAGCAAATTTCCTGGCAAAGAATTGGAATTAGTGCATTTTAATGTTCCCGATTATACCAATTATCTTGTAGATACTCGAATTTATAATATTGATGAGTCAATTAATGTCTTGATGGTCGTTAACTTTGCCTGGCATATTATTGTGAGAAAGTCTCGATGATTTGAGCAATTATATGGCAACCACAATTGGTTAAGATAGGCACGTGGTGGCTCCAAAAGTACATGAAAATCTCAATGTTTTGTTGGGTCAAGGGGCCATTGGCAATTGCTTCTTCCCTATGTGTGCTTTCGTCTTTGTTCAATCCTGAAGTGACCTTTTTTCTTCTGGTAATAAAATGTCGAATTTGAGATTTTTTTTTTTAAAGCTCATAATGATTATGATATTATCATGTCTAGTGAAACATAGAAAATACCAAACCATTGCCCAAAAGACCATACTCTAAAATGAACCGGGAGATGGTGTTTTTGAACCTTAATAATCTATTAGAACTTTTTATAGATGTGTGGGTTCTCTTGTATGTTGAATATTAGTTCTACTTATTAATTCTATGTTGTGATATGATATAGGTCGTGGGGATTGTGAAATTTTTGGAATAAATTGCCTTTTGATGTAGTAGACAAGCTTCAAATTGGATGTCGATCTCTGTTCATATGTCCAAATTGGCTTCATAATTGTATTGTCCGCAGCAACGTTGGTCATTTTGCAATTTTATTTTGTACCAATCCCGTTCAGGGCACCTGAATAGATGGGTAAAATTCCTCATAATTTTACAGAGTGTTAATGGTGGAAATTCCTCATAATTGGACCCTCATTAGGCTACTTAGATGCATATTCATGATATTATATCCGATCTTAATGAATGGTTTAATTGAGTGCAATTTCGAGTTATTATGCAATTACACGAGAATACATTTGATTGGCTATAGAGTAATTTACAAGCCTTTCAGTTAGGTCTATCTCTCAATAAATTATAGATTTTATTTTGAACAATAGAATATGATTGGCATTTAGTAAAATCATAATAAAGTTTAATTGCACTGCAAAAAGTGTCGAATTTGCTGACGCGGAAAGTTTATTTTCTGTAATGTAGGAAGTGTTTCTATAATGCAGAAATTGAAGGTTATTGAACTTTATTTAGTATTTTCTGAGGCATAGGAAGTTTCATATTGTACTATGCGCAATTGTTTGACAGAGTCACTTAGTCGTGGTGTCATGTGAAATTTTTTCACGTCATATGAGCAATTTTTATTTGGAGATTTCACGTAATTTAATGTGTGATTGAGCACCAAAGTGCTTCACATATTGAGGTTGGTGGAATTGCTCTTGTAACTATCCTTTACATCCCATTTTCAAGAATATTTACACAATGTGATATGGGTATTTGACCATCAAAGTGGTTCACAGAATGAGATTTGTGGAGTACTCGAAAAGTTAATTTTTTTTATGGGAATTTATTATCATGTGATATACAATCACATTCCCAAGAGCGTTATTATATGTTGTTCATTGATGATGTGAGTATGATTATAACCGATTGGTTGCCAAAGTCTAGGAGGCTTGTTTGTCCAAAGGAAATAAGCTTTCTTGGACCATATTGTCTCATGATTAACTTCATTGAGAGGCTCCAAATGACGAGTTATTTACTCTATCATAAAGGGAAATTTATCATAATCACAAGGATAGTCATTCATATGAAATATCGATCTTATCAATAGTGCATACTTTTTTTGGTTGGAATAGTGCACGCTTGACATGTTGGATATTTTGGCAGTGTAAGATGTGCCGTTTTGATTGGTAATAGAGAATATCTAGTTGTCGGTTGCATTATCCATCTAGAGATAACTTTGTAAAAGAATACACCAAAGCTCTATAAGTTTTGTTTGATTGTCTCCATTGTAATGTTAAATGGAATTGTGAGGTCCTGGGTAGTTTCGATGATGTGAGATAGAAGTTTATAAACTAGTTTCAGTGATGTGAGATGGAAGTTTATAAACTTAGTGATACATATTTTATATCTCATTTCTGAGATGCTTAGGCTTGTAAAGCATGAATTCATTTTATGATATGTGCATGTACTTGTGGCACAAATTAAGGTTGATTGACATTTGATTAAAATCAACATGATTACAACTTCACAATTGTTATGCTCTTGTATCCGAAGTTATTGAAAGATTCTTTTATGGTCAATCTCAAAATAAATTGAGATTTTGATGCTCTCAATATTTGATGTCAAGATCTGATGACAATATTGTGTTTTTGATTAGAAAGTTGAATGCCTTCAAGGATATTTGGAACTTAGGCAATCGATTCATATCAATTAGTGTTAAGTGGTGTTAGTAGGAGTGCTACTTTTGCAACATCTTTTGTAATAGAATTATAAGAAGGCCTCGATCCACAAAGGATGTATAAGCTTGACTTTTTGTCTAGTGCTGAAAAATGTTTTTTTTTTTTATTTTTTAAAAAGTGTCAATTCTAGAGTATTAACACCTCAATTTTTGCCAACTAGTCAAAAATCCATTTTTATAAAAAAAAAAAAAGAAAAACGAAAAACAAAAAGAAGAGAGAAAGGGAGAGAAAAGATAAAGCTCCAGTCCATCCCTTAAGTTCGGCCCTATGTAGCCCGGTCCAACCACAAGCACAGCCCAAGCCTTTTAGCTCAATTCGCATCAGCCCATCGCTCCAGCCAATTGAAACACTTTTAGCTCAACTTGCCATTCCCTCCATTGGCATGCCTCCGCCATCGTTGATGGCTCCTCCGTTTCGTTTTTCCCTCTCCAGCGATCACCACTACCATCGCTTGACGATATTGATATTGAACCGACTACACTGGCTTCACAATCCTTCAAGGATTGAGCTCCAACTACCTCCCTCCTCCTCCTCTTCCGTCATCTGTCCCTCTCCAATGTTGCTTCGGCCTTCGGCCTCGAGATTGCATGCCGGCGTGGCATTTGGCGATGGCTTGAAGCGGGTCGTTCCTACTTTGCCCTCGCTAATTCCGAGTTCCAAATGATACGTGGACCGGTACCACCAGATGAGATCGCACTCACGGGACTGCTTTCTTCCTGTAGTCACTCTGCGATGTCACAGAAAGGGAGATGCCTGTTGAGATATTTCAGTGGGAGCTTTTCCATTAAGTTGAAGCACGGGCATTATGCATGCATGGTGGATATGCTAGGACGATGTCAGAAGCTAGAGCTAGCTGAGGATCTTGTAAGAAACATGCCCTTAAAGCTAACTCCATAGTGTGGACTGCTTTGCTTAGTTCTTGCAAGATGCATTCTAACCTAGATATGGCAGAATGAGTTGCCTAAAATATTCATGACTTAGAACCGCTTGAAGTGCTGCCAATGTTTTGCTGTCCAACCTCTATGCTTCTGCTAATAGAGGGGGTGATATCTTGAGATTAGGAGTGACTATGAAGGAAGAAGGGATTGCGAAGCAACCAGGTAGAAGTTGGATTACTAAAAAGGGGCAAAAGCATTTTATTTTTACGAGTCCACTTGAACTAGCTTTCTTAATTTTGCCAGCTACAATGAAGGAAACGATCAACGCTAGGCGAGAGCTCGACAAGGAGAGAGAGGCTCGACCTACTTCTCGACTTTAATATCGAGAAGATCGGTTCGACCAAGAAAGGCATGCAGTGGTCGTGGCTGGGTGAGTCACGTGATGAGGCTTCGGGCAAACAAGAAGACGAAGAAGAAGAAGAAGATCGCAGCATGCTCATTTACATGGGCCAAAGCATGCAAACATGGAAAGGGCGTGATGATGGATGAAGATTTGGTCCTAACATGTGAAGAACGTGGGAAATGAACCGTTCGGTTCATCAACGGAACGACTTCGATGGAGTACAAAGGACCAAGGCATCAGAGACGAGCGCACGCTACAACTCTCTCCATGAGTTCATCTTTGTTTTTTTTTTCTTCACTTACACTTGCACCTTCGGTTCTTGCCACTTCCATTTCCGTGTATTTTTGTCTCTAAATTTATTTCTTTCGATTTAATCTCAATTCCAATACATTTTCTTTTACTTACACTAAGTGAATTTCACGTAAATTCAACCCTCCATCTAAACTTCATAGATACATTTTATAATCAAGTACGAAATCATACAGCGATTTCAGTCGTTCTCCCTTCACTCCCTTCACTCAATTATCACTCAGGAAATGGATTTGATCAATCACTCATAAAAATTATCAGAAGCCTTGACTATGTAGGTGTCCTATAATGTGATTATTTTAGAAATGACTTTTTTGAAAATTAGCAATGTCAAATTTCTGGTGAGACAAAAATGAGCATATCAAAATTGATTTTGGTCATTGTTGAAGTACCCTTCCATCATAATTGGAAATATAATAAATAAACAATACCTCTTCTTTTTAAGCTCAAATCCCATTTAATTAAGCCCAGTCAGTTAACTTTAATTCCCAAATAGAATTCTGTATTTCTTTCTTCTTTCTTTTATATTCTTTTGATTTTCCCGCTGTAAACTCCTTCCTTTCTTTTCTCCGCCACAGCCTTCCAACTCCTTCGACGCCACTTTCGGCATCGCGACTCCTCCTCATCTTCCATACCACACACCACCAAGCTCTGACGAAATGCAAGAGATCGCCGCCTGCCAACGGAGGCGACGCACGGACGGAAGGGACTCGTCTTCCCGAAACAGAGTAGTCCCTAGCGAATCGACGGCGATGGAGGCCGGCCGGCGGAGGTGACGGGCCACCACCGCCGACCGAAGCCATGGGAACTGGTGACGTGGCTTCGGGCAAACGATTCTCTCCTGAGGTTCGTTCTGGCCTTCATGCAGCTTGCCATAGATCAGGTGACGCCCGACGCAGCCGAATTTTATTTAATTGATGTAATACTTGAGCTGGACTTTGAATTCAACTCAGTTGGTGGTACAATTGTGCGGGAGCTTGAAGAATGTGTCGTTGAATTTGTTCGAGAGACGCTAAAGCAGCGTTTCTTCGTAGGTTCTGTCTGTGGATGCTTGATAGTGAATTCATAGGTTATCGACATTACACATTGCAACATCAGCGATGATCTCTGCGAGGTATAGCTTTTCTTTCTCTTGTTCTCATAGGTGTCAATTTATTGAAAGAAGTAGGTGAAGTCTAGGCTCAAAGGAAAAACAAGCATGGGAGAGTGAAATAAGGGGAAGTAGGGCGTACATGGGTTGGTCCCCTTTACCGGCCAAAAAACTGAGCCAATCCGGGTGCTGTAGGTTGGGTGGGAGGGAGGGAGGGATTTGGGTGCTTTTGTGGCGTCTAGGAAATGTGGATGTGTAGTATGTACTTATCATCATACAGAGGTGCAGCGGGTGATTGATTTGCTGGGAGAATTGAATTCTGAGAAACTTCAATCACTGGGATGGAGCTTTGTCTCTTTGTTTTATGAGGCGCTTGAAGATGCAAAACCATGGAGGAATGAAGAAGATGCAGTGAGATGGCAAGCCACCAGGAAAGATTGCTTGACAGTCAAGTCCTATAACCACTTCTTGACTTTGGCAACTAGGGAGAATTGAAAGCCAAATTTACTTGGAGTGTGAGAGTAATATGAACATCAGTTTTGCCCATGGATAACTGGTTAGCTGGTTATTTTCTCATGCCCTATGGACTGCGGATATGAAAAAGAAATAATCACTAGAAACACAGAATTTACATAAGTTATTTGGTAGAATAGAGACAAAAGCACAAGATGCTGATTGTCAATTCTGAATTCCGAGGCCTTTGCAACTGTTTAGGATTCTTTTTTATCCTTATGCGCTATAGCTTTTATGAACATGACTAAGAAGCTAAAACTCCTAGTTGTGTCTTGAATGCTTGAGTGAAATCTGATTTATGAAAGATAAACTTCTGACATACCAATAACAAGACACAGGAAAATGAGCAACATGTAGTTTCTCAAATTAGTTGCAGTTTTTGCTTTAGTGTTGTTAGGGCCATATCAGTTAAAGTGTCAGGTGGGATTTGCATCTGAATTACAGGATGAGTATGTATTAATTATCATTACTTGGAAGTTTGTGACCTGTATATTATACAGGACTTGCAAGATCTTGATCTTATAAATAGGAGATATGGCCCGAATGTATGTTTATTATTGCTTCTGCACCCCTCTTTATAAATGTTGGACAGCACTTTGCTGTTGTTCTGACTTGATACCCTCACATTATCCACTCACAGTTATTGTTAATCTTTTGTGTTTCTACTTTAAATATTTCTTTAATAGATGCTAATATAGTATATCTGAACAAGTCTGTCAAACAGTGGAATTTTCTATGCATTATTAGGCTGTAAATGGTTTTGTTCCCATTATTCCTTCATAAAATATGAATATGGCCAACAATAGCAAGAATCTTGCTTTACTATGTACAATATTTAACGATTCTCCTGTGCCATTGTGCTCTGTCTGAATATTGGATTAAGAATAGTCAAAGAAAAAGCTTTAATGAAAGTAAAGCTGTTGCATGCTGCTAGACCAGAATGTTGAGCGCTCATAGATTGTGCTGTATTGCATGCTTGAAAATGTTAACATGTGCTTGATGGCCCCAATGGATTATAAATTTATAGATTATTTTGGGTACGTATTTCTTTCTTTGCATCACATTGGAGCAAGTTGTTATGGTGGCTTCACCTCTCCTGATTAATAAGGTGTTGTGAGAGATGCAAAATTCTAAAGTTGAGGGAAGCGAGTCAAGAGACTTTGCAAATCTCAAGTATAGGGAGTTTAACTGCAATTTCACATAAAATTTAAAAGAATATAATGCTTGAGTACTAGAAATTAGATTGAATACCTAACAATGAGGAGCAAAGAGAGTTGTCCATCCTTCACGCATAAGATCCTCTCTTAGATTCTCAGTGTTGTGGGTATTTGAAGAAAGATAGGAAATTTCCGAATAAGGTGTATTGATGATTGTCCTACAGAAAGTGATTTTTCCAATAGGATTCATGATCTAACGCAGTCGGCTTTGACGAAAATCCTGCCCCTAGGATACATTGTGTGCACTCTAATCTCCCTCACTTAGTCTGCATATCAAACAAAGGATGAGCACCATCAAGCCTTAGAAGTATAATCAATGGGGAGCTGATAAGAAAGAGGCGATTTGAAGAGGAAGAAGACAAGTTATATTGTGTTGTCATTATTTGCTTTTGTTAACTATTGTTTATTTGCTCCACAAATGCTCTCAACTCTAAGAGGAAGAAGAAAACGGTACTAAGAGATGCACTGATTCAAAGATAAACCATTGGACTCAAACTTTAAGCAAGAGTAAAAATAATTAAATAAAGGTGAAGGAGAAAACATGTTTCATGAAATGCATTTCCTAAATTTATGTTGAAACTACACTAAGAGCAACTTTCTCTCTGACAAATTTCCATAGTTTGATATGCTTTCTTCATTTTTCTCATTGCACTTTCCTAGGCAACAAGACATGCAGAGACAAAAGCTTTTGATATTCTTCTCGAGCAATGGCGATGGACTGGATTTTCATCTACAGAAGTTGCAGAGAAATTTTCAGCATGCTCCCTCTATGTGAGCTGAAAGCTGAACTTAGTAAAGCTGAACCATGCATAATGTGTGCAGCAGCATCATCAAGCATTGGTACATCTGTTGGTCACACTAAAATAAAACTAAACTTCAAATATGATTAGATGACTCTTAGCCATTTTTGGGTATGGAGGAAGCATATTATGGCTGTGCAAATGATAAATTTGGAGGCTGTGGCTCAATAGTCATTGCATTCAAGTACCTTTGAGGCATGCGTTAGGTTAGTTTCGGAACTTGCTTTTGTTGCTGATATCCTATCTACTTAGCCCCACTTTGAAATTATGACATCTGTCAATTGACAAGTATAGCTGACTATAGGTTTGTATGATTTCTTATGTTGATTGATGATGGATGTGGTTTCATAGTAATTCCGTTTTTTTCCACACTTCTAATATTGCGACACATAACCATGAAATGAAAGGGAGGTTTATGGAACTAATTTTCCACCTTTTCTTTTCTTTTCTTTTCCAAGTCTAAATCTAAGAAACTTGAGTTTCCAGAAGTGTCAAGAAGTTAATATTATATATTTCTTTCCCTTCTTTGTTTCCTTTGATTTTTTAAATCGATGTGACTTGTTAGATATTTCCTTATAAGGTAACCTTAGTTTTTTACTTTCCTTTTCCCATTCCCCTCTGTTTCTTCATTTCTTCTTCCTTGCTTTTTTTCACTCTAGCAAGTTCTTTAATGTCTTTAATGTTTTTAAAAATGGTAAATATAACATCTTCAAAGAAAGAGATCTCTTTTCTTGTTTATTAGTTGCAATCATCTCTTCTTGCATACATGAGAGCATGTGCTTGCTAAATTGTGGTGTATGACGTGTGTTTCCAGTATTTAGCATGTATAGTTTCTTCAAAGAAATGTGATATTTTTACTGAGGAATTTCTGATATGCCATGGGCAATGTACTCGATAAAGAAATCTCGTTTCTTGTTTTTTAGTTGCAATTGTCTCTTCTTGCATACATGAGGGCATGTGCTTGCTAAATTGTGGTGCATGGCATGTGTTTCTAGTATTTAGCAAGCATAGCTTCTTCAAAGAAATGTGATATTTTAACTAAGGAATTTCTGATATGCCATGGGCAATGTACTCAATAAAGAAATCTCTTTTCTTGTTTATTAGTTGCAATTGTCTCTTCTTGCTTACATGAGGGCATGTGCTTCCTAAATTGTGGTGTATGGCATGTGTTTCGAGTATGATTTTTTCATCTGTCTAATGCTGCCATGATCTAACATTTCATGTTTCCTAAGCTTGTTCAGAAGTCATCAATTTTTTACTCAGACTTTGCTGACATAAAAGTTAAAAACTGAGTGAAATAGGATTTGTTTCATTGTGATTGGAGCAGTGCATAGAGTAGCTAATCTAGATTACGAACAATGTCTTTCTGTTGAATTATTTGTTTTAAAAGAAGAAACTCGAGTATTGCTCTTAATAATCTGATTACAAGTGAAAAGTACTATGGGAAACTTGAAGTAGCTCATCACCTTTCTGAATATGACATCAAGCAAGACGATGCTCCTTGTAGATAAAGGACCACCATGTGAAGCTCAAAAACTAGCCCTAGATATTGCACATTTTCATGATAGAGAGAATGAGACTGTCGTTAACGGGGAGCATGGTTCATATGCGACATTTGGAAGATGGAGCTGATTGAAACCCATCTTAGCCAGTATAAGCATACAAGTAATCCACAGAAATTTAATCTTTTTTCTCCTTTTCAAGTGTCTACGTGATTTATGAATGTTTCCAACTTTTTTCTTGTTTCTCTTGCAGTAATGGAAATTCTAGATCATATGCACCCACGTATAGTTGATTCAGTGGAATGGTGTTCAGCCATACAATGGTTGCAAAGAATGGGTGTAGAATTTGCTCAGTAACAAAAGGTAGGAGTAATAGATGCTCAGTCTTCTTTCTTTTTTTGGCCAATTTTCAGATGCCTTATTTATCAAATGTAGCTTTTTCCTCTAGACTGGGTATTCTTAGCTAGATTGTCATTTGAGAAATGGGACGTCATGTCCTTGGTTAAGGAAAAACATAGTGCGGTATCTTAATAGATAATCCGTTTGTTATACTCGCCGAGAGAAGTATCTTCTTGATCCTTATTGTGAATTACTAACATATATGGTTCTTGGTCAAGCAATTCTCCAATTTGAGCTCTTCAGTTGCATATATTTAAAGAGACTGATCTGACCTTAACCTTTTCAAGCTTCTAAGATAATTAGTATGCTTTGGCAACTCATTACATACAGAACAAACGGCCTTGAAATATTTTGTCTAGGCAATTATAAAATGAATTTGTTTTCCTTCTCTGTTATATAGAACCCTCTAACTTGAATGTCATTTCTTTCGCCATTTTCCCATCCTTTTCCATTCATTTGCTCTTTATGACATTGTACAGTCTATGATTTGTTTGAATATTGTAGATAAATACCGAATACTAATATTTGGATTTCAGCTCCAAAGCCTCACGGGTCACAGGGTACCCAGACTTATTACTAGATATGTGTTCTCCTTCCGACCTTCCAGCACCGGATAGGTGTCAGACTCTGTACATCGTGTTACCACTTAGCAGAGTCCTGTGATCGCTTCTTATGGACTCATTGAGAATAATTTTGATCTAGTCCATGTTAATGTGCCTTGGATGATCCATCTTAGGCTCAAGCGCTGATGATTGACCATTGAAGTCGGCCATCAGGAGACGTGATTTCCCTCAAATTTGCCGAAATTGTAACCAGCAATCTGCGTATTATATCAGCTCTCACCCAAATCCTCAATCGATCAAGCAGCAAGTCCCTAGACACAAATCACAAATTTAAATTCCGTGAATCGGAAGAGAAAGTTGACCCTAAGCAAGTGATTGTTTATGTTCGTTGTCTGATAAGTAAGAAGGATCAGAGGTTTCATGAGAACGACACACTGCACTTTCTTCACGAAAGTGAGATTCTTTGATGAATGCAAAAACTTGATCAGGGTGAGTGACGTGGGCGCAGGCAAGGCCAGCCTCATCGGCCAAGAATGAAGGTGGCCTCGGCCTTGCTAGCCATGAACAAGGCCATGGCCAACCTCCACCTTGCCCACATCTGGGCAAGGCTGGGCAAGGGCCACTACCTTTACCGATGACTTGCTAGGGCTTTGTAGTCCTCACCTAGTGGCCAGTGAGGGTGTCAACAACCCTTGCCAACCACATAGAACCAAAAAAAGAAAATTAAAATTAAAATTAAAATTAATAAAAAATTAAAATTTTCAAAATAATATAAAAAAATTATGTGAAAATGTCTACACTAGCATCGACCATCCTATATTGGCCATGCTACGTGGGATGGTCGGCATCTATGTTGGCAATTTACGATCAGAATTGATCAAATTGCTTCAATTGGCATAAGTGCAAATTGTGTGGGACTAAATTAATCCAATTGTAAATTTTAGGATTGAATCAATTATGACTTTTTTGGTATTTTTCTCGGTCATTGAGTGAAAATTGAGATATCTTTTCAATATTTTCCCTTACTTTCTTTTCTTTTTGTCTATGTACCTTTTACTTTCTTTTAGTAATTACCTTGATCAACTTTATATTCTTATATAAGTTGCGAATCCTCAAAATACATGACACAACATGAGGTATATTACTTAGACACAATAACATGACATAATTCTGACATATTATTCGCCAAATTCTTATATAAGTTGCAAATCCTCGAAGTACATGACACAACATTAGGTATATTATTTAGACACAATAACATGACATAATTCCGACATATTTTTGGCAAAATTCTTTGTTTAGTATTAAGCATGTCCATGTAATTTAGTTTTGCACTCAAATTTAACTTATATATTATGTGCACGGGATGTAAATCTAACATGTGGTAATACATTTCTAGGCATAGAAAACCCTACTTACTTTTTTCTCTTTCTGATTCTTTGTTGAAAAGATATCTTGATAAAAATGAACTTCCAAGTTGCAATGTGTCGAAGATGCTGGTCCATGACTTTTTTACTCGATTTCATGACCTGTGATTATATTGTGCCAATGTCACGAGGTGTGCCTAGAATGGGGATATTCCAAATTGGGGAATTCAATTTAGGCCAGTGTTCGGAGTAAAACACACAGGGCAAAAGGGGTAAGGGTCGTGACAATGATACGCAGCCACCACTGCAAGCCCGCAACCTGGCTAAGGGTGGCCACTTTGCATCATCTCTTTTAAGAAATGCAAATATGCAACTCAATTTCATCTTTGCAAGGCATAAATGACTAAAATATCTTCCCTTGTACAAAAAGTCCGCCTAAAAACTCTGATCTCAAACCACCTACTGAACCAAACTCAAATTAAGTTTTGCTATCACCCTCCACTGTTGCTGCCGTCTTGTTAGAGAGGGAGAGGTTGGGCCTTCTTTGAATGTTGATTAATCTATCAAAACATTTCAAGCCGCTCTGTCATTGTCATGATAAATCTCATAAAATGTACTGTGCAGTTAGTAAAAACCAAAATCCCAGCTACAAGGAAAATTATCCACCTTAAAATCCACCAAGAACACTAGCAGCAACTAACCATGAACATTTCCTACCAGCAACAAAAGTTGAATTCTCCATCTGTGGCAGGGATCAAGCTTAATAATTGCCAAGACTCTGCTGGTGTAGGGAGCAAAATCAACATGGACCACCTGATTCCTCTCCTCCCATAGAAAATACATCGCAACATTCTGGATCCACTTTAACAATACCTCTTTCAAACTTCCTTTCTTTAAGATGCTTCAGAGCCCAAGGTAGTTCGCTGCTGTCCACTCTCCTATTCCGGGATACATGCTGCCAAACTTTGGACTATGAAGGTCAAAATCATAATTCTCCTCTATATACCGTTGGAGGTGTTTCGACTTAAGTTGCGAGAAAAAAACATAAAAGAAAAAAAATCCAACGATAAAGTACATCTGCCGAAGTTAAATTTTCAAAATGGAATGAAAACTCTCTTTTTTCTTCTTGTGTGAAAGTACTTATAAAATTAAAGGTAGTACTTGTAAAAAATCACACATACTTTGGTCTTAATGCTTTTGGATTCAAACCACTGAATCATCGCTCGCTATTTTTACGGACTTATTATTAATCGACTTATTTTCCCTTACAAAATTATAGATTGATTAATTAACACCAACATCCATTTCATGTTATATTGGTAAGTATGTGTGAGTGTGTGTATTTGGTCAATGGGACGAAAGAAAAATATGTGAGCCCTCGTCAATTCAGGACTCCCATTACACAACAAATAACCAGAAATTACATTACACATTTGCTCATCCTATAGAAGGTTTATAACCTATTGAACATAGCCTCCAGTTGACAAAAGAAAATTTGCCGTGAAGACCTAAACCTGAATCATATATCACTCGAACTGGATTTTTGCCCCCAAGAACACCATGGGATTGTCAATTGTCGAACTGTAAAGGTTGTATTTTGCCTGAAAACGTTTCACATATTTAACGCGTGGCAACAACAGGCTTCTCACATTAGGTATTTTCCTCCAAACAAATGTTTTGTCAGCTTTGACTGCCCATGTACAGACGTTCAAGATGGGGTTGGTTTCAAACCCAAGCAATCCACGAAAAGATCGACTTCATCAACGCATTACACACCGGGCTGTGCCCGCCCCAAGCACAAATGGTTTACTTTTTTTAAAAAAATAATTTAAAACATAATTTCTTTCAAATATTAGAAAAAGCCTTCATTTAAGAGCTCGTTGGTGCTTTTTTAAAAGTTACAATACTCAAGTAATTAAATGAATAATCATGACATTCTAGTGAAAGTAGTATGGAAATTATGACACTCTAGTAGTTGATTGCAAGTTATCATACTAAAGTGAGCATCATGTGAAAGTTACGACCCTTATAATAAATTATTTCCTTGCAAATAGCCTTTTTGTTACGATTGACATTGATTTCGAGCCGGAAATTCCTCTAAATATGTTCTTGTTTGTAAAGCTTGCCCATAGTTGCGTAGGGCTTTCCAAGGGTAGGGGAATCATTTTGGGAAGTGTCTTTGTGGGTACTAACTTCTAACGTTCATTCCTACAATTCCTCATAATTGATGAGTAGCTGTGTCTTGTCGAAGTCAAATTGGATTGATTACAAAGGTCGAGCTGGCGTGTGAATGTTGTTATCACAATATTCATTGAATGAGTTCCACAGCTATCGTGAGGTGAAATCAAGATTTTATGGGAATTATTCAACACAGTTATGATTATTGTTGTTTTTGTTCTCCATTGTAATACTTAGAATGTGACTAAATCCTTGTAAGGAGAAGGAAATAAACGGAATTAACAAACGGTGGTAGAGACAAAAAGCGTTTGAAATTAATATATGAGTAAAGATTGAAAAATGAGAGAAATGGGGTCAACTGATTACTGATTGGTGATCATTAGTGACCGAACAATCACTTACAAATACATATAATTTTAAATTATGGCCCAACGGTCGGCTGTTAGGCCGAATTGGTCACTAAAGTGATTTTTGGGGCCGAGGCCTCAAAAGTTTCCCATAGTTGGGCCCCATTATTAGATTGGGCCAAGGCCAGCCCATTCGAGTCCATGGGCCTAAATCGGCCCAAACTCAAAACGTTGCACGATCTGCTACTAAGCTGCTTGGACTGTGGGGACTTGATCACAGCAGTAAAGCTTTTCGGTGAAATGCCCAAACCAAGTGTTGTTTTGTGGACAGCGATGATAGATGGCCTCTTTCGATTTGGACAGGTTGAGCTGGTAGAGAGATTTTTCAATCAGATACCCATAAGAGATCTCGCTGTGTCGAATTGTGAGAATGCAAGGGTGGACGATGCTATGAAATTGTTTGAGCAAATGCCATCTCGAAATGTGATTTCATGGACTTCAATGATTGGTGGGCTTGACCAAAATGGTAATAGTGAAAGTGCTTTAATTGTTTTTGAGAGAATGTTCAAGTCCGGTGTTGTACCCGATCCGAGTACTTTGACGTGTGCATTAAGTGCCTGTGCAAATACATTGTCTTTTCCTCTTGGTGTGCAGATTCATGCTCACGTTTTCAAGTCGGGATTCTGCCTTAGTGTATTTGTACGCGCTTCTCTTACCACGTTCTACGCTAATTGCAAGAGAATGAGAAAGCAACCCGAGTCTTCAATGAAGTAGTGTATAGGAATGTGGTCATATGTACGGCTCTTCTAACTGGTTGTAACTTGAATGGTAGGCATGAAGATGGCCTGAAGGTGTTCAGTGACAAGATGAGAACAAGTGTTCTTCCTAATCAATCTTCTTTTGTAAGTGCTTTAAATTCTTGCATTGTAGTTTAGAGTCTCTGATCGAGGTAAGGAGGTCCATGTGTCAGCTGTAAAGCTACAATTGGGAAGTGATGTATTTGTTGGCAGTTCTCTTATAGTCATGTATAATAAGTGTGGAGTGGTTGATAATGCTGTTGCAATGCTCAAAAGACTCAGGGAGAAGAACATTATCACCTGGAATGACATTGTTTGCAGGTGGGCACAAGATGGCCAAGGGACGTGGGGCTATGGAGTTATTTAGCCAAATGATAAGCAGATAAGTAGAACTAGATAAGATCATACTCATAGGACTTCTTTCTTCGAGTTGTGATTCTGGGTTGTTACAAAAGGGGAGATGCTTGTTTAGATACTTTAGTGAGAACACTTCCATTCACAAGCATCATGCTTGCATGGTGGATGTGCTAAGCAGAGGAGCTTGTAAGAAACATGCTCCTTAAAACTAATTCTATTGCATGGCTTGTTTGGCTTAGCTCTTGCAAGATGCATTCTAACCTAGATTTGGCAGAAAAAAACTGCAAACTATATTCTTGATTTAGAACCACGTTGTCGTGTTGCTTATGTTTTACTATCAACTTCTATGCTTCTACTAATAGTAGGGTGATGTCTCAAGAATAAGAGTGACTATGAGGGATAGAGGGCTTGTGAAGCAACCAGGTAGCAGTTGGGTTACTATAAAGAGGTGAAAGCATCTATTTCATTCTGGTGATAAATCTCATCCTTTGAGTGAGAGCATCTATTGGAAGCTGGATTGGTTAAAAATGAAGTTGAAGGAATTGGGTTATGTTCCGGATAATAGATTCTCTCCATGACATTAAAGACAAATAGAAGGAAGAGTCATTATTTTACCATAGTGAAAGGCTTGCTATTCCATTTGCATTGATTAGTACTATCGAGGATAGTGTGGTAACTGTAATGAGAATCCTCGCATTTGTGGGGATTGTCATTCCGCAATTTTACTTATTGCAAAGATTGTTAATCATGAGATTATTGTGAGAAATTCCGGTCGCTTTCATCACTTTAGGGGTGGGATTTGCTCTTGTGGGGATTATTAGTACCAAGGGCATGAGGTTATTTCTTCTGTAATGAACCTGCAAGCATCCTGAAATTGCTCATCATGTTAAGCATTGATGAGAGTGGAGCACATACACAAGCACTAATTTTATATGGACTTACTTATGTTGTCGACGTAATAGAGAATGAATTCATGTGGAATCCATGGCTGTTTTGTCAGGCTAAAGGAGTCCAAGTATTTCGAAATCCATGTAGGGATCTTTGTATAGAAGTGAGTATTTATTACTTTGCTTATGGCCTTTACAAAAAGAAACTATTCATACGTAAGATATCCCCACAAAATTAAATCAAGTGAGAAAACCCAGAGCCTTGAAAGTAGCTACTTTCCATCTCTAAAGAGAGATGGAAATTAGGGGATACAGATAGGAGGAAGCACTGCCTAGTAAAAGAAAAGAAACCCGCCCAAACAAAAGAAAGGTACCTGCTCTGCCTCCTCTTTTCTGATTTGGAATTGAAAGTTGTTCCTTTCCTGTAAAGTGCCATTAACTCTTCTCCTCGACCCCTCTATTAACATTATCTCTGTCTCTATTAACAAAAGCTTCTTCATCTCTGGATGGAAATTGACTTCACCTAATGTTCTCTCACAATTTTGCTGGATCTCTTAAACAAATCGACAGTACCAAGTGAGTTTAGTTTACTTGTAGTGCCAAAATTAGTACTCTCGTGTTCTTTGTCTTGTTCAAGTTGAGCAAATGTTAGTGATAGAAACTTGTAGTTGTAAAAGCACAATAAAATCCCAATGGACTACCGCATTTGACTCAGTTATCAATGCTTGCTTATCTATGGCACGGAAAGTGGAAACTATTTCTTTAAATAGGGATTAGTCAACTCTTCATTTTGCAGTTTTCACTATCCTTAAAGGTCTGTCTCCCTAAGATTTTTTTTTTTTTTTGGTTTCCTATGGATGAATTTGTGTTGCGTGAGGTTTAATTCGATCATTTTTGTGCTATATATTTTCTCACGTCCTGTTAAGATGTGGCTCAAGCTCCTAATTGCCCAAGTCTTCCTGACCACAATGGAGAACCAGTCTTGTTCATGCTGAGATGAATTTCACAATATCTCCGCCAGTAAAATACTGGCACTATCTTGTGGGATTCCCTTTTCCTATGGATGGAAGTTGGATTTGAGAGTGCATTTTAATTCATGGTCCTAAGGAACCATACTTGAATTAAGTTTGCTTGTTGGAGGTTTCAGGTTGTGCCACCAATTTTAACACTATTCCCAATTGGAAGTTGCACTTGGCAGTAAATTTGAAGCTGTCATGAATGAAGATAAAATATTACTGTGTTTGTCGGATTGTTCATGTTCTCTTGCCACCTTAAACTTGCATATCATCACAAAAGGGACTGGATAGTTTTCTCCCAAATGTCTACATCCACTGGTTAAACTTTTCTTCTTCTGTTTTACTAGGTACCTCCAATGCTACTCGAAACACTCCTTGTCCTTGAGTTAATTTTTCATCTTGCTATTATGAATACAAGCATTACCTCATTCTTGTCTTTTTTCAAGAACTAGTTTTTTTCAAGGATAGAGGTATAAGCTTTGAAGAACTCTGTTTTGAAGCTGTTGATATTGGAGTCAGTTGTTTTGTATCAAAGAAAATTTTCTTTTTGAAAAAACAAAATGGTCAAAAATGTAGGGCAATTTCGAAATTTCAGCCCATTAAAGCAGCATGTTAGACGGAAAGCCCATTGCAATCCAATAGTTTCACCAGTTCGATCCATCTCTTTCGTTTTTTTTTTTTTTTTATTTAACATGGCTGGCCCACCCACCAAATGTTCCTTTTTCTTCTTTCCATTTCTAAGTCTGTCAAGGTCCATATAGATTTTCTTTCGGGTTGGCCAGGCCATTATCAAGTAAAATACAGCCTTAAAAGAACTTTTGGGAACCCTACATTTTGACTATTGTTTCAATTTAGGCAGAGCTGAGCTACAAAAAAAAAGACATCTGGTTCGCCAGCATCTAGCTGTGGCATGGACTATCTCCTCAATAGAGAGAGAGAGATTTGCACTTGTTCTATGTTCATGGAGGAGTTAATGGTTGGCCCAAAACATACAAGTGGAGGTAGTAAAGAGGCCCAGGGTCACCAAAATGGACCTTTGGAGCTTCCATTGAAATGTGCACCCATCTCACTCGCAAACTCTGGGAAACCTTCGACAAAAATGTTGATACCTAAATTTTGATAATCTATTTAATTATTTGTTGCATAAAAAATTAGAGACTGTCGTCAGCCCTTAAATAAAAACATTAGTTACATTTACATATATATATTAGGAAGCATTTTCATTTAGGGATAATACCCTAAAAAACCCCAAACTGGTACACTTGTGACAAATTTACCCAAAACTATTTTTTTGACCACCAAAAACCCCAAATTGGTATACTTTTAACAAATTTATCCCAAACTGATACACTTGTGAAAAAATTATCCTATGTTAGTTTTCGTTAAATTTTATTCTCAAATTATTAAATTAAATGACACGTGACAGTTAACCAGTATATCAATTTAGGATTTTACGTTCCGTTTGTCACAGTTTACAATTTTTATAATTTTTTTTTGGTATTAATCCAATTTAACATATGGTATATTTGTCATAAATTTACCAGTTTACGGTTTTTTGTAGTCGAATAAATTAGTTTGGGATAAATTTGTCATAAATATACCAGTTTAGGGTTTTTTTTATAATCAGTCGGGGTAAATTTGTCACAACTTTACCAGTTTTGGGTTTTTCATTGTCAAAAAAATAGTTTGGGATAAATTTGTCACAAGTGTACTAGTTTAGGGTTTTTCAAGGTATTAATCCTTTCATTTAACAGTAATAAACTTGCATATATTTGCATTTAAATTGATTAGATTAATTGGACTAATTCCATAAGAGCGTGAAATTTTGGCCAAGACCATGGATACTAGAGAGTCGAACATTGCATAATTAAAATGTCAAATTGGAAAATTAATTTATAAAAAGCAGACTTGAGGAACAATTAATCTCAATATTATCATAATTCAAATCTTAGAGGATAATTGAGCAACTTCATTTGACATTATCACAATAAGTGAAGAGAAGAGTTCCCTATTTTTAATATAGAGTACATACTTTAAAATTCGAATTATTAGGAAACAAGGATATCTCTTACTCTTGAAAGAAATCCTAATTGTCAGTCTATATAAACTCTATTATGTTCCTTGTTGGATTATTTCAGAATTCCAATTGGAGTGTGAAGACTGATTTGCAGAAGAGCGTAAATCCAGACGGTGAAAATTCGTTCCTTTTTTGGATTATATAAGCTTGAAAGTAGGCTCGAAAGGCCCGATCTCACCGTCAAAATTCGTGAACGCCTTCACTTCTTCAACAGAGTATCATTGAAGCCAAGGCCGCTGAGGCTTTCCCCGCACGACCTCCTCCATCCCGACAACGCTGTGGTGGCTCGAGTCGCCGCTGCATTGCATCTCGCCTCCGTCTCCATGCTGCACCACTTGCACCATCCGAACTGCACCGACGCAACACCCAGCCGGTCTTTGCACTGACGCCGGTTCCTGCAATCTCTGCACGCTCAAATCAACCAGAGGAGCGCGGAGCCACCGCCAATCAGCCCCACCACCAGTCGACGGCGCATACCCATAACGCTGGTGAACCTTCCAAATAGTTCTCTCGAGTTCCTACAGTCCAGCATCTTGTCACTGCGACTGATCAAGCCTCCGCCGAGGCCGACATCTCCGTCACTCCTGATAAGCCCTTGCGATGCTCTCTCCCGTCCGTGATTTTCAACACTGGAGCTTCCTTCACTGGCGTCTCACATATTAAAGAAATAAAGTCAAAGAAGACCAAAGCTTGAAGCACGTGGTCCGTTACGGTCAAAAGAATTATAATAATTTTGGTCAAACAAGTCCACGCAGTGGATTTATCTTCTTTTGGATCTTGTCCAGAATTGAAAATAGTGTTATGGGTTTTGCAATCTTACAAAAGCAAAAGAATATTATTTTGGCATGGAGACCGTGCAGAGTTTTGGGCGAGTAGCAGCGGGCAGACTCCTCGATGGAAGAATAGACGACATTTAAGGTGGACGGTACGACCCTGCCACTAACTCGCTTTAGCGCTTTTTGGATTGACTCGCCTGGCGCTTATCTCCGCGAGAAGCATGAACTCAGCTCGGTTCCCTTCTCTCCCTAGCTATGCTTTTCCTTTTTTTTTTTTTAATGATTTTGGATGGAGCGGGTTTGGATTTTGAAGCTTAGGATCTAGTGCTCTGATTTTTCTATTATTTTTTAATCAGCAATAGAGAAGGTTATAATACACACCAATTTCTCTGTATTTGGATAGTATTCAGATAGAAGTGATGCAGAAAAATTCGATATGCATGTTCACTAAGTGATTCTTTGGTTGAGTTGTGATCTTCACCATCTATAAATTGTTCACTGTTTTGCTCTGTCATTTAAGATGTCATCACAAATGGTAATGGTTTTCTGCGTTGCTAGAGAATTTGACATCCACAAATTCACAACGGAATCATTAGTAGATATGTTCTTTGACAATGATGTTCCAATCTTGTTTAATTAAAATGCTAAAGCCAATATAGAGAAAGACACCCTCTACGTGACTCAAATGGACAGAATAAAATAGTGAACACAACTATCAACTTTGTGAACATGCATATTGGGATCTTTTCCATCATTCCCAGTTGAATACTATCCAAGCATATAGAAATTGGGGAATATAATTCTATCTGTCTCCGATTAAAAAGAGAAGAAAAAAATCAAAACACTAAAAGCTAAGCTTGAAACCCAAACTCTCGCAAACATAATCTGCTCGTCATAGTATATATATATATATATATATATATATATAGTCTGCTCATGATAAAATATAAAAAAACGTAGATAGAAAGAGAACGGGAACAGCTCTTACTTCTCGTGGAGGCAGGCTCCTTCAAGCGAGTGGTAGGTTGCACAAAAGCTTGAAGCCATTGAATATTTCTATGGTGCGACCTTTGGCGTCCTACTCACGGGGCCTAATCTTCAGTTGCATAAACTCTCCAGGATTTTCTAGGTGGGAAGACAGGCTGCAGAAGAGGAGAAGGTGCAAAGAGAGATAGTAAGGGAGGAGAGATTGACAGAGGGGATAGAGTAAAGGCGTAAAGTGGGCCTCACTATAAATACAGTAAGATTAAGGAATGGAGTGATGACCAATGTGGATAGACAGGCTTATGTAATAATTGTTGATTTTAATTTGTGTCGTATAAAGAAAATTTTAATGGCCCCTTCCTATCTATTCTCCATAGTCTATACAATAAGGATCTTATATTTTTCAGAATATCTAACTTGGTCTACTCCTTGCTATTTTCTTTTTTGTTAATATTTAGATTTTGCATAGTTTAATTTATTACATGTCTCGATGAATATTTACTTTTCATTTTCACTTGGTTTTAAATTTTGCGATGCTCTCATTTCAACTTTTTCAATTTGTAAAGAGAGAGGAATCAGCTTAGTTTTTGTCCATGAGGCCCTAAAACCACATCAGGTTATAAGCGACTACTTAAGAGGATTTTACGATTCATGCTTCTTATGCTAAGCTGTGATGACTCTGGCTTTGCATTGGAGACAAGTATTTGACATGCTTTGAAATGTTAGAGAGCTGACGTTACATGGGAAACAATGACGAGATTTTGTTAGCTCACACCGCTTCTCAAAATGTATACATGCATATCGCAACGCTCATAGTAAATTATATATACATCAGTAGTCGCATATCAGTCTAATAAGTTTTAAGAGACGGAAATTAGAACGGGACAAAATCTATCATTCGACTGTTGTTGGAAGGTCTGCAACTGGAGAGGTATGGAGATAGATAGAGAGAGAGAGAGAGAAGAGAGAGAGAGAGGTTGGTGGTGGATCGTTTTCTCAGCCCTTACGGGGCGACTTTGGCCCCACAAGCCGATGAGTTCCAAGAAGAAAGAGACTCTCGTGAGTTCCGATGTGAAGCGAGAAATCTTTTTCTTGGAAGTCTATAGGTGCTAATGATATAGATGCATGCGAATAGAGCACAGAAGTGAGCTGTCTCTTCCGGGATGCATTTACCGGAGAATAGCCAAAACTCTTCGTGAAAGGGCCGTGCGCATAATAACATTCTAATTTATCTGTTATTCTATTTTTTTGTCCTTAAAAAAAAAGGAAGTCATTTAATTTTTTTTTAATTTTTCAGAATATTTAAGTTGTCGGAAAATAAATTTGGAACAGAGATAATACTTAAAGCAGTAGCTTCTGGTTCTGGGAACAATTTCTAGAAATAAGTCGTTTTCTTTCTTTTTTTCTATTTCTTTTTCTTCTTCCTCTCTTTTTTTTTTTTTTCTATTTCTTCTTCTTCTTCCTTGCTGCCCGCCACCCACCGCCAGTCACCGCTATCAACTATCGGTCGCTAGCTGCTGATTCAAGGAGGAGCAAGAAGAAGAAGAAGGAAAAAAGTAAAATCTACCAAAATCATTAAAAATTAAAAGAGATTTTACACTATAAAAAAATTATGAGTTATACCAAACACTTTCCTATTCATTTTTTGTTTCGAGAATAGAAATTTGGTGTATTTATCAAAACCATTCTTTTACTTAAAAATTATTCCAAAGAATAAAAAAAACTATTTCTAAAAATAAATTGTTCTCCATAATAGAAATGTTACCAAACGCACTATGACATGAACTTTGTCTGCACTGATGTTATGATGTGTCCAATTTTTCTTTTTATTTCGTCAATTATTATGGTTATACTTATTATCACATGCATGTGCGAGGACCACTGCACGGCGTGCAAAATCTACGAAGGATGAGTGCACGAGCGAAATCAAGGGGGAAAGAACGACATCGGTTTTTCGACGAAGAAGGTAAAATCGTCTTCCTTAACTAGGATGTGGTGATGCGAAACTGAGTCTATCAAGTTTATAAGTGTCTAATGTGCCCTCTAGAGATCGCATTAAATGGGTCATCAATTTGTCAAGGGCTTCTTCAATCTCTCATTTTCATTCACCCAAATTGCACCTTTTTTTTTTATTAAAATAAAAGGCAGAAAGTGTGAAAGCATCGTGTCACGATCCGCGATTACTCATGACTCTTATGAGTGAAGTTTACAGTTATCGGATGAAGAGTGAATGATGCAAAGGGGATGAACACATCTTATCTATGAGAGTGGCTCAGGACAATTGATGTTGGAGTTTTAAGATAGAAAACTCATATTACATAAGAGCTTTGAAGGAAGAATTGGTCTTTCATGCACAAACTGCTTGGAAGCTAATGCTACACTTCTAATGAGACCATGACAAGCCGGAATTAGTTGTCGACTTAAAGGGATATGTTATCTTGCTCAATGTATTAAATGCTTGAATTAAAATGGGTGTGGTATGATCTCACGTAAGAAAGTTATTCAGCGCCGGATTATTCTCTAGAATAACTATTGAACAAATGCTAGTTTGGTGAATTCCACTCGCCAAACACTGCACGGGATGTTTTGCAGCCAAGTAAATGCCAACCCATGACAATTGCGTACTTCATCAAACGGTAATTGATATAGAAAACATCTTGAGTTTGGCCTGCTCCAACTCAAAACTGCTTTGAAATAATTTCTATGCATGGAGGCTAATGTGGACATGCATTCATCTCTCAATTTCTCTCATATATGATCATATTCTTTTATTCATAAGCAAAACCATCTCTTACTTTAAAGACACATGCTTTTGAATTATTTGAGCTTTCTGTTTTTAAACTAATTATCTTTACTTAATCTAATTCTAACACTATAGTTCAAACTAAGTATTGAGATTTCGTAAGATCACTACTAAATATTTTAAAAGTGTAAAATCTCAAATATAGAAGTGAATTAATATTTAAGTGTTACAGCTTATGGGTTTATCTTATTTTACATGGAACCAAAACGTCATCCAAGATCACGTTTTACTCATTGGAAGTACATAGGAACAAATTCCATTTTCTGTGAGGACGACTGTAGTTTCATAAATCGCCTCTGCACCCAAAGCATTTATGAGGCTTTCTCATGATGCCATGCTTTATCCCAACTTTTAAACACGTGGAATTCGACCAAAAGCAAAAAGCACGTGGGAAGGGCACAGTGGACCCCAAGAAGGATAGAAATACTGTAAAGCTTTTATAAATAAAACATTCGAAAAAATTATATGTTTCTTCCTTATAATTTTACTTTTAAATTAAATCTCTTTAATTTGTCTAATTGAATTCCTCTATTTTCACAAACTTCAGCGACAACTGCAAATCACCAACCTATTGCTTTTGGGAATTGCCCGAAACAATCCATAGTAACACGTCTATCTGACTCTCCAAAGCCCGTTATCAACACCCAACCAAGAAGAAGATCCACAATGTCCACAAGATGACTTTGGAAGCATATAGAAAACTTTGATAAGATGAGTTATAACGCCAAAAGGCTATGCAATAAACTCAAGGAGGTTCTCTCATCTCTAAGTAGCCATCGGCATGCTTTGAGAATTGTAAGTGATCTTAAATGAAACACATTGTAATCCAATCTGTTTAGTTTTGATGGGACGAAGAGAAGAAAACCGGTTGGAAATCTAGTTTTAACTTTATGGGCCAACTTTAGCAATGAGGAAGTGACGATTCCACGAACCCAGAGATTGTCCAAAATGTGGGTTATGGTATCTCTTGCTGCCTCTCAGGCCTAAAAAGCCCGAATTCCTTGCCCAAGCAGTTTATTCTCAAGTGGAAAAGTGACCTAAATTAGTTTTCTTTTAATAATGAGATGTCTAAAGCTCTGAAAAGATTAGATGGCCTTGTGCCTGAGGGGAGGTGGCAACATGGGTCAAAACCCCGTTTTTTAACTCAGTTTTAATGAGTCAGTAAAAAATTTTAAAACAGGTCAGCATCGGTTTTGAAATATTAAAGCTCAAGTTTATGTAGGTCTATATGGGTTTGCACCAGGCCTATAGTCCACCCATTGAAGTTAATATCTTATACCCAAAATGAAACCTAGTGAAAATCAACTTTGACTGCTAGTAATTATTCAAATAAAAAAAAATGGTAATTTTCAAATGTGGCTGACCTAGCGTTTTACCTCGAAAATTCTGATCAATGCAAGACAGACAAATTTACCGGAGCATTGCTACAATAGGTTGTATGAACCATTCTGATATAGAGCTTTCTTATGAATTTGAAGATGTTCAATATTCTCATGACATCGCTCACATGCAGAGAAAGCAGAGGAAGACACAATCTTTCTTCGAATTGAGTGCTTAGTTAAATATTTTTTACTTTCGAAATTCGACTCAACGTAAGAATTTTGTGCCACGTCACCTCACTTTTATCAAACTTGAGTTGTCTGACTAGACCACAATATTCTATGACTAGTCACATTATTCTTTCATGTAACAACGTACGGCGTAAAATATTATATGGATAGTCGCAGATTTGGTAAGCTCACGTTCCAACAAAAAAGAAAAAAATAGAGAGAGAGAGAGAGAGAGAGAGAGAGAGAGAGAGACAATTCTGTGTTATTCTAGCATGTTGATAGCATTTTCTTTTTTTTTTTTTGTCAAAAGGGAATTTCATTCATTTGTCAAGATCAAATGTGAGAGGAGCATAACTGCAAAACAAGACAAAACCAAGAAAGCAAAAGAGTACAACATGAAGTTATAAGCACATCATCAAAAAAACAATCGGCGGTTGATTATTGGAATTGTCAGTGATACTCCCCTTCAGAAACTACGTCTTGTAGTGTGCGCCTAGGTTCGACACTCTCAATACTAGCAACATACAAAGAAGACGATGATGATGATGACAACAACATATTGAACTGCCACGAATTGAACGCCGCTAAGGAACTCCCAGATCTATAGTTAGATTGGGAGAGAAAAACTCTCAAATTCAGATTTAGACCTAAATTGGAAGAGGAAAGATTCCACCTAATCTAGGAGAATTTGTAAAACCATATCCATAGCATACTACCGGCAAAACTAGTGACGACATTCTCACAACGTTTTCAGGTACAAGCAAATTTATTCGCCACGATGAGCGAAGGAAAGTAACAATGACGAAAGAAAGAAGATGCCAAATGAGACAAAAAAAAGACTCCCAGATTAGATCGGGAGAGAAAAAACAGGAAATCAAAGTTTTGAAAAAAAAAGAGCAGAGTAAAGCAGGCTCCTGCTGGGGAAGTTTCTTTGATGCGTGGTTTTTTTTTGGTAGAGAAAAGGTCGCCGACAAGGAAATTAGTTGATAGCGAGTTGACAAAGCCTTTCAAATGCGAAGGGGTGTTCGCAAGTTTAACTCGATGTTTTATGTGTAATTGTGCTATAACCAGGATGTACTATTCTCTAGTCTTTAGACTCGTCCCTAATGGCCAGAGATGGCAGTGGCTGAGTAGGGTTTGTTGTAGTTTTGTGCTTCAATGTTCGAGTGCAGTGTCGATAGTTGTGGAGCAATAGAGCCATCGGACACACGGCGGAGCTGGTAGACGCATGGAAGAAGACGAGGAGGAGGAAATCAGAATGAAGAAGAAAATTGGAAAGAACATTTATACGTCGAGCTCGCAAAAATAATGACGCAGATGTCCGCATTATCATTTTCTCTTGGTTAGACATTCCACATCAACAAAAACAGGCGGTATGACACATTTGTCTCACATTTAATCAAATTTGAACATTTGCAATACCTAATCGAATAAAAAAGTGGAGATTCTCAACTGCACAACGAATAAAAGTTAATACCCTCAGGCCGTGTTTATTTATTAGGATGAGAAGAGTAGAATGGAAAACAGATCTCATTCTTGTTCGTCATGGTGTTTGATAAGTTTGGAATAAGAAGGAATGGAATTAGATATTGCAACGAAGAAGGATTTGCCACCATGTTTTCCTTACTTTGGGGAGAGGTAGCAATATATGAGAGGGAATGAGTATGAAGTTCATAAAATCTAAAATTTCATAAATAAGAGAACATTTATATCAAACAAAAAAACTCAATCAAGAAAATATGACATATCATATCTCTCTTTCCCTTTTTTCTACTTTCCTTTTTTCGACAGCTTTTGAAATAAATTTCTATTTACCTATTATTTGTTCACGTAATTTCTAATAATATTTTAAATTAAAAGAACCTTACATCCAACTCTGAAGTGTTATTAGACATCGTAACTCAAATTTTATTTCACCATTCCAATTACACTCTGTGTGTTCCAATTCCTTTTAAATTATTCCGATTGCTTCATTCTGACTAACCAAGGAGACCTTAAGGTCTTGCCCCATCATTCAAAAAAAGTGGAGACAGCTCTATTAAATTGAGATGATTTTTACCTATAATGGCGTTAAAAGGATGTTAGATTACATCAAGGTCCATGGAGCTATAAATGTTTCTAATCACCACTCCAAAACAAAAAGATGAAATAGTACCAGAGTCTCCGGAGAAGAATCTGAAGTAATTAGATTCGTCTCTTTCATCTTTGGAACTTTTCTCCTATTGAAAGATGTCTCTTTTTTTTTTTTATTTTCTTTTATTCTTTTTTTCCTTTGGATTGTCTACTTAAGCGAGCCACACTAGGAATTTGTCTGTGCCAACAATACAACTTCTGCACATATGATAATGTTGGAATTCAAGTCGGCGGAAGACGACTTACCTGATTCCGATGCGCAAACAACAAATAGCCCCAGAACGAACGTTGAATTGCGAATAAATCACGAACAATACTTCCTCACGTTAGTTTGGATGCAATCACGAGGAAAACACCCGATTTCCACAGCGTAAATGCTTATTGTTCTTGCAAAATGAAATGGAACGCTTTAATCTTCTTTGATGGAAATGGAGAGGAAATTTGGTGCGAATGAATGGCCAACCGTACCAACGGTTGTGTCAGGGAGCCTTTTATACATCTCCCTTCATACCCCTCATTAGTGACTTTCCATCGTAACGCATCAAAACGAAACGGTACGTTCCGTTCGCACCCCATCATGGACGTACTTGCCAACTAGCTAAAGTACAACATTTCCCACTCGGACATAATGGGCTTAATAGCGTTTTATCAAGAATATAAGGCATTCAACATTCATCAACTTTACAAAACAATTCATACTGGCAAATAAGCCGTGCGACCAGTGAGTACACCTGCACTTGGAAGCTCAAATTATGCACCTGTTAGGGATAACATAATGGCTACAACCCCGAAAAGAAATAAACAATCGATATCTCACAGTGCTCCTGACATATTTTGTTACATCAGTCTAAGTATACATATCCCTTAAAGGCTATACTTAACTATTCTCAAAACACCATGTATTTACAATTATATCTGCAACCACATAGAGCGATATAATTGGTCGACCAGTAAAAACATGTGATAGATGTAAAATAACAATAGTCTTCCTTCACACTCATGTCTCTCTCAATTTCCGAACAACTGCTTTCCTAGACATGTCCCATAGGCCATATCTATTCATGATCGCCCATAACATGCTAAAGCAGCAACATTGATCTTTCATTTCGAGAACATAGTCAGAAGTAACATAGGGCACAAAATTGAAGTAAAATACAAATTACCTCAAGGGCTCACATGATGAGTAAATATGGATAATTTTAACTCATCTTCCCTTATTGGTCGTACAATGCACATGTAGTACGAATTACATGCTATAGTGGATTACTCTTTCTATAAAAGCGTATGTCAATCATCAAATATATCTACCATACAAATCTTAGCCTAAATATAGTCATGTGCTTCTCACGTACTCATGTTTAGCTCGAGTGCTATATCAGCTCGCTTTCTATAGCGCCCAATTAAGTACTCGCATCCGGCATCTTTCAGGCATACATGATTGTGGGACTACCATGTTCGGTCTTATTATAAACCAATCACAGACCTCATCTTGACTCCAATCAATGCGACATATTTTATATACCAAACTTGCTCTTTAGCATTTATTTGTACATAACGTCTCATTTCAATGTGCTAACTACAGCACTTGAGGCGATTGCTCGTGTGAGTGAGCCAATCATTGCCTGTTGAAATACTTTTCAATAATATATGTGTGTTTGTGCTAGTCTCGTAGTGGATTTGTACTTATTGATAAAACATCAAATCACTAATAAATAAACAAGTACACTACATTTGTCCACAAATACTTAAATCAATGATCCTCTACAATAACAGATATCACATTCTACGCAATCCTAGTGACATCATATGGGTCAAGAATATGTCTCTAAGAATAGCCTTCGTAAATGGATCGACAACCATTCTATTGGTTGAAATGTATTGTAGGATCACTTCTTTCTGCGCTATAATATCTCTGATAAAGTTATTCTTTATGTCAATGTGCTTTGTCCTTCCATTATATTTAGGATCTTTTACATAGGCAATGGCTGCTTGACTATTGCAATAAACTGTCACCGGTCTTGGAACTTCAGTGACAATGGCTAAATTTTCCAAGAAACGTTTTAGCCATACTGTTTCTTGCACTGCGGCAGAACATGTAATAAATTCTGCCTCCATCGTAAATAAGGTCGTGCATGTCTGTTTCTTGCTATTCCAAGAAATCGCATCTCCATTGAGCAAGAACGCATATCCAGAAGTTGATTTATGCTCATCCAGATCTCCACCCCAATCAGCATCTGAATAACCTAATAGGCGTAAATCATTCCATTGGTAACAAAGTCGATAGTCCATGGTACCCTTCAAGTATCTCAGGATCCTCTTCACTGCTTTCCAGTGTGCTTGACTGAAATTTGATTGATATTGGCTCACCAATCTTACGGCATAACATATGTCGGGTCGAGTACATATCATAGCATACATCAAACTTCCGACCGCACTAGCGTAAGGAACAATTTTCATCACATTGACTTCTTCTAGAGTCTCAGGACACAGCTCAGTACTTAGACCTTCACCTTGCATGACAGGGGTATCAATGGAATTACAATGCTGCATATTGAAGCGCTCAAGAATCTTCATGATATAAGACTCTTGTGATAAAGTTAGGAGTTTCCTTGATCGATCTCTTTCGATCTTAACTCATAATATATATGCAGCTTCTCCCATGTCCTTCATCTCAAAATTGGAGGACAACCATTCTTTTATGGTGATAACCAAAACCTTGCCATTTCCAGCCAACAGAATATCGTCCACATAAAGTGATAAAATCACAAATTTATCTTTGGACCGCTTAACATATAAACAGTGATTTTCTTTGATCATCGTGAAACCAAAAGCTATTATTTCTCGATGAAAACGAAGATATCACTGTCTAGATGATTGCTTAAGGCCATATATTGAGCGATGAAGCTTGCAAACTTTATACTCTTAACCTTTAGCTATGAAACTTATTGGTTGTTTCATATAGATTTCCTCATCTAATTCTCCATTAAGAAATGCCGTCTTTACATCCATTTGATGTAATTCAAGGTCCAAATGTGCAACGATAACTAAAATAAGGCGTATTGAGGCAAACCTTACAACTGGTGAAAAAGTTTCCTCATAGTTTATACCCTTTTGTTAAGTATAACCTTTTGCCACAAGGCGAGCCTTATACTTTTCAATGGATCCATCCGCCCTATGCTTAATCTTGAAGACCCATTTATTTCCAATGGCCTTACGATTGGGTGGTAGATCAACCAAGTCCCAGACATGGTTTGCCCTTATTGACTCCATCTCATCTTTCAAAACTTTTCTCCATTCTTCCTTGTTAGAGGATGAGAGAGCCTCTTGAACAGTCTTAGACTCGGCATCGTCCTTTTGAGCAACCAGAAATGTTTCCCCTTCAATCTCAAAACGACGACGGGGAATACTTTTACGATTACTTTTACGATTACTTTTACGCAATTGAATTTCTCTTGAATTCAATTCATCAGGCGATGCAACACTCCCATTAGGTCTTGTGTGTTGAGGTAAATCTTCATTTCCCTCTACAACATCAGTGGGTGTGTTATCAGAATCTTCCATCTCATATAATTGGAAGTCCTTATCAATCTCACCAATACTAGGAAAATCGTTCTCTAAGAACGTGACATCTCGTGACTCCATTTTGGTCCCACTTCCATCAGCTTGTTCACCTATGAACACGTACCCTTTGGAGTATTCAAAATATCTTATAAAAATACATTTCTTTCCTCTATGACTTAATTTGCCATGTTTATGGGAAGAATCATGAACATAAGCTGCACATCCCCATGGACGTAGACTACTCAAGTTTGGTTTCCTACCAGTTCATAATTCATAAAGGGTGGAAGTGACCGATTTTGAGGGCACACGGTTAAGTATATAAGTAGCAGTCAATAACACATCTCCCCAATAGGAGATAGGTAAATTTGTTTGCGCCATCATAAACCTAACCATTTCTAATAGGGTTTTATTCCTTCTCTCAGCTACCCCATTTTGTTGTGAAGTACCAAGAATAGTCAATTGTCTTACAATTCCCTTTTCATCACAAAGAGCCTTGAATTGCTCCGATAGATACTCACGTCCATGATCAGTTCTCAATGCCTTTATTGTTTTGCTCAACCGATTCTCTACCATCGCTATATATCGTCTAAAGCAGTCTAATGCTTCTAACTTATAGGAGATCAGAAAGACATAATCGAAACGTATGAAGTCATCTATGAAAGTGATGAAATATGAGGCTTCATGTCTCGCCCTCACATTTAAAGGACCACAAATGTTAAAATGTATGAGATGCAATGGAAATTCAGCTCTAGTCCCTTTACCAAATGCTTTTTTAGTTGTTTTTCCCGCCAGACAATGTTCACATACGGATAGACTAACATTAGTGAGTGACCCTAAAAGGCATTCTCTAACTAATCTTTGCATTCTTTGCAATCCAATGTGACCTAATCTAGCATGCCAAGTACTTGCATCAATCTCAACGTTATTAGAAGACGCAATTAAAGAAAAAACAACCATCAACATTATCATTATACTGATCATAATCAATGTCTAATACCATAAAACAATTCGATACATGACCTGAATCATAATAAACTATTCAATACAAAATGTCAACATAATCACCATGGAAATTCAATACATAACCTAAGCTAAGAAGAACAACTACAGAGACCAAGTTTCGTCGAATATCTGGAGCATAAAGGACATCATGCAGGAATAGGTTTCGACCACCACGTAAGATTAATTTACATGTGCCGATACCCTTCACTTCAACTCTTGAATTATTCCCAACATATATCCATCTTCTTCCAGGCGGTATCCGACGATACTCTACAAATGCTTCTTGGTCTCTAGCTACATGGTTTGTTGCTCCTGAATCTACAGTCCACATTGGATGAGATTCAACAAGCATTACAGTACTAGAAACAAAAACATTACTCAAAGTAATGGAGTAATAGGGTACTTTTTTCGGCTTAGTGCATTCACGAGCAAAGTAACCAATCTTGTCACAATTGTGGCACTCCATCTTGGCCTTGTCCTTCTTCCCACCACGCTTCTTGCGTCGGAAGGTCTTAGCTCTCTTGGGTCCCTGATCAGTCATATTTCCTTTGTTGATGAACTGAATATTTCTCTTGCACTTGAAGCCTGAAGTTTTGCGCGAACTCGATTCAGCAACATAAGCATGGGTAGAGGATCTTGCAACCTCTAGGCACTCATCCTCTAATTCCAAATGACGCGCAATATCATCAAAAGTGACAATATTCTCATTATGCGTCATATTGATCTTCATATGCTCCCAATTATCAGGAAGAGATCTTATAAGAGCCTGAACTTGCTGTTCATTAGTAAGGGAGTGACCTGCTGACTTCAGCTCACGGATCATGTTTGATATCTCCCGAAGATGCTGCCTCATCGTTATATTTGAGCGCTTTCGGAATATGTCAAACTTGATGGTGAGTCTTCTTAGCTTAGTGGCAGATGTACCCCCAAACTTATCTTTCAAGGCAACCCACATAACTTAAGCTTTGTCATAACTCTCAAACTTACACATGAGATCATCTTGCATACAGCTCAGCAACGTGATACGAGTAATGCTATTTTTCTTTTTCCAAGCTTGATAAGCTTCCAGATCTCTCCTGTGTTGAGCTGAAGTTCCATGCTTAGGTTCATTCATGGTATGGTTGAGGGTTTCCAAAACCTTTTGCTCCTTAAGGATGTTCTAAACCTTTCGGTGCCAAATATCATAATTGTCACCGTTCAGCTTCTTACCCTTAGTGAGGTCAGCTACAATGGTCTTGGATGCTGAAGCCATAATCAATTGCTATAATACATTGACATAATAAACGCAGAATCAATACTAGCACACTATACAGAGTAACACACATATTTAATTTGCAGAAAGACAAACTAAATTAATGATAATTCAACAAAAGACACAAAAGCAAAAGTTCACAATGTTCCCAATCAACTTCTATGTACAATTGTTCTATTATCATTAGTTAGTTTAATTTGCGCAAATTTTTAAGTTCTAGGCGAGAACTCCTTTTAATTCTACCAACCTACGAACTCCCACTAGGAAAAATAATTACATAACCTTATGTAATTTATATATTTTTCCTTAACAAAAAAAAGACATAGCATGATAATAACCAACGTATAAACAACAATCATGCTTCAATTCTAATCAAAATTGCAATTCAATGTGTAATGGATTTCCTACAATTGTTTTAATTTTCTAGCAACTAGAAAATTGCAAGTATATTAAAATATATACATCATATCAATGAACCAAGCTCTACACAGCATATATAATACCATTTGCACACAAACTAGATACTGTATTTCCTAAATCACAAGAAAATACAAGCTACAAATGAATAAGCTGCATTAAACCCCAAAAAATTACGCGTACATATGGTTTCCAAAGTATTTTCATACATTTATAAAATTCAAAAGTATAAAATAATTATACTACTGTGTAGAGGATACTCATACGAACCAAACGCCACCGATCACGCTCCAATCAGAGCTCACACGCGCCCCCACGCACCGCCTGAGTGGGCAGCGCGTGTGGCGCACGCGCCAGCGAGCCAAACGGCTCCTGGCTGGTCCGACCGGTCGGTCCGATCGATTTGACCGCCAGACCGGTTGACCGGTCCGACCGTTGATCGGTCAACGATCGGGACGGGTAGGGTCAAGTCGCCGGCCGGCCAACTGTCTCCAGCAGTGACGTCATTGATGACGTCATCCCAACGGCTACCGACAGTTGGATGATGTCACGGTGACGTCACCACACGCCGGTTCACCGACCGACATGTGCCGATTTGCCGACTGGCGCGTGTCACGCACACAACGATTCGCCGACCAGCGCGTGTGGCACACGCGCTGGCTTTGCCAGCGCTTCAAGCACGTGGCACACACGCGCAGCGGCTTTTGGCCGCGCGTGTGGGCACGTCCGGCGTCTCCTGGCAGCGCTCGACCCATTGCCAGACTCATCTCAACGAGCTCTTTCACCCTATATATTCAAAAATTAATTTTGACCAAAAAATTATTTTAAGAAAAAACGAAAACCTCATGGATTACGCGACCCCGAACCCGTTCTTCGCTCCGGTTCAATTTCGAGTTTTCATATGGCAATTCCGACTATCAGAGATCCAGACAGTGTAGAATACTATCTCTTGATCTAAATATCAAATGGTAATCAAGAAAACTCGATGAAAAATAAGGCAAAAATCGCAATCGGGCTCTGATACCAATGTTGGAATTCGAGTCGGCGGAAGACAATTTGCCTGATTCCGATGCGCAAACAGCAAATAGCCCCAGAACGAACATTGAATTGCGAATAAATCACGAACAATACTTCCTCACGTTAGTCTGGATGCAATCACGAGAAAAACACCCGATTTCCACAACGTAAATGCCGATTGTTCTTGCAAAATGAAATGGAACGCCTTAATCTTCTTTGATGGAAATGGAGAGGAAATTTGGTGCGGATGAATGGCCAACCGTACCAACGGTTGTGTTGGGAAGCCTTTTATACGTCTCCCTTCGTACCCCTCATTAGTGACTTTCCATCGTAACGCATCCAGACGAAACGGTGCGTTCCGTTCGCGCCCCATCATGGACGTACTAGCCAACTAGCTAAAGTACAACAGAAAACTTAGAGAACGAAATTGCAAAAACAAGATAAGATCGGGGACTGGCATAAAGATATTAGAACAATGCAGACTTCGTTCAGGTCTGGATTCGTATGTACCTCCTTGAGCATCCAACAGGGCGTGAGGCCAAAAGTTTGATGTCCCAAAGGACCAACCTAATGTAATCATCATCAGCAAAGTCTCATCGACAGGCCAAAAGTTTCTCCGGTGCTCAGATAATCGTTTTCCTCAGTCTCCGTGTTCAAATTCATCTCCGCTAATCATTTTATCTCCTCTGCAAATGAAGCCGAAGCTCTCGGCCAAAGGTGAGGCTGATAGGTACAGAGAAAACGATGCTCGTGCTTTTACGGTCTAGAGCGACGCTTCATGATGGCCGAAAGTGATCACGAACATACCCGAAAGTGATGACGAACATACTGGTGCCAGGAGACTGATGAGATTTTGCCATTACTTGCGACAAAAGGACAACCAAATATGAACTTTGTGCCGCTTCGAGCAATTTTCAGAGATCAAACTACATCGAAGATTCCCATTTCTTAACTTTGTGCAACTTCGCCTTGATTGCCGTCTTCTCCAAAGCACGGGAATTACGAAGAAGAAATTTAACTAAAGAAAGACATTGTCTAATCTCCAAACACATGTAGCACTGAAACCAACAATCTCGACACTCTCAAGATGCTTCACGTAATGCTCAGATTCTTTGTTTTTTGACACAATACTATTCCTCTCTATCATAGTACTGGTCATCCAAATCAAGCTCAAGCTGCATTTATGGGGGTACTAAGACTGAGTAAATTAGAAGTTAGATGGACATAATAACATTTCGACATTGATCACGGTGTTTGACCCCCCCCAAAAAAAAAAACTATTGATCATGGTGATGAGGAATCTCTAGAATATGTCAATTTAGTAATCTTTTCACCCTAGTTAAATTGATGTGATTGCTCTTTCAATCGAATTTTCCTTTTAGGCATAATTCGATTGAATAAGACATCAGTGACTATTGTGCTGCAACACAATTTTAAATGTTGGTGGTCAATTTTTTTTTTCCACTAATTCTTAGTTGATCACAACAAGAGATGGACAATCTCAATCTCTCAAATTGTGAATTATTTGTCTTCCTGCTCTAATTTTATATGGAAGGTAACCTAATGATGACTAGGTATGTGTGTGAGTGTCATGTATATGCATTAAACATTTATTTGGTTTTCGTGTGAGTCCTTTTTTTCAGAGTGTGGACTTATTTTATATATGTATGGTGATGTAATTACTAATCTTATTTAGACTTATTGAGAATTTCTTTCTTTAATTTTGTTCCGCGTGTTAGGGCTTCGTGACTAGTAATATAGAAAGCAACAGCATCTTAAGTGCGGTAATTAGAAGAGAAAGAGGAATAAACGTACGCCTCGTTCCAAAAATGGGAGTGGTGACTGTCCATATCATCAAGGACCATGCATTTCATTAAAACGGCGGGCAAGAATGGGGGAACTAATGCAGGATTAAAAAAGCACGATAATTTAAGAAAGTTACAAATATTATAATCTAACGCTAAAGAATTGGCATATACGTATTTATAAGGATTTCAAGCACAAAGGTTATTATAAACAAACGTCTGGAAAAATTGATTAAAAAGTTGCCATTGTTCGTTAGTCAATTCAGTAATAAACATTTTAATTTTGCCACTTTAATCCTAAAACTTTTGGCAATTAGCCAATATAGTCTTTATAGCCAATTTTGATTGAAAATCGTTGACATAATACAGCTAATGTTGATGTGGATACCAATTTTTTAAATTTTAAAATTTTTTTATTTTTTTGAAAATAAAAGAAAAAGGAAAAATAAGAAAAAATTATAAAATCGTCCATGTCAGCATGGGCCACCAACTATGCCATGTAGGACATCTAACACTAACTAAACCATCACATCAACAATATCCAATCACAATTAGCTTAAAGGACTATATTGGCAAAGTGTAAAAAGATTTAGAACAAAATTAGCAAATGATTAAATGTTTTGGTACGAAGTTGACAAAATTAAAAAATTTATGACTAAATTAGTCACGGTACAAAAAGTTTAGGATTTTTTCGACAATCATCCTACAAAGGTTGTAATGGCATCATTATAACTTGAACTTTCACTAGTTTTCCAATCAAGTATGTGGACTTTTTCTCTAATTCATCAAATACATCAACTTATCAAATGCAGGTCAATGCGAACCTCCATTAAAATCACGGACGGAAATTGCTGGCTTTGAGGTGGAATCAACCGAACTTAGGAGTTAGGGCTCATCTCTCCCTCTCTCCATTTATCCATCCATTTAAAATAGCCATGGAAAAAGGTTACTAGCTTAGTAACAACCCTCGACGTTCCATTGACCGAGATACGTCCTCTGTGTTCCATCCTCAACGACCTCATCCATGAGCTCTCCTTCCTTGAGGACCTTGCCTGGTGACCTGCAAGTTGGGTTGCAACTATAGTTAGGGGCTAGGGTTTCATTTAAAAACCAAATTTAACCCCAATTTATCAATTTAGGGAAATTTGTCCTTAACCAACTGTGTACCACTCATATTTTAAGTGCACATACCTTGACTCTGTACCACTCATATTTTAAGTGCGCATACCAGGAGTCAAGTCGTTTAACTTATTCTTAAAATAATGTCACCTTCAATTCTCAAGTGACCTAAATCGTCAATGTCCCTCAAATAACGACTTTGTTGTGTAGAGAGATTAGAGGTATAAAGCCATGTAGAAATCATTGTATTTGTTTTATTGTACAGAAAAACTAGAGACACCATATCAAGATGTAAAGTCATGGGCTAGTCCCCACTATAGAAAGTGTATAGTTTTTCTCACAAGCAAGGGCATGGGACCATCCTTGATTATGTTGTTTCTCTAGATGCGGAAAATTATGATGCAGATTTTTCTTTTTTTCCCTAGAAATATTATAATCCCAGTGCTGTGTAATAACAAGATGAACATAAGTCAAAGCAGGAAATCTATTCACTAATTCAAAAATAAAGGGAATAAAAAAATGGCAAAAAACCATAAAAAAACCCCAAACTTTGCATTGAGTAACATATTTACCCCAAACTTTGTTTTGTGACGTGAAAAACCCCAAACTTTGCTAACTACGACACATTTACCCCAAACTTTTATTTGTCATACAAAATATCTTGAACTTTCATTTGTATGACACATTTACCCTAAATCATAAAGGCATTTTGGTCTTTTTACTTTTAAAAACTCTTTTTTTCTTTTTTTTTCTTCTTCTTTCTTCCCTTCGCCGGCCATGGCAGAGCTGGCGGAGGGAAACGGCGTTCAGCAAGGGCCACCCTCGATGGACGCCGGCAAGGGCACCCCTCACCAGATCTGGCGAGGGATCTGGCGAGGGCACCCCTTGCCAGCATCGAGTGAGGGAGGCCCTCGCCTAACCCAGTTGAGGGCCGCCCTTGCCGGCGTCGGGTGAGGGTAACCCTAGCCAGCCCAAGCGAGGGCGACCCTCGCTAGACACCGGCTTCCCTCCACCATGGCCGGCGGAGGGAAGAGATAAGAAGAAAAAAAGAATAAAGAAAAAGAAAAAACAGAGAGAATAAGACAAAAATACCCTTAATGGGGTAAATGTGTCACAATTTGCAAAGTTTGGGGTTTTTCACATCATAAAACAAAGTTTGGGGTAAATCTATCACTCCAGGCAAAGTTGGGGGTTTTTGGTGGCTTTTTCCCTAAAAAAATAGGAACTATACTCCTGGCATTAGCCCCTGAACTTCTTGAAATTGCAATTAAGACCCGAGTAAGGAAACCAAAGTTTATCTATAGAGCTTGGCACCCCTAATTAATAATATTTCTTTAAATTTTAAAATTATGTGGAAGGAATAAATTGAAAAATGATCAAAAAGTTTAGAACTAAATTGAAAAATTGTCAAAAAGATTTAAGACTAAGTGAGCAAATTGAAAAGTTTAAGACTAAACCAACAAAGATTTATGACTCAGCACAATTAATAAGTTTAAGATTAAATTGACACAAATATATAGATTTAGGACTTTCAACTTCCTCATGGGGTTTGATCATTATTGACGGTGGAATCAGGTTTCTCCTTCATTAGCTTCTTTGTGGTGGTACTAAGCCTGAGTCAATTAAAAGTTTTTTTTTTTTTTGTCGGTTCTACTCTATTCCTACTCTAACTCTTACTTTCAGACTTTTACCCTGCCTCATTGCAGGGCTTAGAAGTCGAAACCCACACTTGAAACTAAATCATCCCCATGCCAACTCCCTGAGAAGGTGGAGATTCGAACCCCCAACCTTCCCCTTCCATGTTTGATGGGCATAATAACGTCATGATGTTGATCGTGTTGGTGAGGAATCCCTAGAATTGGGCAATTAAGTAATCTCTTCACACTAACTAAATTGATATGATTGCTCTTTCGATCGAATTTTCCTTTTAGCCATAATTGGATTTAATAGGCAATATTGGCGACTATTGTGCTGCAATATAATTTTAAATATTGATGGTCAATTATTTTTCTTTTTCCACTAACCCTTAGATGCTTAGAACGAGAGATTTACATCCTCAATCTCTCAAAGTGTCAATTATCTGTCTTCCTATTATAATTTTACATGGAAAGTAACTCAATGACGACTAAGTATATGTGTGAGTGTAATGTACATGCATAAAACATTTATTTGGTTTCCGTGAGTGTTTTTTTTTTTTTTAGAGCGGCTTATTTTACATCTATATCATGATGTGATTACTAATCTTATTTAGACTTATTGAGAATTTCATTCTTTAATTTTGTTCTGCTTGTTGGCGCTTCATTACTAGTAATATAGGAAGCAACAACATCGTAAGTGCAGTAATTAGAAGAGAGAGAGGCATACCTCATTCCAAAAATGGGGAGTGGCAAATATTCATATCATCAAGGACCATGCTTTTCATGAAAAAGGCGGGCAAGAATAGGGGAACTAAAGCAGGATTAAAAAACGTACGGTAAATTAAGAAAATTACTCATAATAGAATCTACAGTTATAAATCGGCATATGTGTAAATGTAAGGATTTCAGGCATAAAGGTTAATATAAATAAAAGGAGTAATGACACCACAATGATTTGAGCTTTTACTCGTTTTCCAATCAAGTACGATGGACCATTTTTTTTTTTTTTGGTAAAATACGTGGACCATTTTTATGTTTCCTCAACATCAACTTTATAAATGCAGGTCAATAAGATTAACTCCATTTAAAGCATGGCTGGAAAATTCTTGGCCTTTGATGTGGAATCAACTTAAATAACCATGGAATAAGTTACTAGCTAATTAACAATCCCCAATTGACCGATATGTCTCCCGTGTTCCTTCTTCGACCTTGACTCGTGACTTGCGAGTTGGGTCGCAACTGAATTTAAGGCTCCAGTTTCATTTAGGAACCAATTGAACCCCTATTCATCAATTTAGGGCAATTTGTAACCATGGACTACACATATTTTAAGCGCACCTGTCTCTGACGAGTCAAGTAGTCTAATTTATTCTTAAAATAATGTCTCCTTGAATTGTCAAGTCACCTAAATCGCCAATGTCCTTATTTGACGACTTTATTGTACAAAGTGATTAGAGATATAACGCCACGTAGAAAATAATTGGGTTTGCTTTATTGTACAAAAGACTAGAGATATAATGTCAAGATGTAACTGCATGGGCTAGTACCACACTGTAGAAAGGGTCTAGTGTTTTTATTGGGCCATGGGCCCATCCTTGACTCTACTGTTCCTCTATATGCGGTAAATTAGGATGCAATTTTTTTTTCAAGAAATATTAAAACCCATTGCTGTGTTAATAACAAGTTATACATAAGTCAAAATAGGAACTTTCTCGCTAATGCAAAAATTAAATGGAGAAAAGAGAGAGAGAGAGAAGCAAGAACTGTATTCCCGACATGGGTGAGTTTAACCCTAGCCCCCCAATTTCTTGAAATTGCAATTAAGCCCCGGGTAGGGATAAAAAGTTTATGTGCAGATCCGTAAACTCTGCCGCCACATATTGATAAATTGATAATATTTCTTCAAATGCCAATGTTTTGGAACTACTAGGAGCTTATAGTAAAAAAAATTCTTAATCAAGATCTATTTTCCAAAATAGCGATTAGGAGTGATCGGTTCTCGGTTCAGTCTGGTTCCACCTTGGAAACGGGAACTGGACCGAGAGCACCGGTTCCCAATTTTGGGAACCATGGACCGGACCGTTTGGTCCTAGGACCGAGAACCAGACCAGACCATCGGTTCCGGTCCAATCCAACAAAATCAGCTCTACGTTTTTGCACTAAAAATTAACTGTGCTCCGAATTGGCCCATGTTTCCATAGATTTAGAGCTAGGTCTTCGTTTTCAGGTGCTTGGATTATTGTCCACTCCATCCACAATGTAATCTTCCTTTAAATGTGAAACATCAAAGCTTGGTGATTTCCCCTAATCTAAATCTATTCACCTTCTACACTTTGGTCCTTCCAAATATGTTGATGCATTCATATTATTGAAGTTGTTCTCCATTTATTTGCCCTGTCTAAACACCTTGGTGATCCCATGTCCCTTGCTTGTTCACTAAAATCTAAAGGTTCTTTCAAGTCTAACAATTTCCACTCAGGATCTTGTTCTCTACATGCGGAATAAGAAAATTCTTCAATAGCACAAACATCATGGTCTTAACATTATATGCATATAAACTTATAGATGTAGAGGATAATTCGTCCACGTGCACAAACACACAATACATACGTACATTTATGTGTGTGTATATTTTCAAAATACAAAAGGAGTCTTATTAACATAATTTACCTTGAAAAAATAAGCATTTGACCCCGTATTTAAACAGAAAAATCGGAAGTAAGCAAGGGAAATGATGTGTAAGGGACCTCGGGCCTTACTGAAGGCCATTGGGCCACTGCATACCGTCATAGGGATATTGTACAGGGCCCTCAGTGGGGGCGTGGGCCTGGCGCTACAAACGCCATGCGCATTTGCTTGTTAGGGGTGCCACCACCTGGAACAAATTTTCCTTTTTAAAAAAAAAAATCCCTTATTTTATTTTTATATTTGTCCGAACTTTGACCCCTCATTTCTCTTCCAACCAATTCACCCGTTATTCATGTTCACGGAAAGCTCATGACCTGAATTTATGTCCGATATTTGAAACAATGTCGGGATTATGAATTTCCGCAAACTTAGTTAAAAGAATGGTCATAGTGAAAAGTCACAATATCTTTCTTGTTAAAATTCTGACCAACCTAATTCTCAAGGCATTAGTTGTGACTAAATATACCTGAATTCATCACTTAATATGGGAAATCACAATTTTCTTGACACCCTCAAGATTGGACAGCTGTGGTTAAATGTCATGATAATTGTGATCCAGCCGTTTGATGTGGGCAAATTGGGCGTTGTTGTTCTTGCAAAGCACAACCCAAATACACCAACTGATCATAATTTCAACAATTTTTTTTTTCAGCACTCAAGGCTTTGATGCATTTGAAACCAAGAAATTTTCTATTGGAGCAAGTGCCATCCGAGAATAGATTGTGTGGTCAAAATTTGGTAAAAAAATGAGGTGCCTTCAACAATAATTGCACAGAGAGGAGTACTTGTATCCATTGAGAAAAGTTTAACCCTCGCGCAAGGCAAACACTAAAGAATGCAAAAGTAATTGAAGGCGCAAGGCAAACACTAAAGAATTCAAAAGTAATTGAAGGCCACCATGAGTCCAGGCCAATTAACTTTTGAGTGTATAACTTTATAGATTTGGCCTGGGGCTAATGCTTTTCCTCACTATTGTTAGCATAACCTTTTCATCATGACAAAGCTGGAAGTGTTGTCTCCCAGTAGTTTCCTGGTTGTTCACAATCTTCATGACTATCTCAAAGCATCATTCCACTAACTAGTAAAGTTGGCAACTTTTTCCCTCCACTTTGGAAAAATTTTATAAGATTGACTTAAAAGTCGTTACTCTTCTTTCTTTATGGTACTAAGAGAAAAGGAAGATGCCATGTCTCATGGTGGAGGAAGCCGTGTTAAGTGGGCATTAGGACTGATGATATGCTCAAAACATTCGAACTCAACTCGGATTCGATGACAATATGCATTTTTATAATTTTCTTTTGATAATTATAGCATACAACGTTGGCGTCAAAAAAGATTTATACAAGTGGCCTTATAGTTACACCACTAACTTAAGAAAGAGGTATTATAATCCTAACATCAATTCTGGATAGGTTGATTTTGTAAAATATTTTACAAACCCACGGTCTCTTTTTCTTTGTGATAATTAAGATACAAGATTACTTGATTTATACAATGATTTCCAAATACGGTTTTGGGAGGGGCAGAGACCTTGATTGTAGAGGACTTGTCCTGAGGCTCGCACACAATTCTTTCGCCAAGAGAATCTATAAGACGGCTTCCATATATGGTTTTGGGAGGGGGGAGAGACAAATGATTGTGGAGGAGCTTGTCCTAAAGTTCTCACGTGATTCTTTTCGCGATAGAGAATAAATTTTACTCATGGTAATATCAATCAATTGGAACCGATGATTATAGACGACCTTATCTTGAAGTTCGCACGTAATTCTAGAGAGGGTAAGTGTTGCGCCCAAGTAATACCATTATCCGGATGAATGAAATAGAGAACGTGAGAGGAAATTCGACCAATGTTAAGGGACTTCAATGCAAGGTGAAGGGTGAGAGTTAAATACATCGATATTGGAGAGACTAAAGCTATAGTTCTTCCTTTGTGATATTAACTATCAAATAATTGGTTTAGGGTATTTTATAGTGAAGAATGAGAAATTTCATGTTAAACATGATGGTGTATTAAAATTAGTGGATGGTGTATCACCACGTATAAGGAAGAAACAAGTTAGAAGTAGCCCATGTCATAAGGTGACATCCCGATTGTCTTCTAGGCATTCACATTCTTCATGACTATCTCGCAGCGTCGTTGTGCCTCTAACTAGTAAAGCCGGTAACTTTTTCTCTCCACTTTGGAAAAATTTTATAGGCTTGACTTAAAAGTCATCACTCTTGTTTTCTTTTGGTGCTAAGGGAAAAGGAAGATGCCTTGTCTCATGGTCCACTTTGCAAAAATTCCATAGGCTTGACTTAAAGTCGTTACTCTTGTTTTCTTTTGGTGCTAAGAGAAAAAAGAAGATGCCTTGTTGCCTTGTCTCATGGTCCACTTCGGAAAAATTTCCGTAAACTTGATTTAAAAGTTGTCACTCTTGTTTTCTTTTGGTGCTAAGAGAAAAAGAAGATGCCATCTCATGGTCCACTTCGAAAAAAAATTCATAGACTTGACTTAAAAGTCATCACTCTTGTTTTCTTTTGGTGCTAAGAGAAAAAGAAGATGCGTTGTCTCATGGTGAATAAACATTTGCTCAGTGCATAGCGGGACCGATAATACACTCAAAATGTTTGAACTTGACTTGGATTTGACGATGAGGTTGAGAATTTATTCCATGGTTAGGTTTAATTTTTGTGGTGCTCTGCTGAGCAAAGTCCTCTTACACCTAAAAATGGATCACGAGAATTAGAACTCATGCTTTGCTCACAAGATCATCTACTATGATTGAGGGATTAGGAACAGCAGGCAAAATCTTATCCACTTGCAACATTATGATGATCCCTCTCATTTCACAAATTCATTTAATGAATTCGGTTTACAAAGGATGATTGGATTGTACACATTAAATAAGGTGGCCTTATGCAATATCCATCTTTTCAACATAGGAGATTTAGCATATCAAGATTAGACAAGTGGTATTATTTCCGTTGAATTGTCAAAAGGACAGTTAAGAAGTAGTTGCACGGTTATTTATCTAGAAAAATTATTGAATGAACTTCGTGTATAAACTAAATTGAATTTGAACCATTAAAAATAGTGGATTTCATAAGAATCTCTTCAACTTTTCGGATTCAGATTTAGTTTACCATATATATGTTTTTCATTTAATAATTTCTTACTTATTAGACGCAAGTAACAGCCTCCAAGATTGGACTTTGGTCATGCAAAGCACCTAGGACTTGGAAAGAAAAGAAGATCGAAGACGGAATAATTGCAGTGGGGAAATGCATGCGAAAACAGGCCGAATAATTGCAGTGGGGAAAGGCATGCGAAAACAGGCCGAATAATTACCGTGGTTAGTGAAATGATGCTTTGAAAGCATCTAGCATTTTCTCACGAAAAAAAACAAACGATTGTGGATGAGTCATTGCTGGCTCACTAAGTTCATAAATTGGTTGAAACAACACATCCATTTATAAGATATCAACACGTGCCACCTTATGCAAGTCTGATTTTTCTTCTTGCTCATTACATTTATATGATTGAGAATAGAGAATTTAAATATAAACTAGATTAAAACTACAAATTGTCAACAATATTTATCACATAATTCAACATAAGACATTATGTATTCTGCATAACAATTTAGCTATACCAATTTCTATATCAATCCACAGTACTTTTATTATTTAAAATTTTAATCTCCAAAAGATTTGAGTTTTGTGATAAAGCAAATATAAACTATTTACACACCACATACAAAGACAACTTTAATGAGATTTTGTTAATCAACATAAATTTTTTATTATATCATATACTTTTAATATGCCCAAAGCCTAAAATTTTCACAAAGCTTGAACCCCAGCTTACTTGATCATGTGCAATATGGGAATACATACTGCTTCCTTTTTAAAGATCGCAAATCGCTCACAGACACTAATATATCAAAGACAAATTCTACAACAAACAGTACGAATACTGTAATACATAAGGAGGATGTTGAAATGATTTTTGAGAAATTCGACATGATGGTAAATTCTCTATGCCATAATAAGAACTTGGTGTGATTTTAAGTTTTGATATGTAATTTCTATATTTTGATTTTTTGGTATATATCTAGCTATTTGTGAATGATGAACGAAATGTTTGTCATTACAAGGTTTAACACATACCGAATTTCAGCTCAAGACAAAGTGAGGAACAAATCATGGAATTTAGAAATAGGCATGGAAATTCCAAACTTGTGCTATTTTACACGAACACCTTAGTATTCACACATGGATGGCTTTGGGACTCTGCAAATAAATCAGAAGAGTAGAAAACATGGAATTTGGGTATGATCAAATGAAAAACGAACAGAAAAGGGAAGAAATCAGCAGGCTTTACCATGATGAGGAGATGGCTAAGGGCGCGTTTGCATTTGATATCATTCTAAAAATTCTTATCCAAATCATTTTTTATAATTTTTTTAATAATTTTGCTACTTTTTTTCTTTTCTCTCTTCTTCTTCTTCAAGATCTACCGGTCACCGACTTTGAGATGACTGATAACCGGCCAAATGAAGGCCGACAACCTTGCCAGAGCATCACGACGGCTTGGCGAGGCCAAGCTCGCCTAGTCGTCAGTGGGGCTCTACCTCGCTCGCTCGGCCAGGTGAGGCTCACTGGTGGCCGAGAGAGGCTTGAGCAAGGCCCGTCTAGCCACCGGCAAGCTCGCTAAACCTCACCCAACCGGTCATTGGTGATCGATGGCGGCGGCAGTGGATGGCAATGACGGCGGTGGCATTAGTTTAAGAAGAATAGAGAGGGAAGAAGCACAAGAAAAAAAAAAAAAGAGAAAAAGGAGAAAAAATAAGTTGGCTTGATTCTAGAATTATTCTCAAGAATAAATAATCAATTTTACTTTTTTACTTCTCGATTCTATTTCAAATCTACTTCAAGAAATAAAAAAATAGAAATTTATTCTTGGAAACAAAAAATTTATCAAATGAATTTTCATTTTAAATTTACTCCCAAAAACAAAAGAATATAAAATTTTACTATTTAATCGATTTCCAAACACGTCTTTTTAAGTGTGTGAATTGTGGTCCCCTTGTGTGCATCGCCAGCTTCCTGTTCCTCCTCAAGGTCACTGAATCCTACACCTTTTTGACTCTCCAGCTTTTTCTTCCACTCCCCGCTTTCGAATCTTGTCCAATTCTGATTTTCCATTACTTTCCAACTCATACTCTCTTTTTGGAATCCCTAGCCGCCGAAAGCCATCCCGCGCTTGAAGCTCACGTTCAATTTTACTTTTTCAAAGGGTCCCCATCTCACGTATTTCTCTATTTTCTAAAAAGAATCACCGAATGCTTTTCTTGTTCTGTTTCCGAAGCTCACAGATATATCTTCCTTAATCAATCACCAAATGACTCGCTTTCTGTTTTTCCCCGGCCAACTCACTTAACCGAATCAATCTTTTAATACTCCAGATCGTCTGGTTTGCTCTGTCTTTTGGCCATCAACCGAGGGTCCTCTATGAGTGTTTGACCATGTTGGATATTTTGTAATCCAACTCTCTTGACCGTATTTTGCTCCTTCAAAAATCCTATTCAAAAACCGGTTGTTTTTTCGTGACAATCCTATCTCTTGGCAAGCCTCGATTCATCTGATCCTCATCTTGAAGGTCTTTGATCCAAACTTCCTTAATTCTTGGAGTTGGGTTCCAACTTGTCCGAATCATATCTAACTACACAGCGAGGAGTTAGGACCAATTCCCTTATCTTAGAGTTGTGTCCAATCACGCTATCATGAAATTGAAGCTAACTTCCACGATTTTGGAGTTTTGAATTCTAGTTAATCTAAAATGCCGAGCCATCCATCCAGCCAATTAAAATTAAGATGTTCATAGTCACTCCTTGTTTTATTCTATGCAAACAAGCTTTGTTTAATTTGAATGCATTGTGCCTAAACAGAAATGTGTGCATTGTCTAAATGCAGAAAAATGCGACAAAAGATGCAAGTGTGGGACTAAGCTAACGAAATGTTTTTGTTTAAGGATCCAATCGCTCCACTATTGACAAACTCAACTTGTAATTTTCTCATGAAATGAATGAATGGTCTTTGGACAAAAATTTATGTGTCAATACAAGGTTAGAGGTACAAACTTTGACAAACCAATCTTTTGACATTTGGTGATGAATATTTTGATGATTTGACTATTAGAAAGTATTGCTGTTATTATATGTCATTTAAGTAGTCGTGTTATATTATTACTTAGTAAAGAAGAAATCATTCAGAGGTGGGGATACCATTCTGAGGAAGCGAGAAATATTTTTCTGATTAGTGAGCCCATGACCAGGTGACAAGAATTCACCACCCCAAAGTTATTTCTGCACTAATTTTGTTAGACACGAAGAAGCTTGTCTCAAGAGGATCGGAATAACGCGGTGGTAAAAATTAAGTCCATATGTTCATACCTATTGCATATGTTTTTCCATACTTTAGCACCATGTTTTTCCAAAATTCTACTATTATTAACAAATCTATGATATTATTTTTTTTCTAGGATACTTGACTGTGCTTGTAATTATATTTGCCTTGAGCAGTCATGCGGTAAGTTATTATATAGCAAAACTACTTCTTAGATGTTAGGGGATGAAATTTCGAGGAAGGCCGGCAAAGTTGCTTTTATGAGTGAGCCTAGGACCTATAGATCACGGGAATCCATCACCGTAAAGTTGTTTGTCGGTTTGTGCTCTATTATTAATCCCTACTTTTGTCGGCCACAAAGAAGCTTGTGTCACATGGTCGTACGTGGTCTTCATTTTCTGAAGTTCTACTATTATTTTTTTGTTTTCCTTACCCCGGAAAGAAGGAATGCATCTTGGTCCTCCGGTATAAGAATAGATCAACCAGAAGATCAATTGGCGAATGACCTGCTTGAAAACACAGTTTCAAATTTTTAAGCTAATAGTCATTGCCGATTGTTAAACTCCCACGTCCAATGGCTTCTTCATCGAAATCCAAAAAGATTTACGACGTCTTCTTGAGTTTTAGAGGCGCAGAATTGCGTAACAATTTCGTTAGCCATCTTTACCAAGCTTTACACCGGATTGGAATATACACTTTTCTAGATAGTGAGGAATTGAAAAAGGGAGACAAAATATTGATGCTTATGAAAGCAATTGAAGAATCCCGCATTGCAATCATCGTTTTCTCTAAGGATTACGCTTCCTCAAAGTGGTGCTTAAAAGAGGTGGCCAAGATTATGGAGTGCAAGGAACAAAACAACCTCACCGTTCTACCAGTGTTTTACAAAGTGGAGCCAAGAGAAGTGAGAGGTGGGAAAGAGAGTTATGAGAGAGCTCTGACTGAGCATGAGTCCAAGTTCGGGAAGGATTCGGAGGAAGTGAAGATATGGAAGAAAGTTCTTTCTGAAGCTAGGAGCTTGTCTGGGTGGCATTTGAATGATGAGTAAGTTGACTGCAATTCATATTTTATATAAGAAATTAAGCTTTACAAGTGAGTATAAAGACTGTTTGTAAAAAAAAAAAAAAATACTTGGTCGACCCATGAACAAAATGTTAAGTGGTGTTATTGCGCTTACGCCATTACTTTGGAAGGAATAAGAAAGTTCGTGATGCTTGATTCACGACATATAGTTTGCATAGGCTGTATAAGGCAATGACATCGTGCTTCGGCGTATTTAATAGTTTTGAAATTTTGACCATCATACAAAGTCATAAAAAGCTTGATTAGGCATTTAAATAAATCACACATAACAATTGAAAAAAATAAGTAAATCGTTGTGCATAAATTATAATAACATGAGTCACTCGGATGACTAAAAATCGAACCTTGAACTTGTTTTGATTCATGTGGAGCTCCGAGTTCTAATTCGATTGAGTGTGAATACATTTTTTTTTTTGGCTGTGATTATGTGAAAATTTGACACATTTTCTTTGTCATTTGGCTGGTGATTGCTTATTCAAAAATAATGCTACAACTTCTTTTGTCCTTTTTGTCAGAAATGAATCAGAGCTTATACAAAGAATTGTGAAGGAAATCTCCACTCGCCTAAACCAAACACCTTTACATGTTGCTAAGCATCCGACTGGGATAGATTCCCAAGTGGTTAAGCTGAAATTGATGTTACATCTTGAATCTAACGATGATGTTGTCATGGTGGGATTATGGGGACAAGGAGGCATAGGGAAATCAACTTTAGCAAGAGCTCTTTACAATGCTATTTTTAGACAATTTGAGGGTTCATGTCTCCTAGCAAATGTTCGAGAAGCACAAAATTTCAAGGATTTAATTTCATTGCAAGAAACTTTGCTATTAGAGATTTTATCACTACAACAAAAATTAGAGGTGTCCAGTGTTGAGAGAGGTATCAATCTAATACAGCACAGACTTTGTCGCAAAAAAGTTCTCCTCATCCTTGATGATGTGAATGATTCGAACCAATTACGTGCTTTAGTTGGAGAAGGTAAGTGGCTTCACAATGGGAGTAGGATCATTGTTACTACAAGAGATAAACATTTGCTAACTTATCTCGGAATAGATCAAGATCATGTGTATGAAGTTAGAGAGCTGAATTACAATGATGCTCGTGAGTTGTTTCGTAAGCATGCTTTTCTGACACACCAAGACTCTGAAATTAGGACAGATCTAGTGGATAGTGTTCTAAATCATGCTAAAGGCCTTCCTTTAGCACTTGAGGTGCTAGGTTCCTTCTTACGTGGCAGAACAAAATATGAATGGGAAAGTGCACTGGATGATATTTCTACGGCTCCTAAGAAAGAAATCAATGATCTGCTTAAAATAAGTTACGATGGATTACAGCCAAGAGTGAAAGAGATCTTTCTCCACATTGCCTGCTTCTTCAAGGGGTGGGATAGTGAGTACGTAAAGAAAGTTCTTGACAGTTGCGATCTTAAGGCAGTAATAGGATTAAACATTCTCATGGAGAGGTCTTTGATAAGAAGTGAGTATGGGAAATTACAAATGCATGACTTGATTCAATTGATGGGTATGGATATTGTGAACCAAGAAAGTGATGATCCTGGGAGACGCAGCAGATTATGGCAGTATGATGATGTTGTCGATGTTCTATCAAGCAACATGGTAAGACTAGCAAACACCAACAAAATTCTGCTCCTTATCTTTTGGGCTCTAAGTACTGAACATGAATAACCTAAATAGTCTTGGAAATGCAGGAAAATTGTGCTGTAAAAGCCATATTGTTGAAGCCACCTGAGCCAATAGAGATGTGTATCAGTCCTGATGCTTTTACAAAAATGAGAAGGCTGAGATTGCTCATCTTGTGCAATATTCATGATTTTTTCCAAGGTCCCATATGTCTTCCTAATGGGCTTACATGGTTTGAGTGGACTGGATGTGCTTCTCAAATTCCAGAATTTTCCTCCGGTCCAAAGAAATTAGTAGGACTTAATATGAGTGAAGGCAATATCACAGGAGTCATAAAACAATTTAAGGTGAGAATTTACCTACATAGACTTTTTTATTATCTGCTTCATTTGTATATGTATATGCTATAGTCTATACTACTACACTAAAGCAAAGGGGTGTTCCTATGTTTTAGAAACCACTTCTCTAGTTTCTTTCAAAATGATGCTAAATTCTTGCTTTACAAATATTTATACATGCAGCAAAATTGGCATTTGAAAAATTAAGCAAACAACTTTATTAGTAATACTCAATGGAAACATGTTAATAAAATACACATTACAAAGAAGCTTTATACAAATACGTGGAAAGAGAAAGATATTTCAAGATTTGAAATTTATTTATGAAGGTCATTGCATCATTAGAAAATTCAAATTTTAATACTAAAAAAATGTAGGAGATAAAAAAATAATATAATCAATTTCATGTCCATATTATAATATCTGTAAAATAAGTAAGTGAGGATAATTGATAGAAGGAATATAAAAGAAAAAAAAAAGATAGAAATCTTTTAAAGTAGGAGATCATCTTTACCTTATCTAATATCTCTAACAATCGACATAGAAATATTTCAAAATCAGATCTCATCTACCTAGTTAAGATATTCAAAATACAATTTACTGTCGGTTGTTTACATATAAAAATTTTTATTCGACAGAAAACTTGTATAATGATCAAACAAAAAGGAAACAATAAAATGACTAACCTACCCATTGACATACATGTAGAAGTAAAAATACTAGAGGACTAACAGGCTGAGTGGTAGGCCACGTGGTCACCAAGTGATGGAGCATTATCCAATGCATATACCTAAATGGTGGGGATTTGTCCGGCATCAATAAATTTAGCTCAGTTGAATGTTCAAATGCATCATTCTGTAAAACCAGGCATTGTTAATTGCTTAAATAATTTCTTGAGGAGCAGAACTTCCAAGTGGATGATAGAGTATTTATAAGGAACTTTGCTAGTAATGTGTGTAATGTGTGCACAACTAAATCGATATGAGTGGTCCAGTAGGGCCATAGCACTAGTTTTTTAATAAAAAATCAGAGCCAGATTTTGAATTAAGTACATGAAATTTTTATTTTTTGAATGTTTATCAAAGATGGCTTCATTGTCTTTGCCTGACTTCACTTCTTCTTTTTTTTCAAAGTTTATTAATTTTTACACAATTACATTGCGATAGTGTTTATGTACCCCATTCATCTATGATATACAATTAAAGCCAAAACTAGTAGTCTTCATTTTCACGCTCGTCACGTGACACTTCACTTTGCTTTTGTGATTGTCACATCACATGACGTGGAATAGTTTTGTCATGTGGTCTACATCTGCACTCGCCACGTGGCACTTCACCGTGCTTCTATGATTGTCACAAGACATGATGGATGTCATAATTTTGTCATGTGGCCCGCATTTGCATGCTTGCGACATGACACTTCACTTGAAATTTATGATTGTTACATGCATGACACATGGCACAAGTTTGTCCCAAACTAATTTTTGTTTGGTAATGGATGGTAGCTATGGGTGAGAAGTACCAATTTAGGATTCTTTTGTTAAAAGAAAATTAGTTTGAGGTAATTGTGTCATAATGGTATCAGCTTAGGATTTTTATGGAATGAAAATTAATTGAGAGTAAATCTATGTATAGATTTGGGATTTTCAGTATATTAATTCTAATTTTTTTAATAATTGTCTACACAATTTTAAGTGTGAAATTTTTTATGCCGTGTACCTATATATTATCTAATTCTTTCACGTGGTGTATATACAATATAATAATAAAAAAAAGCTATAAGAGTGAGTATAAGTTAAACCAACAAAGTTCAATATGCGCACAATTATTTCTATGCACGCAAATACAATTGTTATAGATTATGTAAAGGAGCAATAAATTTAATTATGAGTATTGTCGCGTAAAATATATGTACTCTATTTAGGGTTGATAAAGACACATGAGGTGGCCCCTCCTAGTATGTTCTCTAAGGGAAAAAATCATACTAAACGTAGTTTAATCTCAAAGCTGCCTTTAGTTGTATAGACATTTTCGCCGCATATGACAAGATTGGGTAAAATAAAGATAGAATAGGATTTCGAATATTCCATATATTCCCTGACAAGTTTTTGGATATGTAAAATATGGATATAAATATATCATCCAATTGAATGCTTGGTGTGCAAGGACAAAATTGAATTAACCATAGAATATTACAAAGATTTTTTAGATTTTGGAAAAAAAAAAAAAGGATAACAGTTTCTCATGTAACAGTTTCTAAATAGGTCACTTTGGTAAATAAGGATATCTTATTTTCTATATCTATATTGGCGTAACTCTTTACTGCATTTCATAGTCTGGGCATAAGAAAGAATTGTTCCAAAATAATTTATGAAAGAACTCGACAAGTGATGAACCTACATAGGTCAAATGGCACGGAATTAACCAGCTCAAGGGCTACCAGGGTCTTCAAACGGCTTTTAAATAATCGAGTCTTTACGTTGTGACTCTAGATTATTAAAAAAAGGGGGGGGACTAGACATGTGTGATATAATTAGAGGAATTGTGACGAGTAATTTAAAAAGAAAAAGGGGAGACCCAATGGAGAATGTGCATGCGAGAGAGAGAGTCGAGAGTTCTATATTATTGGAGATTTGTAATTACTGGTAAAGTTTGAAAGTGTTGAGTCAATTCTCAATACAACATATAATTTACAAGAAAAAAAATGGAAAGTTAATTTATAGATTAATAAATTTTATTCGGACTAAGCAAAAAAAAAGAAATTACTCAGTAACCTAAATAGTAGGTCTCAAGTTGTCTGATCTACTGACACTCCTTGCTTCCTTCCACATGAAGAGTTTTGTGGCCCTAGGATATGTAATTAGGAGATATCCACCCAGCCAATGTATATTATACAACAGTCAAGGATATGTAATCATGACACATCCTTTCCCTGTGAAATAATGCGTCCCCATGTGTTGTATAGCCAATTTTATAGCCCCTACAAATAAATTATGATATTATTAATCATCAATATTATAAAACTAGGGACAGTGTGAATGACATTTGATATTGAATTACCATCATTTCACAAGTTTGACTCTCCAGTCCATGCACAACAACTAGCATAGGCCTATCTGTGGAGGCCGCAGCAAATCACCTCTATATTAAATCAACAAATCGCTCAATATGTAAAATCAACAACCCAAAATATAATAATCTTTTGAAAGATCAATAACAGATTTGCTTCAGTGGCAACCTATTCTCAAATGGGAATCCCACGGTTTATATGTAAGGAAGTGACGTCATCATATGAGCACCCCTTTTGTGTTCCTTTCAGAATGTTTGTCCAAAGTTGTTTCTGTTGTTTTTGCAGGACTTCCAAAATTTGAAGTACATTAATTTCAGTCATTGCAAGTTGTTGGTTCGCACGCCCGACCTCTCATGTACTCCAAATCTCGAGGAATTGGATCTCCATAATTGCAAAGACTTGGTGGAAGCTCACAAGTCCATCGCATATCTCAACAAATTACAAGTGTTGAATTTAGAGGAGTGCTCTGAACTTAGTGTTTTTCCAAATGAGCTCCAATCAAAAAATCTTCGAGTTCTCAATCTTAAAAATTGCACAAAGTTTGAAAGGTTCCCTGATATTCCACATAAACTTGAAGCCCTAAAAGAGCTTTTTTTAGAAAAAACCCCTCTTAAAGGACTTCCCGCATCAATAGAAAATCTTGTCTCTTTGGAGTGTATGTATTTAAGTCATTGCAAGAACTTGATGAGCCTTCCGTCTAGCATTTACGCATTACAAAACCTTGTAGACTTGGCTCTTGATTTTTGCACAAATTTAATCAAGTTTCCAAAGTACGAGGATTCAACTAATCCTTGCATGACGACCCAACTTTCAAATTTACATCGGTTAAACCTTTTGGGATGTAATTTGTCTGAAGTAGACTTTCTTGAGAATCTTTCGTGTTCTCCATTCTTGACATTGTTAGTTCTTTCGGGGAACAATCTTACCGGCCTTCCTACATCCATCAATAAACGCCGTCATTTGTGCGGTTTGCTTGTTCACGATTGCCATCAATTACAGGAGATTCCCGAGCTTCCACCATTTTTGTCTGGTTTTCGGGCGGATAATTGCGAATCTTTGCAAAATTGTGGAGATTTAACTTCAATTCATGATATTGTTCGCAGAGGGTTGACCATGGCTGATATTTCTTCACATGGCGAGGTTAGATTCTCTCTCTCACGCATATGTGTGCACACACACACATGCATATCGATGTGGACTATACACTGGATTCAATGCGTGGTTGGATATTGCAATAATAGAAAATGCAAGTTGGAGGCTTAAGAAAATCAAACAAATACAAAGTGGCTCCGCATGTGTATGCATGTAATGGAGTTGACTACCGTCTTTTAGGGGAATGATTTCTATCACAGGAGGCTTGTATACTAATGCAAGCAAGGATCAATGGATCTCTACTCGTTTATAGAGTTCGAATTCCAAGTGGAACCCCGTAGGATTACTTACTAAATTCAAATTGAATTTTTTAATTTGGGTACTAATAACAAATTTGGGTACTTTCTAATGATTTATCTTTATTTCAGTTTTTGGAATACTGTATTCTTCTTCCTCGAGAAGAGATGCCAGAGTGGGTTCACCCTAATGAAAAGGAGTCCATATCTTTCATGGCTTCAAAAGACTTGTATGACAAGTTTTTTGGATTTGCTTTCTGTGTCGCTATCAACAAGCATTATTCTAAGGGGCAATCCTCATATAAATTTGTTGCCCATGTTAATGGTAAAATATGGAAAGAATTTTACGTCGATGATAAACCGTTGGAGTTGGATCATATCCACCTGTTTTATCTCGCACTGTCAAAGTTGTGGGGAGTAGTCGATTTTGGTCAAATTGACAGAAGTCATGTAAAAATTGACCTCACAGTATCCGGTAAATACATGAAAAAGTGGGGATATCGAATATTATGCGAGCAACTAGAGAACAATCCAAAAATTATGCTTCAAGATAATCAGCTAATCGATCCAACTTTACTCTTCGAGATTGATCGTGAATCAATATATTCAGAAGTCGAGAGTTTATTTACGTATGAAGATGGTTCCATCGAAACAAATAGACAGAAACACTTGCGAGATTGTCAAAGGAGAATTGCGAAATATGATTTGATGGGACCAAAGAGAAACGGTGGTCGATTCTGCACAGAGCAAGACTAAAAGCAAGCGAATCAAGACTGTTGACTGCCAGTTTGACCAATGGAACAGAGAATGATAGAGAAACTTGCTTAGGAAGCAATTCGTTGGTAAGCAAGCTCCCTCATTTTATTATTATTTTTTGGGCTCTTCTCGTTCTCGTTCTCTTCTCTTTGTCTCTTTTCTTTGTTTCGCTAAATCCTCATTTTCTCCACCGACGCCACTTTCAGCATCGCGACTGATCATCATCTTCCGTCCGACGCCGCCGAGCTCTGGCGAATTCAAGACCGCCACCTGTCAACGGAATCGACGAACAGAAGAAGTATGTCCTCCTGAAACAGAGTCCCTAGCGTCGACGGCGACGGTGGCGGAGACCGGCGAGCGGAGGCGACGGACTACCACTGCCGACCGAAGCCATGGAAACTGCTGAAGCAGCAGCTTGGGGTGAACGATTCTCTCCTGAGGTTCTGGGCTTCATGCAAATTGCTATTAGATCAGCTCGATTTTGAATTCGATTTGTGCGATGCTGCAATTGCGCGGGAACTTGAAGAATGCGTCCGTGGATTTGTTCGAGAGACGTTGAATGAGGTGTTTCTTCATAAGTTTGGTCTGTGGATGCTTGGTAGTGAATTCACTGGCAATCAATGTTACACGCTGCAAAATCAGCAACAATCCCCAGTAAGAGGTATAGCTTTTCTTTCTTTCTTTTGATAAGTGGCAATTTGTTCAAAGAAGTAGGTGAAGTCTAGGTTCAATGGAAAAACAAGCGAGGAAGAGTGAAACAATGGGAAGTAGCTTGTCAGTGGTTCGGTTCAGTCCGCTTTTCAAGCAAAAACTGAGCCAATTTGGGTTCTATAGGTTGGGACTCCCTTATGCAAAACCAGGCATTGTGGCGGACAACCAGCCACAGCGGGGTTGGGGTTAGGGTTGGGGGGTGCTTTTGAGGTGTCTAGGAAATGTGGATGTGTAGCATGAACAATTCCTACAGATGTGCAGCAGGCGAAAGGTTTTCTAGGAATATTGAATCGTGAGAAACTTCGATTGCTGGGATAGGGCTCTGTCTCTATGTTTTGTGCGGCACTTGAAGAGGCAAAACCCTTTTGGAATGAAGAAGATGCAGTGAGATGGCAAGCCACTAGGAAAGGTTGCTAGACGGTCGAGTCCTTTTACCACTTGTTGACTTTGGCATTTGTAGAGAATTGAAAACCAAATTTACTTGGAGCATGAGAGTAATATGGACATCAGTTGCGCCCATGGATAACTGGTTAGGTGGTTATTTTCTTTCTTCGTGGACTTTAGGTATGAAAAAGAAACAAAATCACAAGCAGCACAGAGTTTACATAAGTTATTCAGTAGAATAGAGACAAAAGCATAGGAAGCTGATTGTCAATTCTGATTTCTAAGGCCTTTGCAACCGTTTAACGTTCTCCTTTTATGCTTATGTGCCATAGCGCTTATGGAGGAAATTGACCTAGAAGCTAAAGCTCCCGGAAGCTTCTTGAATGTTAGTGAAACTTGATTAATGAATGATAAGCTTTTGAGGTACCAATGATAAGACACACTGGAATGAACAACATGTAGTTTCTCAAAATAGTTGTTTATGCTTTAGAGCCATATCACTTCAACAGTTAGGTGGGATTCGCATCTGAATTACAGGATGAGAATGTGGTAATAACCATTGCTTGGACTTGCAAGATCTTGATCATATAGCTATGAGGCATGCATTCATTCTACCCGTAGCTACGAGACATGCTGAATATTTCTACTGGTAGCAACTTAATGCTGATTTCCTCTTGAATTGCCTGTATGCATGCATGCATGCATGAGAGAATTTTTGACTCTTATCCTCATGTTTTCTTCTTCTAAGCAATAACCGGACCTATTTGCTTTTCTTATGAAAGGCAAAGCTTGCTTTGGACAGCCTTGAAGTTCTAGTTGGCTAAGAAACTGATTTTCAGTAACTAGGTGATTTCAGATATGTTACCTTGTTTTCTAATTAAGATGATTAGTATTTTAGTCTAAATTAGTGAATGGTTTTACAGTCTACTTTACTTATCTATAGTATATTTTGATTGATCAGCTGTGTGATTTTTGAGGATGGGAGCGTTATTGCGACAGGAAGAAACCAGATTTATAAGCCATGAAATGTATGTGTTTGTCATTTCTTCTCCACCTCCTTCTATAAATTTTGGTCAATAGTACATTGTTAGTGTTCTGAATTGAAACCCTTCATCTATATGCTCAGTAGATCATTGTTAATCATTTTATGTTTCTCCCTTAATTATTTATTTAATAGATCATACAGTAGAATATTTTAACAAATTTGTTAATAGTGGAATTTTCCATGCATACTTAGGCTGTAAAGGGTTTTTATTTTTTTTCGCATTATTCTTTCATAAGATATGACTAAAGCCAACAATAGCAATGTTCTTGATTTATTATGCACAATGTGTTGCATTTTTCATTTACCATTGTGCTCTGTCTGGAGCCATATTATGGTATTTATCTGCTTTTGTGAAGTTCCTGACACTGTTTTCTTAGGATGTATTTAGCTAACTTTCGTATTTCTTTTCTTGGTATAAAAATGCATTGTGAGCATCATATTGCCTTTTAAGATGTAAGAACCAATTCTTTAAGCACATTTCTTCATACTATGGTCATAGTATGTTCAATCAGTCCTTTAGTATAGAGATCTATGTGAATGTTACTTATGACGGTCGGCATTCCATTTTGTGGTAAGAAAATGTAGATAAATATCTAGCATGCCATAAAATGGCTTTAAAGATTCTCTTCATTTGACTATAACCTAAGTCAAACTTGCAGTTCAAGGTAGTTCCCATTCTTGAGGTGAACTCATTGCAAAATAAAGCTTGATCTATAATGTTCCAACCCTTTGGATTCTACATGTGTAGCACAAATCTGGATATGACACCACTGGTACTGATTAGCACAATAAGACACTCTCCTATTTGTGTGTGATGTCAGAAATAATTAATTATTTTGTCACAAGATGTTAAAGCATTTCATAATCATAGCATGTTCAAACAGCTATTTAGTATAGAGATCTATGTGAATGTTACTTATGATGGTTGGCATTCCATTTTGTGGTAAGAAAATGTAGATAAATATCTAGCATACCATAAGTGGCTTTAAAGATTCTGTGCACTCTGGCTGACAATATGTGTGCGATTTACTGCTTTCTAATCACAGAATTTCCTCAAGGTGCCTGAGAGAAAAGCTCGATTCTTGTCCAGATCAATTTTTGTCTGGGATGCTTGGTAGTGCATCCATTGGTAATTGACATTACATGCAACAAAATCAGCAACAATCCCTAGAAGGTATAGGTTTTCTTTCTCTCTTTTCATAGGTGGTAATTTATTGAAATAAGTGGGTGAAGTCTAGGTTTAAAGGAAAAACAAGCAAGGCAGAGTGCAACAAAGGGGATTTGGGTGTACATGGGAAGGTTTAGTCCCCTTTTCAGGCAAAAAACGGAGTCAATCTGTGTGCTGTAGGTTGAGAGGGAGGGAGGGATGGATTTGGGTGCTTTTGAGTTGTCTAGTAAATGTGGATATGTAGTATGTGCCTATTATAAAGATGTGCAGTGGGTGATAGGTTTGCCAGGACAATTAAATTGTCAGAAGCTCTAATCACTGGGATAGGACTCTGTGTTAAGTTTCATAAGGCTTTTGAAGAGACAAAACCAGAGAGGAATGAAGAAGATGCAATGAGATGGCAAGCCACCAGGAAAGGTGTTTGCTTGACCGTGGAATCCTTTTACCACCTTTTGACTTTAGCAACTAGGGAGAATTTAAAACCAAATTTCCTTGGAGCGCGACAATAATGTGAACATCGGTTGTACCCATGGATAATTGGTTGGGTGGTTATTTTCTTTGGCACTGTGGTGTGGATATGGAAAAAGAAAAAAATCTCGAGAAACACAAGAGTTTACATAAGTTATTCAGTGGAATAGAGACAAAATCCCAAGATGCTGATTGTCAATTCTGATTTGTGAGGGCTTCACAACAGTTTTAGGGATCTCTCTTTATCCTCATATGCCATAACATTTGTAAAGGAAAATGACCCAGAAGCTAAAACTCCAGGAAGCTTCTTGAATGTTTGAGTGAAACCTCATTAACGAAAGAAAAGCCTCTGAGGTACCCATGATAAGACACATTGAATTGAGCAACATGTATTTTCTCAATTAGTTCTCATTTTTGCTGTGCTATTGTTTGAGCTGTATCAGTTTAACTGTTAGGTGGGATTTGCATCTGTATTACAGGATGAGTATGTGGTGAGACATGCATTTGTTCCATTGGTAGCTGCATAATGATACTGAAACTTTTTTACTGCCAGCAACGTGATGCCAATTTCCTCTTGAATTTGCCTTTATGCATGCTTGCATGCATGAGAGAATTTTGACTCTCATTCTCATATTTTTTTCTCCTAACAAGTAACAAGATCTATTTCTTTTCTTATATAAGGCAAAGCTTGCGTTGGACAGCCTTCAGGTTCCAGTTGGGTAAGATACTGGTTTTCAGTAACCAGGTGCATTGCATATATGTTACTTTATTTTCTAATTAAGATGATTAGTACTTCAGTCTTAATTAGTGAAAGATTTCAGATTGGACTCTTTGATTGAACAGCTGTGTGATTGTTGAGGATGGGAATTTTATTGCGGCAGGAAGAAACCAGACTAACGAGACATGGAATGTATGTTTATCATTACTTCTCCACCCTTTTATATAGATTTTGGCTAGCAGCACTTTGTTATTGTTCCAAATTGATACCCTCAAATTATCCACTTGTAGTTTATTGTCGATCATTTTATGTTTTTCCCTTAATATGTATTTATTAGATAATAAAATAATATATCTGAGCAAATCTGTTAATAAGTTGAATATTTCATGCATTGTTAGGTTGTAAGGGCTTTTGTTCCCATTACCCTTCATAAAGTATGCCTACACCTAACAATAACAATAATCTTGCTTTATTATGCACAATGTTTTATTTTTTTCATTTGCCGTTGTGCTATGTCTGTAACCATATTGCGGTCTTTATTTGCTGGTGTGAAGTTCCTAACATTGTTAGGCCGTGTGTAGCTAGACTTTTGTTATAGTTATATGGTGTAAAAATGCATTGCAACCATTTTATTGCCTTTTAAGATGTCAGAATCTGCGCCTTGGGCAGGGTTCTTCATACAATGGCCATTTACACAACTAGTTGAAGCCTAGTTCTGGTTGAGATCATCTCTTATCTAATCGAATATTTCTGTAATCATTTATAGTCATGAGGTGACATCACTGTGGATGAATATATGGATAGTAATGGATAGTTGATGCCAAAAACTAAAGGCCCTGTTAGTATCTTGTGGAGCTTAATAAAAAAACAAAGGCACCTTGCTACAGGGGTATAGCTAAAAATACTGTCAGAAAAGGTGGAGGTGGCTGATTCAATAAGAAGCCTCTTTTTCTGTGTGAGATTCTCAGCAACTTCAAGCAAGCAAAACTTGTTGACTTAATGTAGTATATGCCTTGATCAATCTTATATGTACTCTTAATCAGTTAACTTAATGGAGAAAACACATTTCTTAAGAATTGCATTTCCAAGATTTATGTTGAAACTACACTATGAGCAACTGTCTCTTTGACAAAGCTCCTAAGTTTTTATATGCTTGCTTTGTTTTTCTCCTTGTGCGTTCATAGGCAACCAGACATGCAGAGATGGAATTTCTTGATGTTCTTCTTGTACAGTGGCAGAGGACTAGATTTACGGCTGCAGAAGTTGCAGAGAAGTTTTCAGCATGCTCCCTTTACGTGACACGTGAACCGTGCATAACATGTGTAGCAGCATTATCGATCATTGGTATATCTGTTGATCATACTGAAATAAAGCTGAACTCTGCCAAAAAAAATTTATTTATAAATGATTGGATGACTCTTGCCCTTTTTAGGTATAAAGGAAGTATATTATGGTTGTGCAAATGATAAAGTTGGAGGCTGTGGCTCAACATTGTCTTTGCATTCTAGTAGCTCTGAGGCATGTGTTAGGTCAGTTCCTGAACTTGCTTTTGCTGCTGGTGTTGTATCTACATAGCTTTACTTTGAAATTGTGACATATGACAATTGACAAATAAAGCTTACTGGAGGTTTCTGATTCCTTATGTTGATAATTGATGGATGTGGGTTCATAGCGATTGTGTATGTTGTCACGTGTTGAATATTGTAACATATAACCATTAAAATAAATGGAGGTTTATGGAACTAATTTTCCATATTTTCAGTGCTTTCCTTCGTCTAAATGAAAGAAAGTGGTGTTTCTAGAAGCATCAAGAAGTCAAGTTTATAATTATTCTTTCTTTTACCACTTTGTTTCCTTTTTCTTAAATTCTTTGTGACTTGTTAAACATTTCCGTATTCTTTATTTGCCTAAAAAGTTTACAGTTCTAAGAAGTGCTACAAGTTAAGCTAACATCGCTTTGTTTTATCCTATCCCTTCCACCCTGTTTCTTCAATTTTTTTTCCACTACTGTGAGATTATTTGATGTCTTTAATGTTATCATATTCAGTGAGAAACGCTAGTTTATCTATGAGGAAGTTATACTTTCTGATATGCCCTGGGCACTGTACCTGATAAAGAAATCTCTTTTATTGTTTATTAGTTGCAATTGTCTCTTCTTGCATAAATGAGAGCATCTTCTTGCTAAATCGTGGCATATTGCTTGTGTTTTTAATATGATTTTTCATCTGTCTGATGCTGCCATGATCTAACATTTTATGTTTCCTAAACTTGTTCAAACTCCTCAATTTTTTGCTCAAATGCTGTTGACATAAAAGTTTAAAAAGGATCTTTTTCATTGCGATTTGAGCAGTACATGAAGCAGCTAATCTAGATTATGGACATTGTCTTTCTGTTTACATATTAGTTTTAAAGAATGAGCTTATAGTGAGAAGAAGCAAGAGAGATGTATGAAAAATGCATCTAAATAAAAAAATTTAGGTAAAGAAACAAACCATGAAAACTTTGACTTTTAGAGCTTAAGATTTATATTTATGCTTTGCTTATTAATCTGCTTACGAGTCAAAAGTATTGTGGGAAACATGAACTAGCTCATTGCATTTCTGAGTACAACATCAAGCAAGAGGACATGTCTTGCTGATAAAGGACCACCTTGCTGATTTCCTTGCTCTGGAGCTTAGAAACTAGCCCTTGGTATTGCATAGATTTATGATAGCGAGAATGAGACTTTTGTCCTAACAGTGAGCATGGTTCCTATGTGACGTTTGGAAGACGTAGCTAATTGAAACCCATCCTAGACAATACTAGTATACGAGTCATCCACAAATCTTCTCTCAATTAGATCGCTGGTGCCAAGATCTCTCTGAAGCGAAGTTGCCTGTCTGAATTAAGAGCCTCTAAGAATCATCCTGGTTACAGAATGTTGTTTTTTCTTGAATGACATTAGGTTTTATGCCAAAGAGAAAATAGAATGACCAAAGGCATTGTTAAAGTAAAAAAATTTAAGCCATTGTTACCCCAAACACATTCCTCTTAAATTTGATGCAAGAATATTGCCAAGGTGAATGTCACTTAATAGAGACTAGTTACTGTCAATTGAATCAAATGGTGCACTTCAGAGATAATTTGCTTCCGTGAAAACCTATTTCCTGGAGTACAGACATTTCTGAAATTGATGTCTTTGGACCAAAATGTAAGCTTTCTCAACTAAACATATTCTTTTATTGGGGAACTTGTTTTTGCATAGATAGTACCTTCTTTTGCAAAGTGCTTTGTCAATTGGTCTGATAAATATTGCTCGCATGATATTTGGACATTGTTTGCAAATATAACCTGTCTCCGGTTTTAAGCTTATGAGCTGGGTAAAAATGTAGGATCATTGGAAATATTGGCTGGTTTCCACAGAAATTCCATCTCTGTTTCCCCTATCAAGTGTGTGCCTGATTGATGACTGTTTCCAACTGTTTTCTTATTTCTCTTTCAGTAATGAGGATTCTGGATTAAAGGGTTTCAGATGTTGTGGAAGTATATTGGCATCACAAGCAATTCCTCTTCTGTAAGATTCTTATGAAAGAGGAGACCCTAATGGTATGAACAGCAATCAACCACTTCAAGCAGTTGAACTCTATTAGAAAGAATGTTATAATACTGCAATTAGCACCTTTTTTACATTAGATAGCATGAGGGAAATGATAGTTCTTATTTCAATCAACCCACAGTTAAATACACTTTTTAAGAGGCTTTTATGAGCATAATAGACTAATTCTACTTTTTGAACCAAAGTTTACCAATTAATGAAGTTGAGCATTGTGCCTTCTAGCAACATCTCCCTGAAAGAACCTTCTAGAAAAAGCTCTCCTTTAAAATGTAATATTATGGTTTTCCTAGAACTCATGCCCTTCCATATCAATTAAGAAGAATTTAGGAAGCCTCTTTCTCTTTCTACTTTCCAGTCAATTCTCTCAACAAGCTATAGGAAGTGCTATTGATGGCACTTCCAGTGATTGCATATCTTGCTAAATAAATCTCTCTCGCTCTCCCTCACACACACACACACACACACACTTGTCCATATGTAAAACATTTGCTGGAGTTCAAATAGTTGTATCTCTGATCTGGAGAATTATCTGTGCATCCCAGCTAAATAAAGCTGGCCCAGTGGAATGTTCTGTAATGATTGCAAGCATAGAACTATGGGTTATTGGTAGGATAAGAACCCATTTAGAAGTTTAGAATCCATTCAGAAGTTTTCTCCATCAAGGATAAGGTGCTTATTTTTAGATGCTGAGGACACTTATCCGGACTGACAAAAAGTGTAGTTGCTTGTGTGGAGCAGTGATCAGCCATATAATGGTTGCTTTGAATGGGCGTAGAGTTTGCCCAGTAAACAAAAACTAGAGTTTCAGATGCCCAGTCTTTATTTATTGGCCAATTTTCGGATGCCCTGTCTGTCATTTGTAGCTTTCCTCTAGACTGGGTATTTTTAGCCAGATTGCCATTCAACAAATGGGATGTCATGTTCTTAATAGCAAGGTGCAGAATTTGCTTAGTAAGCCAAAAGTAGAGTTTTTGATGCCCGCTCCTTTTTTTGGCCAATTTTTCAGCTGCCCTGTTTTATCATATGTAGCTTTCCTCTAGACTGATTGCCATTTGAGAAATGTGATGTCATGTCCTTGGTTAAGGAAATAGATGTAGTGCAATATCTTAATAATTGATAATCCATTGGTTAGACTAGTTAGAGAGACATATCTTTTTGCTTGATCCCTATCATGAATTACTAAACATATATGGTTTTGGGTCGAGCAATTCTCCAAGTTGAGCTCTTCAGTAGCAAATATATCAAGAGACTGATTAGACCATAGTTTTTAAGCCTCTGAGACAAATTGGCACTCTTTGGAAACTCATTACATTCAAACATGGCCGTAAAATAATGTCTTCGCAATGATAAAATCAACTTTGTTCATGTTGCTTCTCCATTTTTTGTAGAACCCGGGTACATGCATATCATTTCTCTTTGCCTTTTTGTCCCCTTCCTTTTCCATTCATTTATTGTTGATGACATTGTGGAAACTATGAATTGTTCGACTGTTATATATACACTGAATGCTGATATTTGGTTTTCAGCTCCAAAGCCTCACAGGTCACAGGTTACTCAAGCTTCTCATTGGATCTGCACGTTGATTCTTCCTGTTGAATCCTCTCATAGCTTTACACAACTAGGTAAGACCTTTGAACATATGATTCCTTGCTTTTCTGAACATCAAGCGTACTTTTGATGCACCTCTACTACATATTGAATGATTATCAGTTACTTTTGCATATAACTCATGGTGCGACCCTTGAATATGAATATTATAGCCTGTTAACAACGGAATGGCACAGACTAGGGCATTGTGGCAGTATGATATGATGCTCACGCTGAGAATGATTATACCTATGGCTATAGATTTCCTTGTATGATGGTAAGTCAATCACAATGAGGACACCAGAAAAGGTCTTCAAGATGACGTTAGACAACATCCTTTCTATTCATTCCTGATTCTTACTTTGTTCTGATTATATTGTTCATTGTTCTTATTCCCGTTAGTTAATCTCTTCAATTGACCATTAGTCAAACTGGCTGTTCAAGGTAGTTTTTATTCTTCAGGTGAACTCATCTCAAAATAACTTTTGGACTATAGTTTTGTGACTCATTGTATTTTACATGTAAAGTGCAAATTCGGATGTGAAATCATTGGTGCTGATTCTAGCATATAATAAGATTCTCTCCTGTTTGAGTATGATGTTAGAAACAGTTGATGTAGTTGAACATCTAGCATCCCATAAAGTGTTTTCAAATGATTCACTGCACTGTTAGCTGACATTTACTGCTTTTCCAATTTCAGAACTTCATCAAGAGACCTGAGAAAGGAAGCGTGATGCACGTCCAGATCAGTTTTTGTCCAGATGTTCATGTGTTTACTAAGGGTTGCAGCTATGATCCCAAGTCCATTTCATGCTTTAAGTTGATTATCAGATTGTTAAAATAGTTTACGACAAAATTTATGCTTAACTACATCTAGGTCTTAATGGGTGGGGAACACGCCCATTTCCATTGCAGCATAATTATCCATGTCAGGGATTGAATCTGTAGTGATTTTTTGCTGATGAGTGAGGAGTCCATTATATTCTAATATGTGCACGGGCACAAGTAAGATTGTAGATTACATGGGCCCGCACAAATTTAATATGTTGCTTGCGAGGCCCAGGAATAATTATTTAAATAAAATAAGGTCAGGGGCTAATAAGAAGTAGGGGCATGAATAAAAATGCAAGCGCAATGAAAGTGTCAGGTTGGTGAAGATCGATTAATTATCACATGTATCATCGGATCTGTTCGCCTTCTTGTTGCGGTGTATATGCCTAGGACCTTCCAAAAGTATTATGCTGTGTATTATAAGGTCAAGGATGTATAAAATGAATTTATATTATATGAGCTCTTTGTGCTTTTTTTCAGACAATTTTATGTCGGTTTCTATAAATGAATTACCAAGAGGTGGAGTTGAGATCTTTCTTCTTGGTTTGAGCTGGCGAACTTAGGGGCAAATTATATGGTTCTTGCTCGATTCGGTTGCTGAAGCTTGATTTGTTCAAAGTTGCGGTGTCCTCTCTCCCTCCCTCCCTCCCTCCCCCTCCCTCCCTCCCTCCCTCCCTCCTCTCTCTCTCTCTCTCTCTCTCTCTCTCTCTCTCTCTTCCTCCCTCCTTCCCTCCTCTCTCTGTGCTGTGTGTTGCGGAGTGAAATCAATTTGGGGCAAGTTTTATGATTGTCCCGCTTGATTTGATCTCACTATAAAGCTCGATTTGATTGTTGAAACTCGATTAATTCAAAGTCATCATATTACAGATTTGTCTTCAAGAGCTTCATAATTTTGGATTATGTCACATGTGATCCCTAATGATGATAACAGAAGTAAATGATTTTTTGCATGGTTTTCTTAGCAACGAATTGCGTTCACTAGTTTTAAGTTCGTGGTTATACCAATTGTGTTTGGTTGAGCTGGGTCAAGTGATGGCTCCAAAAATACAGAAAAATCTAAATATTTTGTTTAGTCAAGGGGCAATTGGCAATTGCTTATTCCTCGAGGCTCTATTTGTTTTATCGAAAATGCGACATTTTTCGAAGAAAAATTTCAGGTTGTCATTTTCCAAAAAAAATGAAAAAAATTTCTATATTTGACCATAATCTTAAAATGAATTGAGAAATGTTTTTCATCATTTGGTAAAGAAAATGTGATATGATTTTCTTAAATGAATACACACTATTCAGACATTAGGGCTCCGAATCCTACCTTGGTGGACACTGACCCAGGTGTTGGGGATTCGGGCATGAGCATCGAGGTCTTGGCCCAGCTTCTATAGACACAAGCTAGGGTGCCAGGCAAGGATATTAGGGTCATAGGCCCGGCCTCTATGGAACTCAGCCAAGGTGTTGAGGTCTTAGGCACTAGCATTGGTGCCCAAGCCTAAGCTCTGTGTGGACCTAAGCTCAATACCTAGACACTAAGGGCGTGCATGACAACCATTCTATTTGTGTTTCAGAATAATTTTTCTATTCCAAAATCGTTTCTAGAATATAAATTCGTTTGATTATGCAATTTCATTTTTCTATTTCTAGAACAAATTTTTAATCAAGGAATAGATTTGGAATAGAAATGAGAAGTAATTTTTTTTTTACTTTTCTATTTTTAGAATAGAAATGACAAATAAAAACTCTTTTCATTGCTTGTCCTCTCTACTAGTTGACCACCCACCCAACGTCCATTGCCGTTAGTCGTCGCTCACCACTATCTGCTACCGCCGCTTGCTGTCACCTGTCACCACCAGTTGCGCCGCCCCTGAGAGGGAATTTTTTTTTGTCATTATCAAACAAAATTCTATTTTGGGAACATAAATTTTGTGTTGTTATCAAACACAAATTTTTACTAAAAAAACTCATCTATGAATAGAAATAAAAATAAAAAAATATTTCTCTTTCAAAAATCAATTTTTGACTAGAATGATTATCATTCGTGCTTTAAGGTTCTTGGCCCGGCTTCTTTGGACCTTGGCTTCACCTTAGTGGCCTCAATTTTGGCCTCCAAACCCAACTTCATGGCCAAGGGCTTGGGAACAAGCATTGAAGTTCTCGTGCCCAAGTACAGAGTTTTTGGTACAAGAGTTGATATCTAGTTATATATTTCAGAAAATGATATCCAATTTTTTGAAAGAGGAAATTAGTCTCTTGAATCTAAGTATAGATATTCCATTGATTAGAAAAGCATTTTTCATTGACTCATTTTCCTATCCAATCCAAAAAGCCAAAAGATGAGGAAAATGTTTTCCTGAAAGATGTTTTTAGTGAGATAAACGGAGCATGAGTGTGCTTTCCTTACTTTTTAAATCTTGAACAAGAGACTTTTTTTCTTCCAGTAATAGAAAGTGAAAATTTGAATATTTATTAAGCTAGTAACCGTGACAATCCAATCTAGTAAAGCATCATAAAACACCACAACATTTGCCTAAAAGACTCATATTCTAAAATGAACAGGTTGATAATTTTGGACCATAATATGTTATAATTTCTTATAAGTGTGGGCTAACGGCAGTCTTATAATATGTGAAAGATAGTTTGTCATACAGTGTATAAGATATATGAGGATGCTATGTTGCCCAAGTGATGTTATGGGATTATATTATATTGAGCTTGATACATCTCGATTACAGTAATAATGTAATTGGGCAGTCGGGATAGAATAGTATTTTAACAATGACTCGCGATAGATGGTTTGTTAGAAAATGCTACATAAATAGGCTATGGTCTTACCCCTCCTAATTGCTGATATTGTCTTGAATTCCACAAAATTCAATCGGGAAATCTAGGAAGGCTTGAAGATTTTGAACTATTTGTTTCCTAATATATTTCCTAGGGTTTCAAATTTGATGATATATTTATGGTGGAATTCCTTTTTTACTAGGTTTAGGAAAGTGGAGATCTAAAGATCTATTTATTTCAGCATTGTACCTTGTACTCTTGACATACGCTCAAATAAGAAATCGTCTCTCTCTCTCTCTCTCTCTCTCTCTCTCTCTCTCTCTCTCTCGTGGATGTAGGCGGATTTTTTTCGCCGAACCACGTAAATCTCTGTGTTCTTAATTATTCTTGTTTTCTTTCTCATCTAGTTAGGGTGTTCTTCCGCACAACAATTGGTATCAGAGCAATCCAAGTTCTCTGGTCTTGTATTTGCGACTTCTAACTAGATGGCTGGAAAAGGTTCAACCGTTCGTTTTGATATTGAACGATTCACCGGGAAAAATAGTTTTACACTATGGCGGAGAAGGATGAAGGATCTGTTGATTCAACAAGGTTTACCAAAGGTTCTTTTAGGAAGATCAAACAAGCCAAACACCATCATTGATGATGATTGGGTTAACATGGAGGAGAGGGCGTGCAGCGCAATCCAATTGAACCTATCGGATGAGGCCCTTCAATATGTAGCGGAAATCGAATTTGCTCTGGAGGTATGGCTCAAACTCAAAAGCATTTACATGGCGAAATCTCTTACGAACAAGTTGTTCTTGAAGAAGAGATTGTATTCACTTCAGATGAGTGAAGGAGGAGATCTGTTGGAACACCTCAACGTGTTCAATAAGATGATTAGTGAACTTACAAGCTTGGAGGTAAAGTTTGAGGACGAAGACATAGCGCTTCTACTACTGGCATCGTTGCCGGATTCGTTTGACCACTTGGTGACTACGCTCCTTTATGGTAAGGAAACCCTGGAGATCAGAGAGGTGACTGCTGCCCTAATTTCAAACGACACCCGGAAAAGGGCAAGTAGTTCAAAATCTTCGGGAGATGGACTTTTTGCAAAGGAGAAAAGCAATCAAGGAAGAGAAAGATCATCGGATCGATGATCGAGCAATAGGGGTCGATCAAAATCCAAGGGAAGGTTCAAAGGAAGATGCTACAGGTGTAATCATGAAGGGCATACCAAGAGATTCTGTCCAAATAAGAACGAGAATAAGAAGAAGAGCTCGGATGAGGCAAGTATAGCTGACATCATTGAGACCAATGATGGGGACGTCTTGTCCATATCGTTGGGGAAGGACACCTTTGAAGATTCGTGGATCATGGACTCCGGATGCACTTTTCACATGTGTCCTCTTCGAGAAGCCTTTGATGAGTACAAGGCATATGATGGTGGTTCATTTCTCATGGGGAATGATACTTTGTGCAAGACTGTGGGTGTTGGAACCGTGAAAATCAAGATGTTTGATGGCATGATTAGAACCTTGGCAGATGTGCGTCATGTTCTGGGCCTAAGGAAGAATTTGATCTCATTGGGAGCACTTGAATCCAATGGATGCAAGTACTCAGCTCAAGGTGGAGTCTTGAAGGTGATTAAGGGAGCTCTAGTTGTTCTTAAGGGACAGAGGCAAGGGAACCTATATCGACTTATAGGAACCACAGTGCAAGATGGAGTATCTGTGTCCATGGATGCTAGCATGAAGATAGATAACACCTATCTATGGCATATGCATCTCGGGCATATGGGAGAAAGAGGATTGATGAAGCTTCACAAGAGGAATGCACTCAAAGGTATAAAAACATGCAAATTAGATTTCTGCAAATTTTGTGTGTTTGGAAAATAATGCAGAGTACGATTCAATGTTGCAACTCATACAAGCAAGGGCGTGCTTGAGTATGTACACACGGATGTATGGGGTCCTTCACTGATAAAGTCAAAAGGAGGAAAGGAATACTTCATGACATTCATTGACGATTTCTCTCGCAAAGTTTGGGTCTACTTCATGCGACACAAAAGTGAAGTCTTTGAAAAGTTCAAAGAATGGAAAGCTAAAGTTGAGACTTCAACAACGAAGAAGGTTAAGTGCTTGAGATCAGACAATGGAGGAGAGTACAAATCGACATCATTCATAGAGCTTTGCAAGAATGAAGGGATTAAATGTCACTTCACAGTTCCGAATACGCCCCAACAGAATGGCATAGCGGAAAAGATGAATTGGACCTTATTAGAGAGAGCTCAAAGCATGAGGCTACATGCGGGACTGAGCAAGAAGTTTTGGGCAGTAGTTGTCTGCATGACATGTTATCTTGTGAATCGGTCTCCATCAACTGCAATTAAATGCAAAACTCTTGAAGATGTATGGACTAGTAAAATTGTCGATTATTCTAATTTAAGAATATTCGGTTGTCCTGCTTTTGTACATGTGTAGAGCTCGAAGCGCTCGAAGTTGGATCCAAAATCAAAACAATGCATATTTCTCGGTTACGAGAAAGGAGTGAAAGGCAACAAATTATGGGATCCAAGTGAGAAGAAAGTTCTAATGAGCAGGGATGTTATATTCGATGAATCTGCAATGTTGAAGTCAAGCTGCGTGCCACGTGCGGCTGTTGAAGAGGAGAGTGATAAATCTATCGTTAAGGTGGAGCTTGAAACCAGAGAATCTGCAGAGAATGGCAAGTCATCCGATAAGGGTCCGGAAGTCAAAGAAACGGTAGAAGTTCCTCGTACCATTGCGACGAGTTGAGGAAGGCGCACTCCCAAAGCACCTAAGAGGTACGGTTTTGAGGATATGGTTGCTTATGCTCTTACCGTAGGCTCTGGCGATCCAGGCTCCTACCATGAAGCTTTGAAAAGTGATCACAAAGAAAAGTGGATGACCGCAATGATGGAGGAGATGGAGTTGTTACAAAAGAATGAGACATGGGAACTTGTGAAGAAGCCCAATGATCGGAATGTCATTGGTTGCAAATGGGTTCTTCGAAGAAAGGAAGCAGCAATGGAGAAGAGCAAGAGAGATACAAGGCCCGACTTGTTGCTAAGGGCTATGCACAGAAGGAGGGGATTGATTACGACGAGATATATTCCCTTGTTGTAAAACACACATCAATTCGTGTTTTACTAGCTATGGTAGCCATGTATGACTTGGAGCAGCTCGAAGGCTTCAAGGTGGAAGGGAAAGAGGATCATGTTTGTTTGCTCAAGAGATCACTTTACGGTTTGAAGCAATCTTCGAGGCAATGGAATAAAAAGGTTTGATTCTTTTATGCTTCGTATTGGCTACATGAGGAGTGTGCATGATTCTTGTGTCTACTACAAAGTTTTGGATGATAAGTTGCTTATTTTGTTGATGCTCTATGTTGATGACATGTTGATTGCTGCAAGAAAAATGAGAGACATTATTTCCCTAAAGTCTCAGTTAAGTAGTGAGTTTGATATGAAGGATCTTGGTATTGCAAAGAGGATCCTTGGCACGGAAATCTTTTGAGATAGACATGCAAGTAAGCTTTGGGTGAATTAAAAGAAGTATGTCGAGAAGGTCTTGGAGCGGTTCAACATGGGTAAAGCTAAACCAGTTAGTACACCCTTAGCACATCACTTCAAATTATTTGAGAAACAATGCCTTGTTTCACATGAGGAAGTTGTAAATATGTCTCGAGTACCCTATGCCAGTGCAATAGGGAGCCTCATGTATGCTATGGTTTGTAGCAGACCGGATTTGGCTCATGCGATGAGTCTCGTCAGTTGATACATGAGCAATCCGGGTAAGGAGCATTGGGAAGCTGTTAAGTGGATCTTTTGTTATTTGGCTAGAATTGTCGGAATGGGTTTAATGTTCAGTTCCAAAGGAGGATCGATCAATTTAGTAGTTTATGTTGATTCAGACTTCACTGGTGATTTGGACAAGCGAAGGTCCATCACAAGATATGTCTTTGCTCTTGGTGGTGGAGCAATTTCGTGGAAGGCAATGCTTCAACCTATTGTAGCATTGTCTACAACCGAAGCTGAGTATATGGTAGTAACTGAGGTTGCGAAGGAGGAAATATGGTTGACTGGTTTGGTCACAGAGTTGGGTATAAAGCAAGAAAGTGCTACATTATATTGCGATAGCCAGAGCGCAATATGTCTCGCGAATAATTAAGTGTTTCATTCTAGAACAAAACACATTGAAGTTTGGTACCACAAAATTCGAGAATTTGTGGAGAATGGTAGCATTGCTTTGAAGAAAATCCATACAAAAGATGATCCCGCAGATATGCTCACGAAGACGGTTACTATAGAGAAGTTCAAGTCCTGCAGGGACTTGATTTCTCTCACTCATCATTGAAGTTGATGGAGGCCGCAGCGATCCAGGTGCAGGCGTACCTTTGCGAATGTACAGTGGAGGGAGACATATATTTGTTTTCTTGGTTCAAGTGGAGGCCTGTGGTTTATTCAAGCCAAAGGTGGAGATTTGCTGATGTTGTCTTGAATTCCACAAAATTCAATCAGGAAATCTAGGAAGGCTTGAAAATTTTGAACTATTTGTTCCCTAATATATTTCCTAGATTTGGGTTTCAAATTTGATAATATCTTAATGGTGGAATTCATTTTTTACTAGGTTTAGGAAAGTGGCGATCTAAAGATCTATTTATTTCAGCATTGTACCTTGTACTCTTGACATATGCTCAAATAAGAAATCGTCTCTCTCTCTCCCGTGGACGTAGGCGGATTTTTTTCGCCGAACCACGTAAATCTCCGTGTTCTTGATTATTCTTGCTTTCTTTCTCATCTAGTTAGGGTGTTCTTCCGCACAACACTAATATGATGTTCTTACCATTTATCCATATAGACCTGTCTAAGGGAGGAGAATGAGAGGAAGATCTAGTCTCAAATTCGTACAACGTCATTTGTATTGATTGATTAAAGGACGATGATTGGTTAAATCAATTACATTTTTTCAATTCAAGGCTAGGTATATTAAATTTAATATATAATTTTTTTGAGTTTCCTACATGCGGCATCAAAAGCAACTGCACATGAGTTTGTAATCCAGTCGATGCATAATCTTGACCTTTTTGCTTATTTTGCACAATCATTGCATCGCTTTTGTTACCCATGCTGATTCTTGCACACCCTAAATTTCGTGTCCTAATATAATATGTGCATAAAGAACTTCGAACTTGAAGATTCGAAATGAATAATAGAACCAGAAAGGGAAAAGTGCCAAAAAAAGTCCTAAACCTTTTGTCTTTATGCCGATTTAGCCATAAACCTTTTTGTGGTGCCGATTTAGTTCCAAACTTTTTTATGTTGTGTCAATTCAGTCTTTTTCCAGCAAATTTTGGCCGGATTTTGCTGACTAGATGCCGGCCGGTTGACGTGGCATGATTGACGCTGATGTAGACAACTTTTAATAATATTTTAATATTTTAGAATTTTTAGAATTTTTAGAATTTTTGAATTTTTGAATTTTTTTTCTACTCCTCTTCTTCCTCAATCCGGTCATCGGACCTTGGTGACTGGCCAGAGGCGACGGCCGGTGAGGTCGACCTCGACCTTGCTGGCCACCTCTCCAGTGGCCACAAGGGTAGCCTCGCGCTGGGCAACGAGGCTCGCCTTCACCGGATTTGGCGAGGATCGAGTCTCTCTCCCTCCCTCTCCTTCTCGGCGTCGCTCTGTAGTCTCATCTCCATACGCGCCCTCTCCTCTGAGGGTTTCATCTTGTTTTCATTTTCGTTTTCTCTTCTTTTTGTCCTTTGCGATTTTCTTCGTTCTTCGTTTCTTCTTCTTCTTCGACCTTGAGCCCTAAATCCGACACTGTAGCTTGAGCCGGAGGAAGATGCAGCAGCAGTAGTAGCAGAGGCTGAGGTAGCAGGCGATGATGTAGCAGTCCCTGTACCCTCGCCCCAGCCTCCTTACTGCCCCTCAAGCTGCCTCCTCATGCCAAGTTGGCGGGGTTCGCCCTCGTCGGCCATGGGCAAGGATCGACCTTCGCCGCCCAGGCTTTGAGGGTGGCCTCGCATCGGGCGAGTGAGCCTCGCTGCCCAGCGCGAGGCTCGACTCTCGCCAGATCCGGCGAGGGTGAGCCTTGCCGCCCAGCGCGAGGTTGCCCTTGCTGCCACTGGCGAGGTGCCCGGCGAGACCTCACCGGCCGTCGCCTCTGGCTAGTCGTCAAGGTTCGGCGATTGGCTAGAGGAAGAAGAGAACAATAAAAAGATAAAAAGAAAAAAAAATTAAAATTTAAAAATATTATTAAAAGTTGTCCACGTCAGCGCCGATCAGGCCACATCAGTCGGCCGGCGTCTAGTCAACAAAATCCAACCAAAATTGTCTGGAAATGACTGAATTGGCACAACATAAAAAGGTTTATGACTAAATCGACACAAAAAAAAAGGTTTATGACTAAATCGGCACAAAGATAAAATGTTTAGGACTTTTTTGGCACTTTTCCCGAACCAGAAATCATGTAGTGCAATCCACAACTTCACTTGGTAATGCTCAAAATTAGTTAGAGGTTCTGTTCGACGTTGAATATCAGTTCTAGCATGTTGATTTCGTGTTGTAATATTACATGTGTTGTGAGAATTTGGATCTAGAATTTCATATATTATGGTATCCAATACTAAATGGTGAAATTAAGAACACACCGGTTTCGACAGAATTATCAATATCCACTCAATAATCCATCGACCGAGAACGGTTTAAAGATTCAGTCTAACTATGAACCTGTCATATATATTCTTAACGTCTCAAGAATAGGTCTAGTTGCAACTGATTTTATGGAATCATTTGTGAATATAAAATAATTGGACAAATGAATGAATACGTCATTGCCATTAATTAAATAATAATAATGATAGTATAATTGAAACCCTAACATATTATATGATAGTTTTAAGGCATACATCCAACATGTTCTTGCATTGTGTTCCACGCACCATGTCCTATTTGTCTATCATAGGTTTATGGTACATTTCTCTGAGAAAAATCCAAATAAAGCGTATGCATCCATAATTTTCTGGAAGCAACGAGCTAAAAAACTACTTTAATATGGTGCGTCAGTTATATACTCTCTCTTGCATACATGTCTAAATTTTTGCTTGGGCTTATAAGATTGATAAATTCGATGTTAAAGATTAAGTTTTCTGATTCGCTAAAATATATTAAGTTTTGTATTTTATTTAGAGTGGCCACGGTAGATATGCATAGAAAAAGTGTTTGGTATGTAATAACTTTGTGAGGGTTAATGAGAAAATACTCATGTTGCGCTGTAAATGCTTAGCCACCCAAGTGGCACATGCATGGGACATTTGAGATTTTCCCTAGCATGTACTCTAATATGAGGAATTTCATAACGTGCTGTGGATGCTCGTTCACAATATAATAGGTGATGTTTTCTTGTGAGTAGGGGTGGAAACAGGGGTCAGAAACCCACTTATTAACTCAATTTTAGGGTGCCCTATTTTAAACTCTATTCATTGAAAATGCATAATTTAAAATAGTATTGTATATGCAGGGAAATTGTGCAGTAAAAGCCATAGTTTTGGAGCTACCTAACCTGACAAATGTGTATCAGTCCTGATGCTTTTACAAAAATGAGAAGGTTAAGATTGCTCATCTTACGCAACGTGCATAATTCTTTTCAAGGTCCTATATATCTTCCCAATGAGCTTAGATGGTTTGAATGGCCTGGATGTGCTTGCCAAATTTTAGAATTTTCCTCTGATCCGAAGAAATTGGTGGGACTTAATATGAGCAGAAGCAATGTCTTAGGAGTGGCAAAACGATTTAAGGTGAGCATTTAACTGCATAGACCTTTTTTGTTATCTCCTCCATTTGGATATGTATATGCGTATAATACATACTAGTACACAAAAGAAATTGGTGTTTCGATGTCTTAGAAACCACTTTCCTATTTCAAAATTAACAACTTATGTTATAAATATTTTTACGTGCAGCAAAATGAGCATGTGAAAGAAATAAGCGAACAACTTTATAAGAGATATTCAACGGAAGCATTTTGTTAATAAAACACACATTACAAAGAAGTTTTATACATATATGTGAATACAGCAAGATATTTCAAGATTTGAAATTTTTTTATGAAGGTCATTGCATCATTAGAAAATTTGACTTTTATGATTGAAATATTTGTGATAAAAAATAAAATAATAAATTTTTCGGATATTTGATGGAAGGATAATAAGAAAAAAAAAGATGGAAATCTTTTTTAAAAGGAGATAATTTTTACCTAATAGTACAGACATAGTTGTAATCTAAATCAAATCTAATCTACTTAATGAATAAATTAAAATGCAATTTGCTGTCGGTTGTTTATATATAAAACTTTTTAATTTTACAGAAAAGTTGTATAGTGATCAAATAAAAGGGAAACAAAAATGTGACGAAGCTACCCATTGACATGTACATAGAAATAAATACACTCATGGAGTAGCTGGTTGAGTGGTAGGCCGTGCAGCGATCAAGTGATGGAGCCTTACTCAATACACAAATCTAAACGGTGGGATTTGCCAAGTATCAATAAAATTAGCTTGGCCGAAAATATGAATGCACCATTATGGAAAACAAGGTATTTTTAGTTGCTTAACAATTCTTGAGGAGTAGCAATTCTAATTGGACATAATAAAGTATTTATTAGGAACTTGCCAATAATGTGGGGAAAAGTACGAAAAAAAAGTCATAAACCTATTGCATTGGTACAAATTCATTTTTCAAATTTATAATTAAACCAATTTAGCTATAAACATTTTCACATTTATATCAATTTAGTCCATCTAGCTGATTTATGATGGAAATTGCTAACGTGAACACTGGCTGTCCTACGTGGCATGATTGTTATCCAAGTTGATACTTGTAAAATATTTTAACGATTTTTAATTTTTTTTTCATTTCCATTTACTTTCCCTTTTTCTTTTTGTCGATGGCTAGCCATCGGCCATAGGCCATGGCTGGTGAGGGCCATCCGCCACAGTAATACCAATATACAATTTTTGTAAGACCAAATTTAAATTGGTAAATTTGTACACTAATTTGGGATTTCTAATGGTATTCATTCTAATCTTTATAATAATTGTTAACATAATTTTATTTGTGAACTTTTTGTATTGTGTGTGTATTTACATATTACTCAATTGTTTCAAGTAATATCTAAAATTTAAATTAGACAATATTTAACTCTAATTTGCTCATATATATATATATATATATATATTAGCATTAGCAGTAAAGGTTCTAAGTGCCTAGTTTTTTTTGTCGATTCAGTAAGTAATTCACACAGAATTATTTTATATTAGGTTAGGAAATTTACTCAAAAACCTGAATAGTAGGTTGCAAGTTGTCTGATCTATCGAATCTCCTTGCTTCCATCCCCATAAAGAGTGATGCAGCCTGACCATATGTAATTATGACATATCCATTAGAAACCCAATCTTCCCGATTTGTTGTGTAGCTAATTTCAAATCCCTCAATTAAACTAAACCCCTACAAAGAAATTATGATGTTAGTAATCATCAATATTCAAAACCATGGACAATGTGAACGACATCCAATATTAAGTTATCATCATTTCACGAGTTTGACTCCCCCGTCTATGTACAACTTACATAGGCCTATTGTGGACTCCGTAGTAGTTCACCTTTCCATTAAATAAACAAATTGCTCAACATCTACGACTGACAATCAAAAATATAATAATTTCTTGCAAGGTCAATACCAAATATGCTTTAGTAACAGCCTATTCTCAAATGGAAATTCCACGGTTTAAATGTAAGGAAGTAACATCATCATACAACACCCCTTTTTTTCCTTTTAGAATATTCGTCAAAGTTACATTTGTTGTTTTTGCAGGGCTTCCAAAATTTGAAGTACATTAATTTCAGTAACTACAAGTTGTTGGTTCATATATGTGACATCCAGATTTTTGAGTTTTAGTTTGACTGGATAATTACAATCCTGTCTCATCGCTCGTCAATTTATTGACGGGTCCAAAATTTCAATAAAGAAATTATCGGAAGAAAAAAATTGAAGACCAAAAGAAAATAGAAAGGAAAAGGGGAAGAGAAAAGGAAAATTTGAATAATGAAATTAATTATTTTCTTTTTCTCTCTCTCCCCCCTTTTTTCTCTCTCTCTCTCTCTCCTCTCTCCTCCCCCTCGTGCGATTTCCCTCTCCCCACGCCAACCCTCTCTTTCTTTTTCTTCCTTTGACCATTCAAACCCCTTTCTCTCTCTCTCCACTCTCTTCTTCCCCACCCCTCATGACCGAACCCCTCTTTCTCTCTTTCTCGTTCGTGAAAAACAGAAGCGAGCGGAAGTTGCAGGCGCACGAAGACAGCAACCAGCCACCGTCGTCGCCCGTTCCGCCGCCCGCGCCCGCACCCGCGCGTCCGCCGCTCGCCGTGCGCTCCGCCACCGCCCCTTCGCGCCTCACCGTCGCTGCCGTGCGCCGTCCAGGCCGTTTGGCCTCTGTCCAACGCAATCCAGCCACCTCCGGCCACCGCCCAACCTCGTCCGGTCACCGTCAAGCCTCCCCCGCGTCCCCCTCGCCCTCCGCCAGCTTTCCCTCGCCGTTTTGGCCGCCGGATCTGCTCCAACCAGCCAAGGGCAGAAACCCACGAAATGGGTTTCCAGCTGGTTCGGGCCCGTTTTGGGCCGTTTCCCGGCCCCGAACCCGAGGCCCGCTTTGGAGTTTGTTGTTCCTCGCGTCGCCGCTGTCAGATTGATCCGATTTGCGCGCGATTTGGTGAGTAATCTCACTAATTCAAAATTAGTGGCTAATTATGCTTAAAGCTGGTTTAAATTTAATTAATTATATTTAGGTTGTTAGATTAGAATAAATTAGCAATTATTAGTCAATTGTGATGTGATTTAATTAAATTGATTGCGCAATTAGCAAGTAGACGTGGTCTACTATTTATTGGAAGTATCTCGGGAATTTTTCGAACCCTAATCGGGCTTCAATTTGGCGATTCGGGCCTAAGTGGGATTTTTGGCATTTTAATATTAATTTTCGGAATTAAATTAAATAATTATTTATTATCCGAAAATTCAAGGGAAATGGTCCGGAACCGGAAAATTATGCTGATGACCGTGGTGAAGTCCGTTTATTTAATCGGGCTTTAATTTGAGCTAAATGGAATTTTAATGTTAATTGTTTAATTTTCGAAATTATTATTTAATTATTTATTTTTCGGAAATTAAGGTTGAGATGGCCAGTGACCGGAATATTATGCTGATGATCGTGGTGCAGCCCGTTTATTTAAATTGGCTTTATTTTGAGCTAAATGGAATTTTTAATAATTAATTATTAATTTTCGAAATTAATTAATTAATTAATTATTTTTCGGAAATTAAGATTTTGTTGGCCGACGACCGAAATCTTGTGCCGATCGTCGTGGCGTAGTCCGTTTATTTATTTGAGCTCCACGTTATATAGAATTGAATAAATTGTGATATTTTAGGGATTTACCCTAAATTGATTAGAATTGATTGAGATTGAATTGTTGATCGGTAAATGGCCAAGTATGTTATTCAGCATTTATAATGCTTTGTTGAGTTGTAAAGTGAGTAGAATTGTGAGAGTGATTTGAATATACTCTTGGCTAAGACTCATAAGGTATGTTAATACCGTGTGAAAATTGAGTGAGTTGATGAGTATGTGGGGATTCATCCCAAGATTGACTTGTGTCGGCATTCAATTAGAATTTGACTATGAGAGGTTGTGAGTTAAACCTCGGAAGCCGCTGAAGTATGGCTATGCTAGTTGGGCCGAAATTTGCCACCCGATATGGGTCGCGCCTGAGAAGGCCGTAATTTGCCACTCGATATGGGTCGCGCTTGAGAAGGCCGTAATTTGCCACCCGATACGGGTCGCGCCTGATAAGGCCGGAATTTGCCACCCGATACGGGTCGCGCCTGATAAGGCCGTAATCCGCCACCTGATAAAGGTTGCGCCCATTGGGCCGTAATTTGCTACCTAAAGATAGGTCGGTTAACCAATGATTCAATACGTTGTCATGAATTGACTGATTGAGTGGAAATGATCTTGAATGATCCGACTAACATGTAATCGACTAGGTCGATTGATCTTTGCTTTAATCTGGGATTGTGAAATGATTGATTGAATGGAATTGATCGTGAATGGTTTTGTTGACGTATGATCGACTGGGTCGATAGATCGAAATGTCGATCTGTGATATGATTGCTTGAGTACCTATTGTAAATTGTACTGACTTGCAGGTGGGATCTGATGCTAAGGTACGTCTTCTGACCTGTGCGTGTTTAGGCAGCCTTTAGTATAATAGTTTACTAATCGGGCTTAGTGGGGTAGAACTCGCTGAGACGTAGTCTCATCCCAGTTTGGGGAAAAACATTTCAGGATCCCGACGAGGAGCTGAGGAGGAGGGATTTGTGAATGAGAACTTGCAGGTGAAATTAAGGAAGAGAATGATCTGAGTGGAGGAATCAGAAGAGGATCATGATGATCTCGAGTATGACTTAGACGAGGATTGAAATCCCATCTCTTTGTGAACCTTTTTGTATATGTGTAAATAGAGAGAGACTCTAAAATTGCGAATAGTTTGTGAAGTGCTCTGTCTAATGCCATGCATAAAGGTCAGGTTGTAAATTTCAATATGAAAAATATAGCCTGCTTTTCTATCCCATTGTTTTATTGTCTGGGGATTTTAACTGCTTCCGCATGTGCTTATAAATGAAAGGGTCGGCGATACATTGTCCTGGGATATCGCATTATAAAATCGACCAAGTGAGACGGATGTGTGCGTGCCTGAGGATCGGGGCGTCACAATATGCCCGACCCTTCATGTACTCCAAATCTCGAGGAATTGGATCTCCATAGTTGCAAAAACTTGGTAGAGGCCCACGAGTCCGTCGCATATCATGACAAGTTACAGGTGTTGAATTTAATGGAGTGCTCTGAACTTAGTATTTTTCCAAATGTGCTCAAGTTGAAAAACCTCCAAGCTCTCCACCTTGAATATTGCACAAAATTTGAAAGGTTCCCTAAAATTCCACATAAACTTGAAGGCCTGAAAAAGCTTCATTTAGAAAGTACAGCTATTAAAGGACTTCCTACATCATTAGAAAATCTTGTCTCTTTGGAGGGAATGTATTTAAGGAATTGCCGGAACCTAATAAGTTTCCCGTATAGCATTTACAAGTTACAAAACCTTGATTCCTTGGAACTTGAGGATTGCACAAATTTAATTGGGTTTCCAAAGTACGAGGATTTAGCTGATTCGCCCATGAAGTTCGGACTTTTAAATTTAACTTATTTAAACCTTATGGGATGTAATCTGTCCAAAGTAGACTTTCTTGAGAATCTTTCCTGTTGTCCTTTATTGGAAGAATTAGTATTGTCAAGGAACAACATTACTAGACTTCCTATAAGCGTCATCGTTTGTCCCTATTAAATGTTAACAATTGCCATCAGTTACAAGAGATTCCTGAGCTTCCACCATATTTGAGGTATTTTTTGGCAGACAATTGCGAATCTCTAAAAAGCGATGGACATTCAACTTTTATTCATCATCTTGTCCGCAGGGGCCTGCCCATGGCTGATATTCCCCCAAACCAGGTTAGATTCTCTCTCTCACACGCATCTAAAGTGTGTGCGCTCGTTTATTGCCATAGTAGAAAATACAAGATGGGAGGCTCAAAAAAATATAAAGCGATTCTGCACTTATATGCATGGAATGCAGAAGATTACTGTACTTTTATGATTTCTATTACATGAGACTTGTATAATAATGATAATAATGCAAGCAAGGATCGTTGCATCTCTACTATTTTATTACTTCGAAGTCAGATTCATTAGGATTTCTAACTAAACTCAAATTGAATTCTTATATTATGGTACTGACAACAAACTTGGTTGCTTTTTAACGGCCTCACTTTTTAACGGATACCTCCTGACTTCAACATTTTTCTCTATGGAGGAGAAATACCAAAGTGGTTCCTCCCAGTCGAAGAGGGTTTCGTATCTTTTATGGCTTCAAGGGACTTGTATAATAAGTTTATTGGATTGGCTCTCTGTTTTGTTCTTGATTGTGATGAATGGTGCAAGGATCCCACATTTGAGATTATACCATATGTTAATGGGGAAATGTGGGATTGCAAAGAAGGATGGGTCTGCTCAACGATGAATTCGAATAATTGGCTTCGGTATTTCACACCGTATGATCTATGGGGAGAAGTCGATTTTGGTCAAATTGATGGGAGCTATGTACAATTTAACCTTGTAGTATCAACTACAAACGTGAAAAATTGGGGATTCCGAATAATATGCAAGCAAATAGACGATAATTTAAAGGTTGTGCTACAAGAAAATCAGCTACTAGATCTAGCTTTACTCTGCGAGGTTGGTCATGACTCAACAAATCTAGAAACCAAGAGTTTACATATATACAAAGATAGACCAATCAAAACAGATTTACTAAAAGAATTGCAAGAGCGTTCACATGTGCACGGAGATAGTCTGACTGAATTAGATCTACTAAAAAACTTTGAAGATTGTCAAGAGAGTACAGAGAAGCATAATCAAATAGGATCAAAGAGAAAATATGAACTTATTCTCTCTCAAGGCAAGTGAATCAAGATTACGTTGGCTTCCAATTCGACTGATGGAGACAAGAATGGTAGTGTTGGCTGGCTGCATTTGTAGTTGCAAAGATGGAAACTTGCTAAGGAAGCAATTTGTAGGTGAGTGAACTCAGCTGTTCTTGAATACAATTCCTTCTTTCTTTTTGTTCCTTCTCGTTCTCTTTTCTCAAAAAAAAACTTTTAAATAAAATTCTGTAATTCTGCATTGTCTTTATGTCTTTTCTTTGTTTTTAGTTTTTCTCTCTCGACCTTTCTTCTTTGGGTATTATACCTAAACAATATATCTTTATTTTGTGTTACTAAATCCGCTTTCCTCCGCCATTGGCAAACTTAGAACTCCACCGACGCAACTTTCAGCATCACGGTTGCTCATCTTCCATCCGAACCAGCAAGCTCTGACAAATGTAAGATCGCCACCTGCCAACAAAGGCAGCGGACAGAAGAAGGACTTCCTTAAACAGTCCCTAGCGAGCCAACGGCGACGGAGATGGGCGATTTGAGGCGACGAAGTACAACTGCTGACCAAAGCCATGGAAACTGATGACATAGCTTCGAGTGAACGATTCTCTGCCGAGGTTCTGGGCATCATGCAGCTTGCTATAGATCAAGGTAACGCCCGGCACATCTGAAATGTAATACTTGACATGAATTTTGAATTCAACTCGTATGGTGCTACAGTTGCGCGGGAACTTGAAGAATGTGTCGTTGAATTTGTGCGAGATACGTTCACTAAGTAGTTCGTAAGTTTAGTCTGTGGATGCTTGGTAGTGAATTCCATTGGCAATCAATGTTACATGCTGCAAAATTAGCGACACTCTCCGGAAGGTATAACTTCTCTTTACTTGTTTTCGTAGGTGGCAATTTATTGGTAGAAGCAGGTGAAATCTAGATTCAAAGGAAAAACAAGCGAGGGAAAGTGAAGCAACAGGAAGTAGGGCCTACATGGGTTGGTTCAGTCCCTTTTTCGGGCAAAGAACTGAGCCAATCCGGGTGCTATATAGGGTGGGAATTCCCTTATGTGAAACCAGGCATTGAAGCGAACAACCAGCCACACTAGAGAGAGAGAGAGAGATATGGCTGCTTTTGAGGTGTGTAGGAAATGTAGTATGTACCTATCATGAAGATGTGCAGCCAGTGATAGGTTTGCCAGGACGATTGAATTTTGAGGAACTTTGATCGCTGGTACAAGAATCTGTTGCTAAGTTCTACAAGGCACTTGAAGAGTTAAAACAATGGAGAAATGAAGAAGATGCAGAGAGATGGTAAGCCACTACAAGAGGTCACTTGATAGTCGATCCTTTTACCTAATCTTCACGGAGCATGAGAAGTAATATGAACATTGGTTTGTGCCAATGGATAACTGGTCAGGTGGCCAATTTCTTTCACCCGTGGACTATATGAAAAATAAAATCACAAGAAACAGAGTTTAGACAAGTTATTTAGTAGAATAAAAACAAAAGCACAAGAAGCTGATTGTCAATTCTGATTTGCGAGGCCTTTGCAATAAATTAGGATTCTGTTTTCATCATTTTATGTCATAGCATTTATGAATGAGAATGACCTGGAAGTCCTGGAAGCTTCTTGAATGTTTGAGTGGAACCTGATTAATGAAAGATAAGCTTTTGAGGTACCAATGATCAGACACACTGGAATAAGTAACATTTAGTTTCTCAAAGTCATTGCTGTTTTTGCTTCAGTGTTGTCAGAGCCATATCAGATTAGCAGTTAGGTGAGATTGGCAGATGAATTACAGGGTGAGTATGGGTTGATAATCATTTCTCGGAAGTTTGCGATCAGTATATTTTACAAGATCTGCAAGATTTTGATCATATAGCTTTGAGATATGCATTCATTCCATTAGTAGCTGCATATTGATACTGAAATATTTCTACTGCTCGCAACTTAATGCTGATTTCCTCTTGAGTTGCTAAATGCATGCATGCATGCATGAGAAAACCACTGATTCTTATCCTCATATCTTTTTCTTGAAACAAGTAACAAGGCCCTATGTGTCTTTCTTGTATAAGGCAAAGTTTGCTCTGGACAGTCTTGAAGTTTCAGTTGGGTAAAAAACTGATATTTAGTAGCCACGTGCATTTCAGATATATATCTTTATTTTCTAATTGAGATGATTAGTAGTTGAGTCTTATTAGTGAATGGTTTCAGATTGTACTCTTTGATTGAATAGCTATGTGATTGTTGAGGATAGTGTTGGGGAGAATCCGGGTACAACAATTCACCACGGCCAAACGCAATCCATGATCAATTTCTCCCCCGAAGCAAAATTAACTAAAAATTTCTTAACCCCCAGCAACAACCAGCAATATATAGCCTCACAAAATGCAAATATAACACCGAAATAATAAGTAGACAAAGCAAATAACGACACCAAGGATTTAACGTGGAAAACCCGATGCGGGAAAAACCACGGACCGCCCAAAAACATCCACTAATCACCAAGAATAGCAGGATACACAAAGTATTCTTCTCTAGTCACACACTAGAGTCTCAACATCAACATTACAATCATCTTCTTCTCACCACATAGGTAGACAAACAAGTTTGGAGTAAGAAAACCTTAACCGCAACTGGAGAATTTGGAGACGGTTCTCGACGAACAAAAACCATCAACTCGTAGCCCTCGGTCTCACGAACAACATACTGAAATTTGAGCCGATTCCGACAATATTTGGCCTTCGAATCAAAGCCGCAAAGTTGCAGCACTCTTCCTCTCTTCTTTTTCTCCTTCGCTGCAGTTTTCTTTTCTGGTTTTTCTCTCTCCTCTCTTTGGACGCACACCCACGTACGACAACTCCACTTCTTTTTATTCTTTTTTTTTTTATTTAATGCTGGCTGGGCCCCACATGAAGGTGGACCCAGCCAACAAATCTCCCCCTCCACCTCATGTGGGAAGATTCGTCATGCCCGCTTTTCTTCTACAAGCGTCAAGCTTCATCACGGGCAAGGCTTTGGTCATCATGTCGGACTTATTGTTGTTGGTATGAACTTTCTCAAGTAGGAAGAGCTTCTCTTCTAGCTTTTCTCGGATCCAATGATACTTCACATCAACATGCTTCGATCTTGAATGAAACACCGGATTCTTGCTAAGATGGATGGCACTCATGCTATCGCAATATAGAACAAACTTCTCTTGCTTCAAGCCCAACTCTTGTAGGAATTTTTGCATCCACAAAAGTTCTTTACCTCCTTCAGTAATAGCAATATACTCCGCTTCAGTTGTAGACAAAGCGGTACATTTTTGCAATCTCGATTGCCATGAAACAGCTCCCCCTGCAAAGATTATTATAAAACCCGATGTGGATTTTCGGGAATCAACATCACCGGCATAGTCCGCATCCGAGAAACCACTCAATTCAGGCTTTGCATTTCCATAGCACAAGCAAAGTGTAGAAGTGCCTCTAAGATATCTCAAAATCCATTTAACAGCGGTCCAATGCTCCTTACCTGGATTAGAGAGAAATCTACTCACAACACCAACTGCATGAGCAATATCCGGTCTTGTACAAACCATGGCGTACATCAGACTACCCACGGCCGATGCATAAGGAATTTTCATCATCTCAACCTTCTCTTTCTCACTTGAAGGACACTCATTATTACTCAACTTGAAATGGCCTGCAAGTGGAGTACTCACCGGTTTACATGTGCTCATGTTGAATCTTTCAAGCACCTTCTCAATATACTTCTCTTGAGATAACCACAGTTTCTTATTCCTCCTATCACGAGTAATTCTCATGCCTAAGATTTGCTTAGCCGGGCCTAGGTCTTTCATTGCAAAAGCTTTACTCAACTCATTTTTCAAGCTCTTGATTTTCTTGGCATCATGCCCAACAATCAACATATCATCCACATAAAGTAGGAGAATAAGAAAATCATTATCTGAGAATCTTTTCATAAAGACACAAGAATCGGAGTTTGTCTTACCGTATCCTTGTTCTTCCATGAATGACTCAAACTTCATATACCATTGCCTAGGCGCTTGCTTGAGACCATATAAGCTTTTCCTCAATCTACATACAAGGTGCTCCTTGCCTTTAACTTCAAAGCCCTCTGGTTGCTCCATATATATCTCCTCTTCTAGGTCTCCATGAAGAAAAGCCGTCTTTACATCAAGTTGTTCAATTTCTAAATTTAAACTGGCGGCCAATCCAAGAACAACTCGAATAGAAGTCATTTTTACAACCGGTGAAAAAATCTCTTCAAAGTCTATGCCCTTCTTTTGACGAAAGCCCTTCACAACAAGTCTAGCCTTGTATCGTGGTTGTAAACTATTTTCTTCCGTCTTCAACTTATACACCCACTTATTTGTGAGTGCTCTCTTACCCTGAGGCAACTTCACCAATTCAAATGTGTGGTTCTCATGCAAGGATTTAAGCTCCTCTTGCATGGCTTCATGCCACTCATTCTTTCGTTCACATGATATAGCCTCTTCATAAGTTTCTGGCTCCCCTGCATCAGTGAGTAACACATACTCATGTGGCAAATATTTTTGAGAAGGCCTACGCTCTCTTTCAGATCTTCTAACTTGAGATAGGATAGGTTGCTCTTGCTCAGCTATTTCACCTGTATCAGCTGAAGAATTAACATTATGTGATGACTCACCATCTTCATGACTTCCATGCACTTCTCCCCCATAATTTCTATCAACATTAGAAGGATTTGGGCTGAAACTAACTGAATGTTGAGCTGTATTCTTTGGTCTCTCCACCTTGTCAATGTCTTCAATAGTTTGATACTCACAAAACACCACATCTCGGCTTCTAATGACTTTCTTTGCAACTGGATCCCATAACCTGTAGCCAAACTCTTCATGTCCATAACCTAAGAAGATACATTGTTTAGACTTATCATCAAGCTTGGATCTTTCATCTCTTGGAACATGCACAAAAGTCCGACAACCGAACACTTTTAGATGGCTGTAGGAAACATCTTTGCCACTCCAAACTCTTTGTGGAACATCCCCCTTAAGAGGAACCGATGGAGATAGATTTATCAAGTCTACTGCTGTTCTCATCGCTTCACCCCAAAATGGCTTAGGCAACTTCGCATGAGAAAGCATACACCGAATCCGATCATTAATTGTCCGGTTCATTCTCTCTGCCACTCCATTATGCTGTGGTGTTTTTGGAACAGTCTTCTCAAGCTTGATACCATAATCCCTGCAATAGTGTTCAAATGGGCCTCTATATTCACCACCATTGTCAGCTCGAACACATTTCAGCTTCTTCCCGGTTTCTCTTTCCACATTGACATGAAATTGCTTGAATGCCTCAAGTACCTGATCTTTAGATTTCAAAGCAATAGCCCACACTTTTCTAGAACAGTCATCAATAAATGTCACAAAGTATAATGCACCTCCAAGAGTTCTAGCATCCATGCAACAAACATCAGTGTGAACTAAATCAAGTACATCTGATTTCCTGTGTGGAGAGGAACTATGAAATGAGAATCTATGTTGCTTACCAGTCAGACAATGAGTGCAATCCTTTAGATTTTTCTCCTTCAAAGGTAAAAGGTTCTTTCTAGCAAGAGTTTCAAGTCCTTTCTTGCTAAGATGACCCAGCCTCATATGCCATAAATCAACCAAGGAATCCTCCACTGCATTTACCTCTTCTTTAATCAAGTCAGCTTGCATGGTGTAGAGAGAGCCTGTCTTCTTACCTTTTGCCACTACCATAGAACCTTTAGTCAACTTCCATTTGCCATCAAAGAATGAATTACGATAACCATCATCATCCAAGGCACCTGTAGAGATCAAGTGAAGTCGGATATCCGGAACATGTCTCACATTTTTCAAAATCAAATTACATCCGACATCGGTTTCCAAATAAACATCTCCCATGCCAATAACCTTGGAAACATCACTATTTCCCATCCTTATGCAACCAAAGTCACCGCTGCGATAAGAAGCAAAGTAATCACGCCGTGAGGTGACATGAAAAGAAGCCGCGGAATCAACAACCCACATAGAGTCTTGGCATGTAAAATTCACATATCCGTCATCACATACAAACACAATATCGCCATCGGATGCAACCGCCGTTGTAGCTTGTTTCTCTTCTTTCTTTTGATCTCCATTTCTATCATGGAATCTATCTCTCTTTGGCAACCAACACTCTTTTGCATAATGTCCCATTTTGCCGCAATTATAACACTTGACACTCCTCCTCGGTCTTGATTTCGACCTTCCTCTTGACTTGCCTCGGGTATCATTTCTTTGAAACCTTTTTGATTGACTTCTTCCCCTGTTTTCTATAACAAGAGCATCCGATGTAGAAGCATAATTCAAGCCTTTTCTTCTTGTTTCTTCATTGAACAAGCTTTCTTTAACCATGCTCATAGAAAGCACACCAAAAGGAGCCGAGTTATTTAATGCCACAACCAAGGTGTCCCAACTATCAGGAAGAGTACCAAGTAATAAGCATGACTGCAATTCATCACCAAGATCAATCTCAAGATTTGTCAATTGATTTACAACATCTTGAAATTCACTCAAGTGTTCCGCCATGTTACTCCCCTCCTTGTATCTTAAATTCACAAGTCGCTTAACTAGAAGAGCTTTATTTTGTGGAGTTTTTCTCTCATAAAGATCTTGTAATTTCTTCCACAAAGTGTCGGCCCTCGTTTCTTGAGCAACATGATGAAACACACTATCATCAATCCATTGTCGGATAAACCCAACTGTTTTCCGATTCATTCTCTCCCATTCTTTGTCTTCCTTATCTCCTTTGGCTTCATCACCCTCAATAGGATCAAATAAGTCTTTGCAATATAACACATCTTCCATCCGAGGCTTCCAAATAGAATAATTCGAGGCATTTAACTTAAACATGGTGCTGCTGGTTTCTTCCATTTAACACTAAAATTCAACCGTGCTCTGATACCACTTGTTGGGGAGAATCCGGGTACAACAATTCACCACGGCCAAACGCAATCCATGATCAATTTCTCCCCCGAAGCAAAATTAACTAAAAATTTCTTAACCCCCAGCAACAACCAGCAATATATAGCCTCACAAAATGCAAATATAACACCGAAATAATAAGTAGACAAAGCAAATAACGACACCAAGGATTTAACGTGGAAAACCCGATGCGGGAAAAACCACGGACCGCCCAAAAACATCCACTAATCACCAAGAATAGCAGGATACACAAAGTATTCTTCTCTAGTCACACACTAGAGTCTCAACATCAACATTACAATCATCTTCTTCTCACCACATAGGTAGACAAACAAGTTTGGAGCAAGAAAACCTTAACCGCAACTGGAGAATTTGGAGACGGTTCTCGACGAACAAAAACCATCAACTCGTAGCCCTCGGTCTCACGAACAACATACTGAAATTTGAGCCGATTCCGACAATATTTGGCCTTCGAATCAAAGCCGCAAAGTTGCAGCACTCTTCCTCTCTTCTTTTTCTCCTTCGCTGCAGTTTTCTTTTCTGGTTTTTCTCTCTCCTCTCTTTGGACGCACACCCACGTACGACAACTCCACTTCTTTTTATTCTTTTTTTTTTTTATTTAATGCTGGCTGGGCCCCACATGAAGGTGGACCCAGCCAACAGATAGGCACGTCATTTTGGCAGGAAGAAACCAGACTAATGAGATGCGAATCGTAGAGTTTATCACTGCGTCTCCACCCCCTGTTTAAATTTGGCCAACAGCACTTTATTATTGTTCTGAATTATTACCCTCGAATAATCCACTCGTAGTTATTTTTTTATCTTTTTATGTTTCTACCATGATCATTTCTCTAATAGATGATAAAAGAATTATCTGAACAAATCTGTTAGTAAGTAGAATTTTCGATGCATTATAAGGCTGTCAAATGGTTTTTTTTCCCATTATTCTTTCATAAAATATGACTATGGCTAACACTACCAATAATCTGGCTTTATTATGCACGATGTTATATGTATTTCATATACCATCGTGCTCTGTCTAGAACCATATTATGGTCTTCATCGGCTTTTGTGAAGTTACGTTAGCTAGACTGGTATACTTATTTCGTATAAAAATGAATCGTGAAATTATTGCCCATTATGATGTAAGAACCTGCTTTTGGGCACAATTTTTTCACACAACGGCTACATCTACACAAATAGTTTAAGCCCGATTTCTCGTAGAGATAATTTATTGTCTAATAGTCTATTACTGTGATCATTTATAGTTATGTGGTGACAAAACACTAACATAAATAACTTTGCAGACAGTGATAAATAGTTGATGAGAAAAATATTTCGCCCTTTTATTACCTTTTAGAGCATAATGAAAAAAAAAAGGCACCTTGCTTTAGGGGTATATAAAAAATACTGTTAGAAAAGGTGAAGGTGGCCAATCCAATAAGAAGCCTCCTTTTCATTTGAGATTCTCAGCAACTTCAATCGATCAAAAACTTGTTGATATAATCTAATATATGCCTTGATCAATCTTTTATATACTCAATCAGATAACTTTTCAAAGAAAACGTTTCTCATGAAATGCATTTCCTAGATTTATGATGAAACTACACGAAGGACAACTTTTTCTCCTGCAAAGGTCCTAAGTTTGATATGCTTTCTTTATATTTCTCCTTGCGCTTTCTTAGGCAACAAGACTTGCAGAGATGGACACTCTTCATGTTCTTCTTGAACGGTGGCAGAGCACAGGATTTTCGGCAGCAGAAGTTGCAGAAATGTTTTTAGCATGCTCCCTTTATGTGACATGGGAACCGTGCATAATGTATGCAGCAGCATTATCAATCATTGGTATGTCTGTTGATCATAAAATAGAACTAAACTTTCCTAAACTTTGTTTGTTCATAAATGATTAGATGACTCTTAGCCACTTTTAGGTATAAAGAAGTATATTATGGCCATGCAAATGATAAAATTGGAGGCTATGACTCGATGCTGTTGTTGCATTCAAGTACCTCCGAGGCATGCATTAGGTCAGTTTCTAAACTTGCTTTCATCTGCTGAGCTCCACTTTGAAATTGTGACATGATAATTAACAACTCAAGCTTACTGGAGTTTTATGATTCCTTATGTTGGATGCGGTTTCGTAGTGATTCTATTTGCTGTTGCACCTTGAATATTGCAACACATAACCTCTGGGAGTTTCTGAAGCCTCAAGAAGTCGAGCTTATATCAATTCTTTCTATCCTCGCTTTATTTCCTTTTTCTTAAATTCTTTATGACTGGTTAAACATTTTCATTTTTGTTAATTTCCACTGAACAATTTACAGTTCGGGAAGTGCTACAACTAACATTAGTTTGTTCTTTCCTTGTCCCTTTGTCCCCTTTTTCTTCATCTCTTCTTCCTCGCTTGTTTTCAGTGCAGTGAGATTCTTTAATGTCTTAATGTTATCAAGATTAGATCAGGAAATATAGTTTCTTCAAATAAATATGATTTTGTGACTATGAGCAAATTATGCTTTATGATATGCCATGGGCAATGTACTTGATCTTCTTGCATACGTGAGGGCCAGTGCTCGCTAAATTGTGGTGTATGGCTTGTGTTTCCACGAAGATTTATTATCCAACATTTCATGTTTTCTAAGCTTGTGCAAAAATCATCAGTTTTTTATTCAGACTATGTTGACATACAACTTAAAACGTATTGAAATAGGATCTGTTTGAATGTGATTTGAACATTTCATGAAGTACCTAATCTAGATTACAACATGGTCTCTCTGTTGAAGTATTAGTTTTGAAAGAAGAAGCTCAAGTACAGGGGGTAAGAAGCATGAGACGTACCAAGGGGTGCATCTAAACAAAAAAGTTTAGTGGGAAAAAAATAAACTATGAAAACTCTGACTTTTAGAGCATGAAATACATAGATATGCTGCTTTTAATAATCTGATTATGAGTCAAAACTATTGTGGGAAACATGACCTGGCTCATTACCTTTCTGAATACAACATCAAGCAAGGAGACTCATCTCGCAGATAGAGGACCACCTTGCTCAGTTTCCTTTCTCTGGAGCTCAAAAACTAGCCCAATGTACTGCATAGTTTCATGATAGAACAAGACTGATTGAAACGCCCCCTAGCCAGTACTAGTACACAAGTCATCCACAAATCTTCTCTCAATCAGATCACTGTTGTAAGATTACTCTGAAGAGAAGTTGCCCATCCAAATCAAAAGCCTCTTAGTATCACCCAGTTTACAACATGTTCGTTCTCCAAGGACATTAGGATCCTTGTTGAAGAGAAAATATAGAACAACCCAAAGGCATCGTGAAAGTTAAAAATTTTAAGCCATAGTTACCCCAAACACCCACTCTTTTATATTTGATGCAAAAATTTTGCCAAGGTCAATGCCTAGTTACTGTCAAGTTAATCAAATGGTACAATTCATAGATATTTTGCTTGCATGAAAACATATTATCTGGAGTACAGACATTTCTTAGAATTGATATTCTCAAGACCGATACGTAAAATTCCCAGCTTAACACATTCTCCTAGTGGCGAACTTGTTTTTGCTTAAATAATAACTTCTTTTGCAAATTGCTTTGTCAATTAGTCTGCTATATTATCTCCAGAATGATATTTGAACATGTCTTGCGAATGGAATTTGTCTCGGGTTTCAAGCTGATGAGCTAGGCAAAAAAAATGCAAAATCATTGAAATATTGGCTGGTTTCCACAGAATCATTAGGTTTCAAGTGTCTGCTTGATATATGAATGTATCCAACTTTTTTCTTCTTTATATTGCCATAATGGGAATTCTAGATCAAAGGGTTTCAAATGTTGGAGGTATAATGGTGTAAGAAACAATATCTCTTATGCAAACTTTTAATAAATGAGGAAACCCTGATGGTATGAACAGTGAGCAACCACCAGTTGAACAGTCTGTTTGAAAGAATTTTATAATATTCTACAGTTAGCACCTATTTACATCAGATAAACCTAAGGAAAATTATAGTTCTTTGTCAATGAACCTGTAGTTAAGTAGACAAATTAAGAGGCTTTAATGAGCATAATAGAGTAATTCTATTTTTTGAACCAAAGTGTACGTTATCAATCAATGAAGTAGAGCATTGTGCCTGCTAGCTATATCTCCCTGAAAGACCCTCTCGGAAAAGGTTCTGTTATAAAATCTTATACAATGGTCTTCCTAGCACTCATCCATTTCCGTATTGTTTAAGAAGAATTCAGGAAGTCTCTTTCTAATTCTACCTTTCGATCAATTCTCCCAACTAGCTAGAGAAAGGATTGTAGCTGGGGCTTTCAGTGATTGTAGATCTTGCTAAACAACTCTCTCTCTCTCTATGCATGCATGTGCATTTGTCCATATCTAAATCGTTTGCTGCAATAAAAAATGTCGTTGTATCCTTACTCTGGAGAATTATCTGCATATCCTTGGTAAATACAGCTGGCCCAATTGAATGTTTTGAAAAGAAATTGCAACCTTAGAACTAGCGGGCCATTGGTTGGATTAAAACCCATTCAGAGGTTTTCTCCATCAAGGATAAGGTGCTTATCTTGAGATGGTGGGTACACTTATCCAGACTGACTAAGTATAGTTGCTTGAGCGGAGCGGAGTTCAGCCATAAAATGGTTGCTATAAATAGGTGTATAATTTGCTTAGTAAACAAATAAAAGAATTTCGGATTCCCAGTCTTTTTACTTTTGCCAATTTTCAGATGCCCTGTTAATCCTTTGAAGCTTTCCTCTAGATTGGGTATTCTTAGCCAGAAATATAATGGCACGTCCTTGGTTAAGAAAAAAGACGAAGTGCAGTATCTTAGTATCGATAATCCCCTAGTTAGACTCGTTTGAGAGAAATATCTTCTTCCTTGATCCCTTTCTTGAATTAATTAACATATACGGTTATTAGTCCAACAATTCTCCAATTTGGGCTCTTCAGTTGCAAATATTTTAAGGGACTGACAGACCATAACCTTTTCATGCCTCTTAAATAATTATTACACTTTGGAAACAAATTACATACAGAAAAAGATGGCCTTGAAATAATTTGTCTTCGCAATGATAAAATCAATTTGGTTTCATGGTTCTTCTTTGTTCTGTAGAAACATGTTACATCAATATCATTTCTCTTAGCCTTTCATCCCCTTCTTTTCCATTCATTTAATCCTAATGACATTGTGCAGTCTATGATTTGTTTAAGTATTTTATAGATATGCTGAACACTTCTATTTGATGTTCAGCTCCAAAGCCTGACAGTTCATGGTTTAATCATCAGGCTTCTCGTTCCATTTGCATGCATTGATTCTTCCTGTCGACTCCTCTTATACCTTTGCACAACTAGGTAAGACTTTTGAACAATTGAATCCTTACCTTTGATGAATATCATGTACACCATGTATAGTATTATGATGCACCTCTGCTACATATTAAATGATCATCAGTTACTCGTGCTTGTAGCAGGTGGTCTGCATGGTTTGACCTTTCTCTGTCATAGCCTGTTAACATTGAAATGGCACAGATTAATGCGCTGTGGCAATTTTTCTTGTAGTGATATGAAACTCATGCTAAGATTGAGTATACCTATTGCTATAGATTTCCTTATTTAATAGGAAATTTATTACAACGAGGACACTAGCAAAGGTCTTCAAGAGAAGTTAGATGACATCCTTACTCTTCATTCCTGATTCTTGGTTTATTCTGATTATATTGTTCATTGTTCTTATTCCCGGTAGTTAATCTCTTCAACCTAAATCAAATTTGCAATCCAGATAGTTCCCATCCTTGAGGTGAATTCATCGCAAAATGACTTTTGAACTATAGTTTTGTGACTCTTTGTATTCATGTAAAGTGCAAATATGAATGTTACATTTAGATACTCGCATCATAAGATTCTCTCTTGTTTGTGTGGGATGACAGTAATGGTTGATGTTAATTATTTTGTCTCATGATGTAAAAATATTTTATAATCATAGCGTTTGTAGATAGTCCTTTAAGTGTAGAGATCTCTGTGAATGTTATTTGTGATGATAAGCATTCTAATTTATGGTCAGAGGATGTTCTAGCATTCCATAGTGTTTTAAATGATTCAGTCCACTCTGACTGATAATGCATGTGCCTTTTATTGCTTTTCCAACTGCAGAATTTCATCAAGGGACCCGAGAAAGGAAGGATAGTGCTGAACAGATCAGTTTTTGCCCAAATGTTCATGTGTTTACTGAGGACTGCAGCTGTGATCAAAGTCCATTTCATGCTTTATCTTGTTTATCAGATGTTTAAGATAATTTACAGCATAATCTTGTGTAGGCATCATTTTTCTAATGCTAAGTTTTTTTTTTTTTTTTTTGTCATCATACATGTTCTCTAATCTAGCTTGATTTTTTTTGAGTTTTTCAAATTTTGAGGTAATTCCAAGCGTGCTATTGATGTGTGTAAGCTTCATAGTTTTGAACTATATCATGTGCTTTCCCTAATGATGACAAAAGAAGTGAATGATTTACATGTGATTCACATGGAGTTCTAGGTAAAGAATGCGTTAACTAGATTTAGGCTTTGTGGTTATATTAATTATGTCCTAAATACTTTAATTTATAGTAATGTAGAGTGAACTAGTGTCATGATTAGGAGTGTATTTCGTTTGGTTCAACCTAGGAACCAGATTGAATTGGACCGGACTGAACTGGCTAGTTCTGAGAGGTTTTCATGGGAACCAATTCTATTCCTGATTCCATGTGAAGGTCTAGACCAACACTATTTATCCAAGCTTGAGATGTTACATGACAATATGCGTGAGACTCATTTTTTTTTTTTTTTTTTGGGTCAGAATTAATGATATTTCATTACTAACTCGACATTGTAGAAAAACATAAGGTTTTGATGTCTGAACATAAAATCAACATCAGCGAATTAGGGGATTGGTAATCCAGTTCTTTAGGAGGGAATCGGCTAGGTGGGCTTTGCAACCTAGTTGGCCGCTTGATTGTATATGCTCAGCCTAAAACAGAGAATCACGCCCTTGAGCTGGCCCAATAGATCTTTGCAGTCTTTAACGATGGATTGAACAGCCCATGTGGGCTCAGCCCGGCCCAATATAAAATCCACCGCGTTTAGGCAATCTGAAGCTAACACAGTTGACTTTGCAGGTGCAAGTACACCGCGCGATTCACTTTTGCGGTGAGAAAAAAGGAAGAGGTAAAAGCATTAAGGTGACCGATCTGGTTCTAATATTAGTCGAGGAATAAGAATTGACTTCAGCTTTTTTCTCTATTTGCATGTGTTGCTGTTGCCACCTTCGTTACAATAATTAGTGGGCAGGTGTAATGTGGAAGGGGAAGTAGCCACTCATCCAACATTATAATTACACCCCCCAATGGTTCGTTGCTATATGCATCTGCATATAACCTTGCTGAACACCCAAGCTGAGATGTGAAACCACATGATGTGCCACGCTATAAAGCAGAGAGCCAACATCGACCCCTTATGATTTGAATCTTTGCTTCCTCCCATCATTACCACCAACAAACAGAAAAAAAAAAAAAAAAGGCCAAAAGAGAAAGATGACTCGGAGTAGGAAATAGCAATCTGTTCAAGAGTCATATAACTTGTTTGCACATCTGCACTTAGCAATACCTAGACTTGTAAGGAATAGAAGGAAAAAAATGAAAACAAAAAATCACTGGTTTTGGGATTATCCCTAGAATCAGCCCTGATCGGTTAGTATGGTTTCAAAACAGGATAGGCCAATTTCTGATTCCACAAATGGGAAACCGACCATGCCCAATCGAATTCTTGGGTCTCAAGGGAGACCAACCCGACCTGAAACTGATCACCCATAATCATAATCATTGTTGATTTTCCTTAATAAACTATTATAAATCTCATTGACATGATCGGCCATGTGATGACCATGAGATGGTCATGTTATGGCTATGGAAGAATGTAAAAAAATTAGTGTTTTGCTCGGTCAAGAGGCAATTGTCAATTGCTTCATTCCTATGTGCTTTCGGTGTTCAATCTTGAACGAGAGACCTATTTTCTTTTGGTATTTTTTCTCTCGGTCAGAAGTTTTCTTCCAATATTCAAAAGTGGAAATTTTGAGTTTTTTTTCTTAAGCTAGTAATGATTATGTTACTGCCAATCCTATTAAAAGATTAGAAAGTACCAAGCCATTTGTCTATAGCACCGTAGTCTAAAACGAACGGGTAGATTGTAATTTTGAGCCTTAATTTTTTAGAAGTTTTTATAAAATGTAGGCTAGCATTATTGCATTTTAGTTTGCCAAAAGTCGTTACAAAGTTTATAAAATATGTGAGAATACTACATTGCTCAAATACAATTACATTACCATATTATATCGGGAGCCTAATTCTCCTAAAAAACACAAACTTTCATTTTGTATCCAATTTTGGCCCAAACATTTTTTTGCCTCATAAAAAGTCACGGACTTTCACTCTATATCCAAATCCGGCCTGTTATTTATATTGCTTTTAAAGTCTGATGTGTGAATTCCATGCACACATTTCCCTCTTTCTCCATAGATGATGTGGAATTTCAGCAGAAGAAAATATTTATAAATAAATATATATATCTTATTTTCTTTTCTCCTTCGTTTTTCCTAGCAACCTCCATGGATGAAGGTGCTTGAGCTAAAATCTGAGTCGCGCAACCTCAGAACTGAGTCGCATGACCTCAAATGTCAGGTTGCGCACCTCTATCGCGAGTGGCGAACTCCATTAATGAAGGTAAACCGTAGGGCTCAGAGTGAAAAAAAAAACGATGTGCGCCTTCTCGGCCACGGTGGTTTTAGGGAAAGCGTGGGCTCTTTTCGTCATCGTCCGGCCACGGAGTAGATCTACAAAGCTTCGAGGATGGCTGAGCAAAGATGGTGGCTGATAAAAACGGCTTCTCGAAGCTTGAAAAACCGGAACAGAAAACAGGCGTTTTGGCCTAGCTCGCCAGAGATGATTTCGACGACAGCCAACCATCGCGGGGGAGTTCTCAGAGGTCGGGGCGCGGAGTCGGATGTTTAGATGGCGATGGGTGAGAGGTGGTAAAGCTGTGCCAGAGTGAGTCCTTGCGAAGAAGACGATGGACGGTGACGAGGAGGCGGAGCTGGGACCTCTCGTTTGGTAACTGGCCTGCATCAAAGGCGTTTTGCTGGTCAAACTACTTCCATTTTTTATTTATTTATATTTTTTTGACTGGAAAGGTATTTCCATTGATGTGGCATTGTTTGCAGTAACTCTTTGCATTGGTGTGCGCTGCTTTTTGTTTCGAACTCAGGCACCCCCCTTCAAAATAAGAAGATAGAAAAAAAAAGATAAGATTTTTTAGAAGAAATTATTTAGTTGAGCCAAAGTTCCACGTCATCGATGGAGAAAGAGGGAAATATATGCGTGGATGTGACACATAAGACTTTAACTGCAATATTGACCGGATAAATAATGGGGCTCGGATTTAGACATGGAGTGAGATTTGGTGATTTTTTATGATACAAAAAAAATGTTCGGACCATATTTGGATATAAACTGAAAATTTGTACTTTTTAAGGGAATTCGACCTTATATCAAGTGTAGCACATTTTGTTATAGTAGTGATATCGTTGGATAATTAGCATAAGTCAGTATTTCAATGGTGATGTGTGATAGACAGGTTATTTGTCACCATCTAAGTACAGAGAAGGAAAGCAAGACTTAGTCTGAGATTCGTACGGCTTCGTCTTGTATTGATCGGTAGTTACGTGATTTCCATTCAAGGCTAAGTATTCGAAATTCTTTATATAAAATTAAGATCACTAAATTTCTTACATTTGTCATCGTCAAAGCACATACATACGAGTTCAAAATCGAATTGATGCATAATCTGGATGCAATTGTATGTCGTGCATGGATTTCAAAGTTCATGGGTGAGTTTGAGAATTTGATTCTTTTGATTACTTATTTTCGGTATCTATATGGGGTTTTAGTTACCCCATTCTGCGGGAAATGTGCTGGCAAATCTTCTTCTCATATGTCGTGTTGATTCACAGTAAAAAAGAGACAAAGCGAGTATAGAACCTGAATTTTCGGCTTGGGGATCATTTCGGATCTTCACTTCCTGGCCTTGGCCCATTTCCATTGCTACTGCCACCACGCAACATGCAGCAGATGCTAATGGAGGAGAGTTGAGGGCAAACCAGAGTGTTGTGGACCGCGGGCCCGTTCACTTTGTGGATAACGCACGTTCCAGCACCGAATTCTGCCGCCTCTTTGTGCGTTGCTGTCGCCGACTGAACAGCAAACATGCCGGTGGAACAATGCATTGCAGAGGGACTTCCCAAGTGTCCCGATGTTTCCTCTGTCCTCGGAAACACCCCATGTTTTATAACAGTTTTAACAGCGTTTATTTCCGAATATAATGGTCATGTTAGAAGTTACAAGCTTTTATAAAGATAGAAACTGCTCTAATTGGAGTTCACTTATCAATATATATTAACTTGCAATATTCGTATGCTGGAAAGTTTTCCAACGAAATGTGGTTGAATTAATGAAACACATGCTGGGCGGGTTAAATAGGTAGTATGGGGATTACGAAAAACCTTTTTCTAGTCAAGTTAATTCCAATACAAAGAAACCCATTTTATTGTCAAGCAACGTGCCTATCTTATGAGATCTTTCGGAACTCATTTGTGTTTGCTTTCAAAAAAGCATCCCTTGAAAGGATAATTGACTATAAATTTAGCGGAATAAAAATACCATGAATGTCATAATTTTCATACGGCGCTTATTTAAATGCTATAGCTTTTTTTTTTTTTACTACTTGAGTGTCATGATTTCTAAAAAACGATCATTTGAATAACATAACTTTTAATCAATTATTTGAGTGTTAAAATTTATTAAAGATGTTCAGTCAATTATCCGAAATCTAACATAGCATAACACTTTTGATGAACGCTTTTGTAAAAATTATAGCATCAAAAAAAGCAAATGATCAATTGAAAAGTCATGTGACAATCAAGTACTACAAAAAGAATTATAACATTCAAATGAATGCCATACGAAACTTATGACACTTGTAGTGTTATTTTTCCTAAATTTAGCATTTTTTGAAGCTCTTGTGGCTTGGTAATAGTTCAGTCACTTCAAGCATATTCCATAGATCAACCGGCTTCACTGATACTTTTGGATGACATTTCCACAGTCCAGTATTGACAATGGTCTTCTCCAGTATGACTGCATCCTCCGGAAGGAACTTAGCCAAGGCAACCAAATGTTTTGAGCTAAGAGAACGAGAATTGAAGAGAAAGATTTCGACATGCTTGAGATAATTTGCCACACAAGGGGAAAACTTCCTCTGCAATTTTTAAAATCCATTGTCATCGAAGTTAAGTATCGAAAGTTCCTTTGAAACCGACGCTATAGATTTACACGAACATTGGGTAACTCACTAAATCAAAATGATGAGTAAAGGGATAAAAAAGAAGCAACTTACCCAGACCGGAAAAAAAGAAGGTGATTTCTTTGCCTCTTTCGACAGAATGAAAAATGCACTTGCAAGTCATATATATTAATGCTCTCATCATCTGCATCAACATGATCATTTTCTCTTCTTCTCTGGTAACTCAATATCTAAAATTTTCATTAGTTGGAAATGTTTGTAAAGCCTACAATGCAATAGAAGAGAATTGATGACACTGCTGCAGGTTTCTTGTTGATAACACAAAACAGAGAATTTAAAGCTTCCTTGCGTGGATACATTATCCAACAGGACCAGATGTTCAAGTAGATTAATACCCCCGACACAGTGAGAGGAATCGGGCCTCAGTATGACTAATTCTCCAGGCCCAGCAAACTCTTTAGCCGCATTACTATCCTGGAGAGGTTCAATAGACTTGTCATATGGGTGGGTTAGGTTATAAATGATCCAACCCAAATAAACTCGTTTAACTTATTTTAACCCATATCCATGCAATCAAATCCACTAACCCATATCCATACCTGACCCAACTTATATTATAGAAATACTACTATATTTAATCAAATCTATGAAAATTCATATTCAAACTAAGGTGAGAGTGAGTGAGTGATCGAAAAGTGAAAGAGACTAAAAAAGAGTCATAAAAATAGATTAGGTTTTATGACCCATTTATAACTCATTATGACCCATTTAACACTTATATTGAGTTAAAACCTATTTATCACTCATTTACTTATTATAATTAGCCTATCTATAACCCATTTAACACCCATATGGGTTATGGGTTAAGAAATGGGTTTATAACCCATTTTATGGATCTAATAATGTATGCAAAATAAGATTCCACCATTTTGCGGTGCCAAGCACGACACAGTCAGACCACGTGCTTGGATAGGGCGCCTTCTCCAAATTGGCCCCACCTAGCCCAATCCCTAGACCAGCCACTACTAGTTCGGAAACGTAGGTAGAAGGAGGCAACACATATGATGTTGAGAAGGCAACGCATCAATCTAATTAATCTAATAAGAAAGTAAAAATAAACACAATTCAGATGGAATTTTTGAAAAATTGCTAAACGGACAAACAAAAAAAAATTAAGAACCTTCAAAGGATCTATTGTTGTATATGACGGTTGTTCATCTCCATATTCTACAAACTCGCAAACACTTATCTTGTTCACAAACCTTTATACTCTCTCTATACCTTTGTGAATGTTTGGCCTTTTAAACTCTTATCCTGAGTAATGTAAAAGTTTGATGGGCATGACCATCATTATGTTGATTATGTTAAAGAGGAAATACCTAGAATTTGTCAATTAAGTAATCTCTTTAGCAAAACTAAATTGATATCATTGCTCTCGCAATTGATTTTTTTTTTTTTAAAGAAGGGAAATTAATTTGAATAGGATGTAACAGTTACTACAACTTTATGTGGAAGGTAATTCGACCATGACTAAGTATGTATGTGAGTGTAATATATATGCGTAAAACATGTATTTGGTTTTGTAAGTGTCCTTCTCTTTTAGAGTGCAGACTTATTTTACATCTGTGTCATGATATAATTACTAATTTTATTTAGATTTATTGAGAATTTCATTCTTCAATTTTGTTCCATGCGTTGGCGCCTAGTTACTAGTAATATAGAAAGAAACAACATCGTAAGTACGGCAATTAGAAGAGGAGGAGGAATAAACTTCAACTTTCCAAATGCAGGTCGCTGCTGCGCCTCCATTAGAATCACGGACGGAAAATATTGGCGGCTGATGTGGACTCAATTGCCAAAAAAAAAAAAAAAAGCCTCGACGTTCCATTGACCCATACGTCCTCCGCCTTCCATCCCACAGCGACCCCACCCATAAGCTATCCTTCGTTGAGGACCTTGCCTCAGTGATCTGCAAGTCAAGTTGCGGCAGAATTTTGGGTGCGTTTGGGAACCACTTCCCAAAGCCCCTTTGAAGCCTGAAGATACTTGGGCAAATGCCAGCCCGTTTGGCAAAAAATTTTGAGCTCCCATTCCCTAAATGCTAGCATTGTGAAGTCGAAAGCCCAAAGGCAGGTGAGGACCTGCCTTGGGCTTTCGGCTTTTTCGGCATGCCCACACGGGTACTGTTCATATTTTTTTTTTCCGAAATTGTCCTCACGAATTTTTTGTTTTTCTGGTTCTTGCTCTTGTGTCGCAACTGTTCATCTTCTCCGGGGGGCTTGGTTCTAGCTGACTGCGAGCGGCCGGCGACTGCTAGAGGGACGCCGCAATCGTCGGTGGCGCGATCGACGCCGGAGGTGGTGTGATCGAGGGCTCGGTCACCGCAACCTAGATCTGGGGCGGCAAGCGGTCTTCTTCTTCCGCGAGCGGTCGCCGGCGACTGTCACCCAGACGACTGACGTCGAGGGGTGGCGCGACCACCGCGACCCACGGAGAGGTCTGGGTCACTGCGACCCAGATCTGGGGCGGCAGGGTCGTGGGAGGACCTTGCTGCCCTCGATCTGGGTCGCGCGACCTTGCGGCCCCCGAATCTGGGTCGCGGTGACGTCGCACGACCTCCCGCGGCCTCGCCGCCCCAGATTAGGGGGCGGTGAGGTCTCGCGACCCGCCGCAACTCAGATCCGGGGCGGCGAGGTCCTCCCGCGACCTCGCTGCCCCAGATCTGGCGTCGCCGGAGGTTGCCGGAGGTCGCCGGCGGCCACTGCCCTTTGGTCAATTTTTTTTAATTTTTCTTTTGATAATTTTTTTTTTTACCACAAAGATCCTTTGTAAATGTAATTCCCCAAATGCTATTTTGCTCAAAATACTTTACAAAGAGCTTTCAAAGTACAATTTGCCAAACACGGTTACATTTTGGAAAATACCTTTAACTCAAAGATATTTGCATTTTCCTAAAGGCTTTCCCCAAAAGTGGTTCCCAAACGCACCAGGGGCTCCGAATTTGTTTAGAAACCAAATTAACCCCTATTTATCAATTTAGGGCAATTTATTGCCTCAATCAACCATGTGCTACACATATTTTAAGTGCACGTGCCTCCAATGAGTCAAGTCGTGTAATCTATTCTTAAAGTAATGTCACCTTGAATTTTCAAGGCACCTAAATTGCCAATGTCCCTTAAATAATGACTTTATTGTGTAGAGACTAGAGAGATTAGAGATACATTGCCTTGTAGAAATCATTGGGTTTGCTTTATTGCACAGAAAGACTAGAGATATAATATCAAGATGTAAATTCATGGATTAATCTCACATTACAGAAAATGTCTAGTGTTCTTATAAGTAGGGGCATGGCCCCATCTTTGATTCTGTTGTTCCTCTAGATGCGGAAAATTAGGATTCAGAGTTTCTTTTTCCCTAGAAATATTGAGAATCGCGTTGCTGTGTAATAACAAGATGGATATAAAGTCAAAACAAAACATTATTCACTAACTCAAAAATAAAGGGGGGAAAAAGACAGAAACCCTATCCCCGACATGGGCCAGTTTACTCCTAGCCCCCCAACTTCTTGAAATTGCAATTATGTCCCAGTTAGGGAAAATCTGTTTACATATAAATCCATAAAGTCCCCCCCCCCAAAAAAAAATTAATACTATTTCTTTAAATTCCAATGTTTAAGGAGCTATTACGAAGTTCTCGTAAAAAAAAAAAAACTGAATTAAGATCTATTTTCCTCTAGCGATATTGATTATACGGTAAATTGCTAGGACACCCCCACAATTTCATTAAAGTTACTCGAAAACCTCCGCATTTTCAAAAAGTACTACGGCCCCTTATTAGAAACGTTTTTGGATTTGATAGATTAATAAAAAATTATGTGGTCTAATTAAGTTCTCAATATATAGCTGGAATATGAACATTGACATGGAATTTACAAAATTCCACGTCACCTTTTAGAGAGAAATTTATTCATACCATGAGTTTTTGGATTTGCAGTTGGACATGATGCTATCCTCCTTGGTATGCATCCAACCGTAATTCAAAAGGTACAATATAAATCAGCATTTTAAAAGATGTCAAACAATTTAAAATTAGCAACCAGAATAGCATGACGACAAATATTTTTTAAGTTAGACTCAAAAAGTAACCTATACTTTCATAATTCATATTGATTGCCACCTTGGGTCAAATGGCTTTACCACTGAACATGAACAGTGTTAAAGAAGAGGGGTTCACATGCCCGCGCAAGTTATCATCTAAAATATGCCGACAAAATACCCAACATCTAAAGCTGGTTTAGGGTATTGGTCAGCTTGTTCGTGGGATTTTGTTGTCGTTGATTGCGGAATCAGATTTCTCCTTGGTCAGCTTCTTCTTCGTGGGGTTTTGAAGGTTGAACTTGGGAATCACCTCTAAACTGATCGAAGATTGAATCACGCTCAACCATGACTTGAACGTGAAAGAAGGTGTTTAAGATTGAATTGAAATTGATACAGCAATTTGCCGGTCAATCTTTTCTAGTGGAACCCGTGTAATTATGAAAGAATAAAATACTAAAGCTATAGTTTTGCACTAACGTAAGCATCAAGCTTTGGATCGTAGCCTCATGGCGTGTCATTGATCTATAGCATAAAGTATCTGAAATCCTTCAATTAGTCTTATGTCCTCCAATTCCATATACATGAAACCAAAATATTGATAAAACATATGACTTAATCACTATAGCATGTCCCTCGTGGTTTCTGCAAAAGAATTATAATTTGATTGCAAACTAAAATGCTAACTAGACTATAAAGCGACAGCCAAAAGTTTAAGACTTGACCACTTAATTACACGGAGGAAAGAGTAAGCATATTCCACATCACCTTCCGATAGAACATTCCTTCATTAAATCCTCATATCATGAGATTTCTTAAAGTAAATACATATATAGTTTTTTTTTTCAAACATTAAAAATTCTATTACTCGATCTCAGGTGAAATTGCCGCACCATGGAATCGAATAAGGGCTTGACTGATCATGGTGTGTGATCCCTGTTCTTTCAGAAACAGAAAAAGAAAAATGCTCCAAATGAGTCCAATGTATCAAAAGAGCAGGAATCAATCTGAATCAAAGCAGCGAGAAAATAGGGACCTGAATGTGATGCCGTGTTAAATGAACGAAAGCAGATTTGAAGAAAATGCTTGAATGTCGATCGTGAATCCAACGTACACAACTCAATTACAAAGATGAATTCAGTCCAATTAGAGCAACATGCATGAATATGTTGTGTATGATTCAAACAACAGCATCGCATTCAATCGTAATAGTGTGCATGAGTCCAATGCATACCGTTTTAATAACAAAAGTGAATCTAATCAAACTACCGAACTAAATGGATTTTGTGCTTCCTACCCTTGCGACCTTTTGATAATGTGCAAAATAGAGGATTGCATCTCTTAATTAGAGGAGCAGTGGATTGGGCTAGAAGATTTTCTCTTTTTTAAATTCGCTTTCAATATAAATTCTGTTGCCTGTGGTCACCGTTCTTCTTTTTCCTATATTCTGATTGGGTGTCTATGCAATAGGCTGTTGCGATACTATTAACTTTTCCAGGTGAAATACCATTTTCGATGTATGACGTGCAACTAGCTAATTTCGTGAATGGTATGAACGTGTCCGAATTATTCATGGCTTAAAAAATGCAAAATGACATGTGTTGGTCCTACATGTAGCATAGATGATACGAACTAACATAAATCAATATTCAAATGTCCGATTCATGGCATAAGTTTCACGACATAACATGGATGAGTCCCCATAAGCAAATGCAATTCAATCTATGTCGCAAATGATCGAGATATGGAATCGGTTTTTTTAAAACCTAGTTTTCAAATATTTTTCCATTATAATCAAAATTCTTGTAGACACCTAATTTTTTAGCAAAAGGTTTGACAAAAATTGACTGAGAATATTAATTTCTTAAAAATTCAATCCAAGGATATAATTAGATTGTACTTGTTAACAGTTTTCCAAAAATATCCAATTTGTTGAAGTTGAATAGTCAGTTTTCAAGATATTGCAACTTTTAATGACAGTTATTCAATCATGAGGTGTCAAGAATTTAATAATTTGACTTGATTGATTAATTTCATTTTATATATCAAGTCAAATTTTTCGAAGCCCCAAGAATCACGTCAAGCAAATTTTTAACAATGAAAATTTCATAACTTTCCACTACAACCATCTCTTGACCCAATTTTTGAAAATCCATTTTGAGTCAGGAGCTTATGAAAACTTTATACATGGTCATAGACTCATAGGGGCCAATAGCCCCTTAGCCGGAGACAGGTCGGGGTTTTGCAATACCTACTTATTGCTAACCAAGGCCTGGTGTGTGCCTACCCCAGCATAGGGCACAATGGCCTTCATCTGGCTTTCTAGCCCTTTAGGAGGGTTCTTCTTAACTAAGAAAATTTACATGGAGCTAATTAATAAATCTTGCTCAAAACAAATCAAATTATCTCTACAAAGTTTTAAATGACACTCCCTCTACTTAGTCAAAAATATTAATCTCCATCAGATTTTTCCTCTACATGTCTTTGTGGATTCTGATGCCTAAAATAATTGGAATTTGAATTAAATCAATTTAGAGCTGGGTTTTTATTTCCCTGTACTTGGAGTACTGTCTACTCCATCGATAATGCAATCTTCCTTTACAATGCAATACGTCCAAACTTGGTGACTTCACATAATCTCAATCTATTCATCGTCTATATTTAGGTCCTTCCAAATATATTAATGTACTCATATTATTGAAGTCATTCTCCATTTATTTGGTCCGTCCAAGCATCTCGATGATTTAATGTCCTTCGCTTGTTCTCCAAAATCCAAAGGTTCTTTCAAGTCTAACACTTTCCACTCAATATCTTGTTCTCTATATGCAAACTAAGAATATTCTTAAATAGCATAGACGTCATTGTGTTAACACTATCTGCATATAAACTTGTACATGTAGAGAATAATTTGTTTGTGTGCACACACATGTGTATATATATCTTCAAAATACATAAGGAGTCTTATTAATATAATTTACCTTGTTAAAATGGGCATTTTTTTTTTTGGGTCGGTTAAAATGAGCATTTGACTCCCTATTTAAATGGAAAAATCGGAAGCAAGCGAGGGAAATGATGCGCAAGGGACCTCGGGATTGGGCCACTACACACCGTCATGGGGATATTGTACAGGGCCCTCGGCCTGGCGTTGCAAACCCTATGCGGCATTTGCTCGTTACGAGTGCCACCACTTGGATCAAATTTTGCCTCTTTTTTTTTTTTTTCGAAAAATCACTTATTTTATTTTTATATCTGTCCGAACTTTGACCACTTAGAAAAATTACTTATTTTAACTTTTGTCCGAACTTTGACCCATCGTTTCCCTTCAGTTTGATAATTGTAAAAGTACTGGGATTATGGATTTCTGCAAACTTAATCGGAATGGTCATGGTGAAAAGTCACAACTTCTTTCTCGTTGAAATTCTGATTGACCTAATTCTCAAAATATTAGTTGTGACTAAATATACCTGAATTCATGAGTTAATTTGAAAAATCGCAATTTTCTCGACGCCCTCAAGATTGGTTGACAGTAGTTAAAAGTTGTTATATGTGTGATCCGGCCATCCAATGTGGGCAAATTGGCGTCATTGTTCTTTCTAAGCACAACCCAGTTACACCAATCATCGTAATTTCAATGATTTTTGTTTTTCAGCACTCAAGGCTTTGACACATTGGAAACCAAAATTTTTCCAATGGAGCAAGTGCTATCCGAGAATAGTTTGCATGGTCAAACATTGGTAAAAAAATGAGGTGCCTTCAATGATAGTTCCAAAGAGAGAAATACTTGTACCCGTTGAGAAAATTTTACACCCTTACAAAAGAATGCAAAAGTAACCGAAGGCCTCGATGCTTGGCGTTAATGCTTTTTCTTACCATTGTTAGCCTAATTTTTTCACTGCAACAAATCTGGAAGCATCGTCGCCTAGTCATCTTTTGGTCGTTCACAATCTTTATGACTATATAAAAATATCGTTCCACTAACTAGTAAAGCTGGGAACTTTTTCCCTTCGCTTTGGAAAAATTTCATAGGCGACTTAAAGGTCTTTACTCTTCTTTTTTCTTTTTCTTGGTGCTAAAAGAAAAAGAAGATGCCGTGTCTCATGGTGAAGGAAGCCTTGTTAAGTGGGCAGCGGGACCAACTGTACGCTCAAAATGTTCGAACTGGACTTGGATTCAATGACAATATGCATTTTTACAATTTTCTTTTGATAATTATAATATACATCGTTGGTGTCAAAAAATATTTACACGAGTGGCCTTATAATCACTGGCTTAAGAAAGAGGTATTACGATCCTAACGTCAATTGTCGATAGGTTGATTTTGTAAAATATTTTATAAACTCATGGTCTCATTTTCTTTGTTCTCATTTCTTCATGATAATTAAAATTCAAGATGACTTGATTCATACAATGATTACCAAATATGGTTTTGGGAGGGGGAAAGACGTGATTGTAGAGGACTTGTTCCGAGGTCGCACACAATTCTTTTGCCAAGAGAATTTATACGATGGCCTCCATCTATTGTTTTGGGAGGAGGGAGAGAACGATCATTGTAGAGGAACTTATCCCAAAGTTCTCATGTGATTCTTTTCGCAAGTAAGGATAAGTTTTACTCACAATACCAATCAACCGGAACTGGTGATTATATAGGCTACCTTATTTTGAGGTACACAGGTCTTTTAGCTAGAGAGGGTAAGTATTGTGCATGAGTAATTCCGTTATCCGGATGAATGAAGTGAGAACGTGTGAAAAGAGATTCTAGCAATGTTAAGGGACTTCAATGCAAGGTGATGGGTGAGAGTTCGATACATTGCTATAGGAGAGAATAAAGCTATAGTTCTTCCTTTGTGAAATTAACTATCAAATAATTGGTTTAGGGCATTTTCTAGTGAATAATGAGAAATTTCATGTTAAACATGATGGCGTATTAAAATCAGTGGATGGTGTATCACCACGTATAAGGAAGAAACAAGTTAGAAAGAGCCCATGTCATGAGGTGACATCCTGATTGTCTTCTAGGCATTCACAATCTTCATGACTATCTTGAAGTGTTGTTGTAGCTTTAACTAGTAAAGCCAGAAATTTTTTCCCTCCACTTTGGAAAAATTTCATAGGCTTGACTTAAAAGTCATCATTCTTGTTTTCTTATGGTGCTAAGAGAAGAAGAAGATGCCTTGTCTCATAGGCTTGACTTAAAAGTCATCACTCTTATTTTCTTTTGGTGCTAAAAGAACTTGACTTAAAAGTCGTTGCTCTTTTTTTCTTTTGGTGCTAAGAGAAAAAGAAGATGCCTTGTCTCGTGGTCCACTTTGGAAAAAATTTCATAGACTGGACCAAAAAGTCGTCACTCTTGTTTTCTTTTGATGCTAAGAGAAAAAGAAGATGCCTTGTCTCATGGTCCACTGAGGAAAAAATTTCATAGACTTGACTTAAAAGTCATCACTCTTGTTTTCTTTTGGTGCTAAGAGAAAAAGAAGATGCCTTGTCTCATGGTCCACTTTGGAAAAAAATTTCATAGGCTTGACTTAAAAGTCATCACTCTTGTTTTCTTTTGGTGCTAAGAGAACATGACTTAAAAGTCTGTCAATCTTTTTATCTTTTGGTGCTAAGAGAAAAAGAAGATGCCCGGTCGCATGGTCCACTTTGGAAAAAATTTCATAGACTTGACTTAAAAGTCGTCATTCTTGTTTTCTTTTAATGCTAAGAGAAAAAGAAGATGCCTTGTCTCATGGTCCACTAAGGAAAAATTTCATAGACTTGACTTAAAAGTCATCATTCTTGTTTTCTTTTGGTGCTAAGAGAAAAAGAAGATGCCTGATCTCATGGTCCACTTTGGAAAAAAAATTTCGTAGGCTTGACTTAAAAGTCGTCACTCTTGTTTTCTTTTGGTGCTAAGAGAACTTGACTTAAAAGCTGTCGCTCATTTTTTCTTTTGGTGCTAAGAGAAAAAGAAGATGCCTAGTCTCATGGTCCACTTTGGAAAAAATTCCATAGACTTGACTTAAAAGTTGTCACTTTTGTTTTCTTTTAATGCTAAGAGAAAAAGAAGATGCCTTGTCTCATGGTCCACTTAGGAAAAAAATTTCATAGACTTGACTTAAAAGTCGTCACTCTTGTTTTCTTCTGGTGCTAAGAGAAAAAGATATTGCCTTGTCTCATGGTAAAAATTTCATAGACTTGATTTAAAAGTTGTCACTCTTGTTTTCTTTTGATGCTAAGAGAAAAGGGTGCTAAGAGAAAAGGAAGATGCCTTGGCTTATGGTGAAGAAACCTTTGTTCAATGCACAGTGGGACTGACAGTGCACTCAAAATGTTCGAACTTGACTTGGATTTGACAACAAGAAAGTTGAGGTTGAAAATTTATAATGAGAATTTCTTCCACGGGTTAAGTTTAATTTTTGTGGTACTGTGCTGAGTAAAGTCCTCTTACACCTACAAATAGATCATGAGAGTTAGAACTCGTTCTTTGCCCACAAGATCATCTACTGTGATTTAGGGATTAGGAACATGGCTAAAAGTCTTATCTACCTGCAACATTAGGATGATCCCTCTCATTTCATAAATTCATTTAACGAATCTAGTGTAAAAAGGATGATTGGACTATATACATTAGATAAGGTGGTCTTATGCAATATCCATCTTTTCAATAGAGAAGATTTAGCAGATCGAGATTAGATAAGTGGTAATATTTCCATGGAATTGTCAAAAGGATAGTTAAGAAGTAGTGGCACGGTTATCTATGTAGAAAAAATATTGAGTGAACTTAGTGCATAAACTAAATTGAATTTGAACTATTAAAGACAATGGACTTCATAAGAATCTCTTCAACTTTTCCGATTTAGATTTAGTTTATCACGTATATATTTTTATTTAATAATTTCTTACTTATTAGACGCAAGTAACAGCCTCCAAGATTGGATTTTTGGTTGTGAAAAGGACCTAGGACTCGAAGCGAAGAAGATTGAAGACGGAATAATTACAGTGGGGAAATGCATGTGGAAATAGACCAAATAATTGCAGTAGGTGGTTGATACTTTGAAAGCATCTAACATTTTCTCACGAAAAAACAAGCAATCGTGGATGAGCCATTGCTGGCTCATTAATTTTATAAATTGGTTGAAACAGCACATCCATTTAGGAAATATCAATATGTGTCACTCTATGCAAGTCTGATTTATCCCTTGCCCATTGCGTTTATATGATTGAGAATGGAGAATTTAAATATAAACGGTAGTAAAAACTATGTATTGTCAACAATGTTGATTCACATAATTCAGCATAAGACATTATGGATGCTTAACAATTTAGCTGTACCAATTTCTATTTGAGTCCACGGTACTTCAATTATTTAGAATTTTAATCTCCAAAAGATTTGAGTTATGTGATAAAGCAAATATAAACTATTTATACACCACATACAAATACAACATTAATGAGATTTACAGAAATTTTTTATTATATCATATATTTATAATATGCCTAAAGCCTAAAATTTTCACAAGGCTTGAACACAACTTGTTTGCTTGATCACGTGCAATATGGGAATACATATTGCTTCCTTTTTTAAGACTGCAAATCCCTCACAAACACTAATATTTTAAAGACATCCTACGACAAAGAGTACAGATACTATAACACATAAGGAAGATGTTGAAATGATTTTTAAGAAATTCAATATGATGGTAAATTCTATACCATAACATGAACTTGTGTGATTTAAGTTCAATATGTAATTTCTATGTTTTGATTTTTCAATATATATCTAGATAATTGTAAATGGTGCAATGAAATGTTTATTATTAAAAGGTTTAACAAATAATGAATTTCGGATCAAAATAGAGTGGAAAATGAATCGTGGAATTTAGAAACCATCATGGAAATTCTGAACTCGTGCTACTTTACACGAACACCTTAGTATTCACACATTCATGGCTTTGGGACTCTGCAAATAAATAGCAAGAGTGGCGAACATGGAATTTGGTTCTGATCAAATGAAAACATGAACAAGAAAGAGAAGGAATTAGCAGGCTTTACCATGATAAGCGGATTAGCAGGGAGCGTGAATTGTAGTCCCCTTGCGTGCGTCGCTGGCTTCTTGTTCTTTCTCAAGATCACCGAATCCTACACCTTTTTGACTCTCCAGCTTTTTCTTCCACTCACCGCTTTCGAATCTTGTCCGATTCCGGTTTTCCATCACTTTCCAACTCAAATTCTCTCTTTCTGCATCACCGAAAGCCATCCCGCACTTGAACCGAATCCTTTTCTCATGCTGTCTCCAAAGCTCACGGACAGATTTTCCTTAATCAGTCGCCAAATGACCCGCTTCCAGTGTCCCTCCTCTTATCTCATCCCTGGCCAGCTCACTTGACCGAATCAATCTTTTGAAATTCCAGATCATATGGTTTGCTCTTTGTTTTTGGCCATCAACCGAGGGTCCATCTATGAGTGTCTTTTACTGAAACAGTCCCCTCTCTTGGCCGGTCTCGACTCATCTAATCCTCATCTTGAAGGTCTTTGATCCAAACTTCCACAGTTCATGGCGTTGTGATCCACCTTGTCCGAATCATATCCAACTCTACAGTAAGGGGTTAGGACCAATTCCACCATCTTGGAGTTGTGTCCAATAACTACCACGATTTTGAAGTTGTCAATTTTAGTTCGTCTCGCATGTCGGACGCAGACAAGCCTTGATTAATTTACATGCATTGTGCATAAACATAGATGTGTCTATGGTCTGAATGAAGAGAAATACAATGAAAGATGCGAGTGTGGGATTAAGCTAAGCAAATGATTTTGTTTAAGGATCCAATAATATTGCTATCAATGAGCTCAATTCTTAATTTTCTCACAAAATAAATGACAAGTCTCCAAGCAAAAGTTTATGCATCAATGCAAGGTTGGAGGTATAAAACTTCGAAAAATGGATTATTTGGACTTTAGTGAAGAATGTTGTGATTATTGGATTGAGGGAATGAATTGTGGTCATATTTATTATATTTCGTTTGAGAAGTCGTGTTAACTTATTGGTTAGTAAAGAAGAAGCCACTTAGAGGTTGGGGATGCAATTTCGAGGAAGCCAATGAAGTTCATCTAATTATTAAGCCTACAACCAGATCACAAGAATCCATGTGTTCACACTAATTAGATATCTTGGTTCGTTTTTAAGCACCATGCTTTTCCAAAGTTCTACTATTAGTAATAGACATATTATTTTTTGCCGGTACACTTGATTGTGCGGGTAATTATGTATTTCTTGAGTACTTATGTGTTATTATCATATAGCAAGGGAAAAAACTGTTACTCAGAAGTTGGGGATGAAATTTCGAGGAAGACCACCAAAGTCATGGGTGAGCCTATGACCTAGATTACGAGAACCCATTCCCTAGAGTTGTTTCTCAATCTGTGCAATGATTTTGTCGGCCACAGGGAAGCTTGAGTCAATAAGATAATCCGAATAATGCAGTGGCAGGCAGTCCTTTATGAAAAAAAAGTCCATGTGTTCACACCTTTAAATGTCTTGGTCCATCCTCAAGCACATCATTTGCCAAAGTACTAAAAAAAGTCGTGCATCTTTGTCGTTTGCTACAAGAATAAATCAACAAGAAGACCAAGTGGTGAACGAAGTACCTGAAAACATTCTACCAAATCTTAAGCTAGTAGTTGTTGCTCATTGTTGAACTCCATCATACAATGGCTTCCTCAATGAAATGCAAAAGGATTCACGACGTCTTCTTGAGTTTCAGAGGCACAGATGTACGTAAGAACTTCCTCAGTCATCTGTACAAAGCGTTAGTTTAGAATGGAATAAACACTTTCGAGGATAGTGAGGAACTGAGGAAGGGTGACCAAATATCGCCGGTACTCATGAAGGCCATTGAGCAATCGCACATCGCAATCATCGTTTTTTTAGAGGATTATGCTTCATCAAAATGGTGCTTGGAAGAGGTGGTGAAGATTATGGAGTGCAAGGAGCAAAGGGACCTCATTGTTCTACCGGTGTTTTACAAAGTGGACCCAAAAGAAGTGAGAGGGGGCAGAGAGAGTTATGGGAGAGCTCTGGCTAAGCATGAGTCCAAATTCGGGAAGGATTCGGAGGAAGTGAGAAAATGGAAGAAAGCTCTTTTTGACGCCGGTAGCTTATCTGGGTGGCATTTCAATGATGAGTAAGTTGAATGGAATTTATATTTTGTGTAAGAAACTTATGTTTACAAATGAGTATAAAGACTATGAAAATATAAATATATGATTCGACACACACTTGACTGTAAGTATTAAATGCTAAAAAACTTGATCGACCCATGGATAAGATGTTAAGTGGCGTTATTACTCTTACCCCATTTCTAAGGTAATGACACTGTGGTTCGGGGTCCTCAATAGTTTCAAAATTTTGAGCATGGTTCAGAGTCTTGAAAAGCTTGATCAACTGTTTAAATAAACCCCATTGCAGTCAAAAAAATAAAAGAAGTAAATTATCGTGCATAAATTAAAAGAACACGAAGCACTTGGATGACTAAAAGTTGAAGCTTGAACTGATTGGTGTGGAGCTGCTGGAATTCTAATTCGATCGCGTGGGCGTACATTTTGGTTTTTCTATGATTTTGTGAAAATTTAACGCACCATTTTGTCATTTGGTTGGTGATTGCCCGTGATTTGCTTAATCAAATTGTTAAAATAATGTTACAACTTCTTTTTCGTTTTTGTCAGAGATGAATCACAGCTTATACAAAGTATTGTGAACGAAACCTCCACTCACCTAGCCCGACCACCTATGCATGTTGCTAAGCATCCAGTTGGGATTAATTCCCGAGTGGTTGAATTGAAATCAATGTTAAAGCTTGGATCTGATGATGATGTTGTCATGGTGGGATTATGGGGACAGGGAGGCATGGGGAAGTCAACTTTAGTAAGAGCTCTTTACAATACCATTTTTAGTCAATTTGATGGTTCATGTCTTTTGGCAAATATTCGTGAAGCTTCAAAAGAGTCCAAGGATTTAGTTCCGTTGCAAGAAAAATTACTATTTGAGATTTTATCACTGCAACAAGGATTAAAAGTGTCCTGTGTCAATACCGGTATTAATCTAATACAACATAGGCTTCGTCACAAAAAAGTTCTCCTCATCCTTGATGATGTGGATGACCAACACCAATTAGATGCTTTGGCAGGAGAAGGCAAGTGGTTTGGTAATGGAAGTAGGATCATTGTTACTACAAGAGATAAACATTTGCTAACTTCTCATGGGATAGATCAAGATCGTGTATATAAAGTTAGAGCACTGAATGACAAAGAAGCTTGTAAGATGCTTAGCAATTATGCTTTTCCGACACACCAAAAATTAGAAATCAAGAGAGATTTGGTGGATAGCATTCTGAATCATGCTGGAGGCCTTCCTTTAGCACTTGAGGTGCTAGGTTCCTTCTTATGTGGTAGAAGAGAAGATGAATGGGAGAGTACATTAAGGAAACTTTCTACAGTTCCTAATAGTAAAATCAATGATGTGCTCAAAATAAGCTATGATGGACTAGAGGAAAATGAAAAAGAGATTTTTCTCGACATTGCATGCTTCTTTAAGAGGAGGAATAGTGAGTACGTAAAGAAAGTCCTCAATAGTTGCAATCTTGAGGCAGAAATAGGATTAAAAATTCTCATTGAGAGGTCCTTGATAAAAAATGAGTGGGATGGACGACTACAAATGCATGACCTGATTCAATCGATGGGTAAGGATATTGCGAGACAGGGATGTCGCCATGATCCCTGGAGACACAGCAGATTATGGCGATATGATGATGTTGCCAATGTTTTGTCAAGCGACATGGTGAGACTTGCAAATATGATCAAATCTACTCCTTATCTTTGACTCCAATTACTCGATATGCATAACTTAAATATTTTTGTGTGCACAAGGAGATTGTGTTGTAAAAGCCATTGTGTTGGAGCCACCCAAACTGAAAGAGCTAAGTATTCATCCTAATGCTTTTACGAAAATGAGAAAGTTGAGATTGCTCATCCTATCCAATGTGCGTAATTCTTTCCACGGCCCTATATGTCTTCCGAATGCGCTAAGATGGATGGATTGCACTGGAAGTGATCCCTAGAATCCAAAATTTTCATCCGGTCCAAAGAAATTAGTCAATCTTTATATGAGGAAAGGCAGTATCACAGAAATCGTAAAACAATTTAAGGTGAGCATGAGCATTTATCTACATAAACCTTTTTATTATCCTACTTCATTGGTATGGCCATATGCGTGTTTTCTGTTCTAGCATTCATAAGGAAATGGCATTCCTCTGTTTTGGAAACCACTTCTTTATTTTCTTTCAGATGACGTTAACTATTTGCGTTAGGAATAACGTGCAACAATCTAGCATTTGAAAAATTAAGTGAAACAACTTTATTAGAAATCTCCAATGGAAACATTTTGATAATAAAATACAAAATACAAAAGGAATTCTCTATTTTTTTTTTTAAAGAAGGTCAGTTTATCATGAGTAAATTCAAATTTTAATATATTGAAACATGGGAGAGATAAAATAAAACAACTGATTTCATGTGTTTTTCCATGGGTATTATATTTGTAAAATAAGCAATTGAGGATCATGAATGGAAGGAATAAAAATAAGGTTCAAATCCTTCACAAGTAGAAGGTTATTATTACATTATATAATTGTGTGTGTGTGTGTATGTAGATGAAGCTCAAATATTTCTAAACCCAATATCTCTAACTATCGATGTACTTCTATTTCAAAATCAAATCTACCCAGGGAAAAAATTCAAAATGCAAAAATGCTAGTATAAGCTGTTTCACCTAATTCTAACCATGTCACTAGTTTACATATAAACTCTTTTATATTCAAAAAAGAATTGTCTAATAATCAAATAAAAGGAAATCAAAAAAATGACAAACCAACCCATTGACATATATATAAAAGTGAAAACACCGAAGGAATATTTATTGTCAAGCATTTGATTTAGATGTGGTTGGTCAGATACATCAATCACAATATGTCATGTTCAAATAACCTGAAAGGCCACGTAGTGGAGGCTTATCCAATATGTGTCGTAAAGGGTGGGATTTGTCTAGCACCGTGCTGTAAAAAAGGCATCATTAATTACTCAAATCAGTTCTGAAGAAGCAGCATTTCTAAGCACACGTAATTAAATTTTAATTAGACATCTTGCTAGTAATGCATGTACAACTAATTCCATACAAGTGATCTCGTAAGGGCATGCCACCAGGAATTGTCACCAATTATAAGGTGTTATAAATTATAACTAATTCATTCAAAAACTTTTGGTAATCCTTAATAATTAAATATTTGTTCTCACCAATTATGAGGTGATATAAATTATCTCCATCAACTATAAAGTAATAGAATTGTCTTTAATCATATCTGAGTAATTTAGAAATTTAAACTAACTAGCCCTTAATTTATTTTATTTGTCCATATTTGTTAACACACAATTCTTAGATACCAAACATAAGTATCTAAAGTACATATGAAAAAAAAAATTGTATCATATTTAATGTATCGAAACATCATGTGGTATGATTTTATTATTTGCTAGAATTATTTTTTGTTTGATATATAGTATTTCTTTGTTTGTAAAGCCGACGTTTAATTTTCTAGTAATCATGATATATCTTTTATTGGTCAAGTATGGAGTATCATGTTATATCTAACTGTTTTGATGATTGTCTAGAATAATTTATTTGAAATCTATTTAAAATTGTGTATTATATATTATATAACTCTTTAAAATAATATCTAAAAATAAAATGATAAGAGTTGTCTCTTATTCGCTAATGTGATCATAAAAACTAAATTGCTAGGTAGAACTCACTTGTGAGCATGCCATATGACTCAATCTCATGTAAGCTTTACTATATATACATAAAAATTTGTATTTGCCAGTAAAGTTTCAAAGGGTTTAGTAATTTCTCAATACTAAATATATGGTAACTTTGAATGAAAAGTTATTAATAGGTTAAAGAAATTTGCTTAGAACCCTATATAGTAGGTTTCAAGTTGCCTGATCTAACGATGCTCGTTGCTTCCTTCATCATGAAGAGAATTGTGGCCTAAGAATGAAAATCATTAAAAGTGGCAATGGCATTATACAAATACCCTTCTTTCCCTTTCAGAATGTTAATGGTAGTTGGTTTTGTTGTTTTTGCAGGACTTCCAACAATTGAGGTACATTGAATTGTGTGATTGCGAGTCGCTCGTTAGTACACCCGACATCTCATGTACTCCAAATCTCGAAGAATTGAAACTTTGGAATTGCAATAACTTGGTAGAAGCCCATGAGTCGATTGCATATCATGACAAGCTCCAGGTCTTGCATCTTAAATGGTGCCCTGAACTTTGTGTTTTTCCGAATGTGCTCAAGTAAAAAAATCTTCAAGATCTCAAACTTTCTGATTGCCCAAAATTGGAAAGATTCCCTGATATTCCAGATGAACTCAGAGGCTTGAAAGAACTTTCCATACGACATATTGCTTTAAAAGAACTTCCTACATCAATAAAAAATCTTGTCTCTCTAGAAAAAATACATTTAGACATGGGCAAAAACCCTATAAGTCGTCCATCTAACAATTACAAGTTACAAAAACTTCAATGGTTCAAATCTTTTCTCTGCCAAATCGTGTTTCCAAACCTTTGGAATTCAGCTGATCCATGCATGAAGATCGGACTTCCAAATTCAAATGTGTCAGACCTTTTAAATTGTAATCTATCCCAAGTAGAGTTTCTTGAGGATCTTTCTTGTTTCCCCTTGTTGAAAATCTTAATTCTGTCGGGGAACAATATTACTAGCCTTTCCACATCCATCAATCGTGATCGTTTGTCCACATCGTCAATTAGTAAGGTGAGCATTTATCTACATAGACCTTTTTATTATCTACTTCATTTATATGGGCGTTTGTGTACTGTATGCACTAGTATCCCTAAGGAAATGATGTTCCTCTGTTTTAGAAACCACTACTCTATTTTCTTGTAGAATGTCGTTAACTACTTGTGTTGGAAATAATGTGCAGCATAATTGGCATTGAAAAATTAAGTGAAACATCTTTATAAGAAATCCGCAATGAAAACATTTTGCGGGTAAAATACACGATACAAACAAATTCTATTATTATATGCAGAAAGAAAAAATTTGTCTTATGAAGGCCATTGAATTATGATTAAATTCAATTTTTAATATATTGAAATATGTGAGAGATAAAATAAAATAACCGATTTCGTGCATTTGTCCATGGTTATTATATTTGTAAAATGAGCAACTGAAGATCATGGATGGAAGGAATGAAAAAGAGGTTAAAATCCCTCACAAGTAGAAGGTTTTTATTATATATAGAAGGACAGATACTTTCTAAACCTAATATCTCAAACTATTCATGTAGTTTTATTTCAAAATCAAATCTACCTAGGGAAGAAATTCAAAATGCAAATATGCTAGTATAAACTATTTCACCTAATTCTAACTATGTCACTAGTTTACATATAAACATTTTTATATCAAAAAATAATTGTATAATGGTCAGATAAAGGGAAACAAAAACATGACGAATTAACCCGTTGACATATATACAAAAGTAAAAACGCCCAAGGAATAGCTTGTTAAATGGTCAAGCATTTAATTTAAATGTGGTTGGTCAAATATATTGATCATAATATCTCACTTTCAAAATAACCTTAGAGGCCACGTAGTCTCCAAGTCATGGAGGCTTTCCAATGTATGTTGTAAAGGGCGGCATTTGTCCTGCACCGTGCGGTAAAAAATACATCATTATTTGCTCAAATCAGTTCCGAAGGAGTAGCATTTCTAAGTACCCGAAATTAAATATTTATTAAACATCTTGCTAGTAATGCATGTACAAC